>WAAE01026010.1:0-81651 GCA_013400495.1 Nicator chloris | reverse complement strand
CTTCTGTTTCTTTTTAATAATGGCTGCTTAATTCCAAAATAATGAAATTTACTGTCCTAGATCATATTTATTTTAGCAAATCACACTTACTAATGCTCTGTAGTTTTGTTTCATTGTTCTTGTTTAGCATATACCTGCTTAGCAGGCATATCAATATATTCTACAAGTAATACCTTTTTCAGGATCCATACAATATATTATTGATATATCTGGATTAATGTGGTTCACTGTAAGGCAAAAGAAATACAGGAAGGAAAAGACTACCTGTCTAAGATGTGATACTGCTAATTTCATTCATATCCATGAGAAAAATGACCTTGTGAAGGTTGTGAAGGTTTTTATTTGGGGATGGGTTTGACACCAAATGAGCCAGTAAGTATTTTTTCTTTCAGTGACTCTCTAAAAGCCCCATTAATTCTACTTTTAGAGACAGAAATGTCTAAATCTTCCAGGCCATATGTTTAGCTTACGACCTCATTTGTTATCAGACACAACAGGTCTGTTTAATATTCTTTTAATGTGTGGTACATATGTGGAAACTGCTATTGCTGGAGAGGTGAGATGGGGTTATATGTCAACAGAGCTTCATTTTTACAAGAGTTCTCTAAGTATTCTGCAGTGACCAGTGCACCAGGAAATTTGAACTTAAAATCATGTATTGCTGAAGAATAATGAAAAGCTTCTCCTCCACATGCAGGTCTACCAGGAGGAAATTTATTTTGTTTGATGGACACAGTTGTATTATATTTCCATTTAGAAGAAGCTGCTGAATCAGACAGTTCTGACATTTTTGCAACTTGATTAAACTTATGCCATAATTAAAGAAATCTGTCACTTTTTTTGCAGATATTATCCTAATGTTTCTGAGATGTGTCCCCAATCTGCTACTGAATTGCATTCTTGCACAAATGTAACTCCCAGGTGTGTTGCTACACTGGTGTTTTTAATTGCATTTTATTCACTGTGCTCCAGAATTATCATTTTGCTCTCCTCAACACTTACGGCTAATTGAATACACAAAAACTAAATTCATTAAGATCAAAGCACTAAGCATGATGCTTGTTCCATGCCTTCATTTCTATGGCACTTAAAACCTTTAGTTTAAACATATGTTGACATGAGTTCTGAGTGTATCTTCTGGAGCAAACTCTGTTTCTCTTTTGTCTTGAGAATGATTTCATTTCTCTCAAGATCAGGTCACGAGATCTCTGTGCCTGACAAGTAGAAAATTAAGACAATGGTATTTACAATCAGAGGGTGAAGTTCATAGGAGGTGACATAGGAGGGAGCTGTGCAAAAGGATCCTGTCTCTGTGCTCGTGTTTCAAGGGTGAGATACGTAGTTTGCCAGCTGTGAGGGCTCCCCTTGAAGCCAGTGATGCTACTTAAGGTAGAAAGCAGCAGAACAAACAGAAAAACCCGCAAAATTTGCTTGCTGAAACACTGATAAAAGTAAGATGTGGTACACCAAAAATCAATGTTCATATGCCAGTGTAATAATACTAAATGTTGCAAATTACTCTGATTTGCCCTCCTGCCTAGAATGTTGTCTTGTGAGTGGAGCTAAGTTAAACTCTGTTACATACGAGAGGTTCCAATTCCTCAGTTACTGGTGAGATGCTTGATTACAGTTGTCCTTGCTGAACTAGTGGGAACTTAAAGATCTTGGATTTCTCTGCTGATTCCAATCTAAGTGTTTGACAGTCAGCAGTTTGGGGGTTATACACAGCAATAGTACTTGAGAGTCTATGGCCATTTATGCTTTTGGATGTCCTGGAAAATAATTTAGTGAATGACAGGTCTGGAGCGATAGCAATGTGTGTGAGCAGTCAGCTGGGAAAAAAAGAGTGCCTGGTTACAGGAATTATAAATGAGAACAACTGTTTGACTTGAGCAGAACAAAATGAGCTAAAAATACAGCCCAGGAATAAATGGTCAGAAATAAAGGCAGCCAGTTTGGACTTGATAATAGTTTTTTCTTCGGTAAATGCTCTTAAGCTCTTGTTCCCAAAGGAGAGAAAATAATACAAAAGTGAAATCTAAACCAAGAGAGTCACTCATCCACCCTGGATGGATCTCAGAATGCTGTAGCTGCCTGGGAATGGGAGAAGACAAAAAGGAGCCACAGGGGAGGTTTGGTATCTTGGCTGCCAAGGGCAAAACAGAACTCACAGCTCTCTGGGTACAACAGATGAGATTTCTGCTGCACACGGAGAAAATGAACCTAACAAAGACACGGGCCTGTAGATAAGAGGGAGAGCTGCCAGGATGAAAGAAGGTAGCTGTTTGGCTGTGGTACAGATTTTCTTTTGATTGCCACTGAAAAGCATCCCTGACTGGTGTGGAATGCAAGTCCTTCCTGTGAGGACATTACCGTGCCTTTTGCTGGGACACTTGGAGGGTTGAATGCTATCCACACCTCCCAGCTGTGCTGCAAAGGGACCAATGCCATGTCCTTTGTGTAAGGCTGCCCAGTGCCCAGGTTGGCTTTAAGAAGGAAATTAAGAAGGAAATTACTTTGTCTTTGACTGGTACTGAGCAAGGTTTCACAGGCCTTGGACAAATTGAACATTACTTGAAACCATGCATTCATCTGTTGGCTGCTGTTCCTCATGCCTGTTTCTCTCATGTTTATTGAAGTCCTTCTTATAAACTTCTTCCCAGTGGCCATAACTTGCACTTCCCTGCTTGTGGTTTGTTACTGGATCAGACTGGAGCTCTTGAATACCTGTAGTTATGTTTTACAAAAGCTGCAGTTCAGCTACAAGAGCTGTAACTGATGAAGGGTCTCACAGTGAACTTCTTGGAAAATATTTTAATCCAATTTCATTGGATTAACAGTATACATACATACAAAGCAGCAGGTGATCTACTGGCTTTAATGGAGTATTTATTTCCTGTTGCTCAGGTTCACAGGGACATTCTGAAGTTCCTTTCGACCTGATTTATCTTTTAGTCCTGAGTTTTACAGTCATAATTCCATATAGGACATCCTCTTCAGCTGGGTATCACTGGAAAGGAGAAGCAACAGGAGAAGAGAGAAGCAGGAACATTGTTTTAATTCTGATGGCTTAAAGTCAACCTTCCTCAAGCTATCTTGTTTTCCTAAAAGCAGTACTACTTGTACTGAATTAGAAATTCATTAACACATCAATCACATTAAAAACCAAACCCAAACAGCTCAGGTATAGGTTATTTTTTGGGGCGTCTCCCCACAAGTCAAGAAACTCCCATAACTCATCCTGATGACAGGCATTTTTGACCTTGTTTAGCAAATATAAACTGATTTCACCCAAGCACTGTGCCAAAGAACTTACCAAATAACCTGCAGTAACGTCTCTCTGGATTAAAATATGTGGGTAAAGGCAAAAAACGTACAAATGGCACAAAAGCCTGACAGCAAAACCAACATAAAGCCTTTGAATAATTGCTTCTGTGCTAGGTCTTTGTTGTCTTTAAAAGTGTTGAGCACGTGTGCACAAACACCCACAATCTTATCCGGGAGGACGATCGGAACATGAAGGCTGAGCACAAACCAAGCCCCTACAGGAGTGCAGAGCAGGGTAAGATCATTATGACAGCTTGAGCCATTTGCACTGCCTTCTGTTATGAGGAACAAAAGCATTTCCTTCATTTGGGCTGCTGGTGCACACCAGCAGAGAGAAAGGGTAACAGCATAATCTGTCAGGGCGTTGGTTTGGCAGGCACTGGGTTGTGTTTCCACCTGGAGCCTGCCAAGTCCTGACTGAGTCCAGATTTCAGACTTCAGTCTCTGCCACTGGCAGCAAAAGGAAGGATCCTGTGAAGGGATGTTTGCAAAGAGCCAAATGCTGTGCCAAGGGCATCTCTTATACGTCCATCACTGTAGCTCCTGGGTGTTATGGGACAAATATTGTATGGGAAATGTTGAAAGGAATAGAGGCACTTCTATAAATAACGGCTTGGTTTTTAAAACTGCTTCTCCCTCCGTCAAAAAAAACCCCACCCATAAAAACAAACCCCAAAACCCAAAAAGCATAACAAACCAAACCAGAAAGCAACACTGATAAAACAACCAAAAATTAAAAAAAAAAAAAAAAGAAAAGAAAAAAACCAACAGAAAAACCCCCGGCAAACTTCCTGAAGAAATGTAGTTGCCTGAGGCAAGAATTTGGGAGGTCTTGCTTGCTTGGACCAGAGGATGAGCAAGGGAAGGAAGTGAGGTAATTTCACACAGTTGCACCTCTGTTTCAGCAGGTGAGCTGGATGTGGACGAAATTTTAAAGCCTATGTTGCTGTCATTCCCTGCTAAGTTGCTCTAGGAGTTGGATGCTGGTTTTGGTGGTTGATATTTGTGAATTTACTATAGGTTTTTGTGCCATCTTGTGTCTTTAGGAGACCCAGAGCCATGAGACAGTGCAGCCAGAGGAGTCTTTGCTTTAACAGAATTACCTGGAATTTGCTTTGAGGTTTTCTGTCCTGACAGTTTTCACTTCTGTAAAGTAGATCCAATGCAGGACCCTGTTATTCTGAGACCAGACAGCTGAGCTTGGGAATTGATATTTTATTAATATGACACCTAATATAAAGCTATTTCATATTGGTTTTGTTATTTCTGGCACAACAAATGATTGCTGAAACATCACTGTAAACATTTAATTTCAGTGAGTAGTCTCTTGTCCACTTTCCCTGTCTGAATGGCAGTGAAAAGCTGGAATCAATCCATCAGCCTTTTATCCAAATCTACCCCCCAAAAGAATTAGAATGTGAAGTTGTTACTGGATACAAACATGTTCACACATTCCACCTCTGCACCTTGGTGTTACTTGGTGTTATCTGCATTAACATATCAACAATAATTCATTCCCCCTTCAGTCAAGGTAAAAAGCCTGTCGGGATTTTAAAAAACAGTCACTCTCCTGAAGAAATCGGACACCTTATCCCAGACTGTCCAGGACAAAGGGCATTAAAACCTTCCTGTTTCATTTATCTTGCTTTAATTACTTTGTTTATTTAGCATTCAGTTGGCTGGGTTTTTTTTCCCCTGGAGAATTGGGTCTGTGGCAACAGGGAGAGGAGTGCAAGTTGAGGTTTCAAGCACTGACTGGAGTTAAGTGGGAAAAGTAGGGGTGGTTATTAAGCTCATCTGGGATGTTAGAGGGAATTTGAGAGAGGACAGCTCTATTTCTGATTTCAGGAGGGTGACCCAGGCACTGGATTGATAAGGAGCAGAGATGTGGAGGGATTTGAGAGCAAACAACAAAAAGCAACCATCTGAATACCTTATAAAAGTCTGTTCTTCAGTCTCCTGCATGGGGAATGAAGGTGGTAGGGCCTGTGTCAAAGTACTGTGAGGATGCACCTTTGTCCTCAAAGAAAATGTTGGCTTCTGCCGCAGTAGGCAGCAGTGCTGGAGTTAAACTTTCCCAGGGATGTCACCTCCTGCTTTCCTTCCAGACAGTCAATGCCCATTGATCCACTTCTTCTGGCACCCTGTTTTAATGATCCCTGGAGCAGGAGAAGAGCAGCCATATGGCTTGCAGTAACTTGAATTTTAGCATAGAATTGAAAAAGAGATTAATTTGCTTTTTTATTTATTTATTTTTTATTTTTTTCCTAGATAGTGCTTTGAACCTAATTTCATACAGTCTAAGAAAAACTATGGAAGCCACCAGGTGGTTTAAAACTGATGAAAGAGCATCTTCAGAGAGGTCAGCACAGGAGGTGTGCCTGGAGGACAGTCCCTTACAGCTGCCCCTGGAGAAGCCTCAGTGGGTAGGAAGCAGATGGCTCAGCTCTCCCAACACCCCAAAGTCTCCTAAAACACCAGATTACTGAGGCAATGAGGTTCTGGCTAGCTAACTACATCTGAGATGCTCATGGGCATGGCTCTCTTTCAGCCCTACGAGACAAAAGAGAATTTTAATCCTTGAAAGAAAAGTTTGTAGTGGAAGTATGTGAAAATGGGGACTGCAGCATAGATGAATGTTTGCTAATAGCAGTGGAATATTGGATTTGGGAATGCAGGAGGGCTTTTCTAGCTTTACAGACCCACAGTATTTGTAAAATTACTTTATTAAAGAAATCAGTGGGTGTTATGCAGGGACTCTGCTAAATATGAATAATTTAAACCAGTGAATAATTAAAACCTGTCTGGGAAGAGTTATATAGGTAATTTAAATTTCAGGTATGCACAGAAGAAAATGTGAACGCAGAACAATTTGGGATTGCATATTAGATTTGCATTGTTCAAGTGAGTCCTGATCTGAACCATGAGCACTGCACTGTGTGCCACCACGAGCAGCAAATCCCAAAGCAGTATGAAAATGTGCATTATTCCTGGACTTTATGGACTTTCTCTTCAAAGATGATGAAGTGACTTTGAAATGGGAACTGCAAGTACACTCCAGCTCCTGGGAAAACCACTCTGCCTTTCTTTTGATGTAAAGGTCATTGCAAATTGGGAAGTTTAATTCATGCCCTGCATGTTTTGTGCCACCAGTTACGGTCCCTAGCTGATAAATAAGAAGAAAAGTGAATTTGTTCTTGAAGGGAGGGAGTGAAGAGTATAAAATTGGCCAGCTGCTTCTCATGGGGAGGGTTTAACCACACCTTTGGTCGCAGTGAGCTTTTTATCTATTTTGCAGCAGATGTATTTGCAAGCTAGTCATTATTTAGTACAAAGAATGACAAATAACATATTCAGTGAGGAATCAAAGGCATGACACAGGAAAAGAGATGCAAAGAGATCCTGGATGCAGGATTGCTGTTTCTGAGTTGATGCATCACCTAAAAGAGTAGATTGCTAAATTTGGGTGTACTAACTCAAGAAATAAAATGATCATTGCCCAAATGAAGTGAATGAGCTTGATTTGTTTCTACACCTCAAGCACAACAGTACCTGGTTTTGCATTAAAAAGTCAGAAACAAATGAAATTCCTGCAAGAGATTCATGTTGTAAGTCATCAACTGAAGGAAAAGGTGGGAGAGACAGTGACAAGGTAAAGAAAATAATTTTCAGGAATTTCCATTGCACATGAACAACAGATTTGCTTTCAGAAGCTCTTGTCCTGCATACAGTATTTTTTTGGTAAGGAGAGTATCCAGGAAGTTGCTACAATATCTATATGCTAGACATGAGTAAATGAAGCTTTAATGTTTTCTGGTACTGCTGTTTGTTTTCCACATAATGTGGTGCCTGCATTATCTCTGGCAATTTTTTTTTTCTTCCAATTGTGTGAAACTCATATCTGCAAAACACAGAATCATGCATTCTATGAGAGGGTGTGTGAAGAGAAAAAGCAAGAATGTACTTGTGTAATGATGTTTAGGTATAAAAGCTACTTTTACTGAAAAATGGGTTAGGAGGAGGTTGGTTTGTTGGTGGATGGGTTTGGATTTTTTAACTTATTTTTTTATTTTCATTTTAGTGGTAGCAGTTTTCCTTTCTTCTAACAACAAAATCCTCCTGTTCAGGGCAGAACACTCCTTTCTGAATTTAGAAACTCATCAGCTCCATCATGTTTGTTACAAGTAGTGCTGCTTTGGGATTTATTTCTGGGATACAACTCAGTTATATTTAGCCTGTAGGAGTACTTTCACTGAGGTGTGCCCCTTTGTTTTCAGTTGTGGAAATCAAAAGATTTACAGGAGTTTATGTGCCGCTGCCATGCCTTTCTTCTTCTTGTCTCAAAACCAGGTAAGGAATGGGTGGAATTTCTCTGTTTCTCACAGAACTGTGGGTGGCTGAGGGAGAAGCTGAGTTAGTGCTGAGACATGCAGCAAGAACAACTAAAACACAAAGAGAAATGTAGCCCCTACTTCCTAATTTGTTTATTAAATATACGTCCTTCCAGGTGTATTCCCCTTTTCTAACAACTCAGAATTGTAGGAGGACTCACAGAGTTATGTCTTCCTGAACCAGTGTCAATGTTTCTGGGCTTCCCTGTCCAAAATAACTGGTTAGGCCTGTAAAAGAATAGGAATTTGGATGGAATTTTGAATAAAACTGAAGGGAATGTTCTGAAGAAACATGATTCACACTTAGGTCTTTTGTTTCTTTTTTTTAATATTGAATTAAAAACCAGTTTCAGAACGTGTTTACACTAGATTGAAAAAAAAAATAGTGAGAACTGCATTTGTAATGATACTGCCTATTTTAACCATAAAAAGGTCTTAGAAAACATTCACTTTTATCCTTCACGTGAGGTACTGCAGCCCCCCGGACTGCATTCAGTGTGCAGCACAAATCAAATTTCTAAACAACTGGGTCTGTGTTCCTACTTCTCTTGTTATAATGCAGTGATTCATTTGCCAGTAATTTTCACACAGATTATGCTTCCTTGAATATTAACGAGAACGGAGTTCGAATCAAAACCTAATCCGGAACTCGCAGCACATAATAACAACAGCTTTTTGTCTTAGTGTCATTGATCTCTTGAGTCAATAACTACCTGGCAGAATAAATCTCACATGACTTCAGGCATCTACAGTAGGTGCAGCTCTACCCTTGGTTTTCTCACCTCTTCCCACATTGGAAACTAGCGGTAGGGAGTGACTCATCTGAACTTCATTGGGCAGAGCAATTAGCCTGTAATTTAGGGTGACACGAAAAAGGCACAGAAAAGCCAATTTCTCCCTGCTGGCAATCGTGGCAGCCCAAGCCCAAACCCTCAGGGCAGAAGCTCTTCCAGACAGCTCCTGTGCCAGGTGAGGTGCACAGCCCTGCTGGCATCACAGCAGCCCTGAAAGGCTCTGTCTGCTCAGGAGAGGGACCTGAATGTTTCTGCCTGGATCATTTACTTGACTAAAAACAACGGTTTAGCCTTCTGAGCAGGTAGATGACAGAAAAAAACCCCCAAAACCCACTCACAAAAACATAAGTTTACTTGCTTTACGTGTTATTGCTTCTGTAACAAGAATAAGCCTAGAAAACATATTACATGTGACAGTAAAACAGACATATTATAATAAAATTCCCCAGGTGGTAAATGTGTTTTTTGTTTCCTTAGGGTTCAAAAAATCTTCTTGATAAGACTGTTTTCCTCAGGAAATGAAAATATTTTTCTTTTAAGCCAAACTTCAAGCCAGTTCCCTTGGGAAGTCAAACTCCTTTCCAGCTTTAAGACTCCCGTTTGAGCCCTGTTATGCCAGGATACATTAGAATAGAATATCTCTTGTCCATTTGTGAACACTAGGCTTTTCTGCTCACACCCCTGCTTACTCAATTCCTTATACATGAGTAACTGGATATTTTATTTTTATAGTGACCAATAACCCTTCGTTGCTTTAATGTAATTTTAATGCAATTTTAAACCAACCATGAGAGGTAAAAATGCACTGCTTAAATTCCAAGCATATCTTCGAGCTCCTTCCCACAAGAAAACTGAGCTCCTGTGGTCAGCAGAGCAAGTGCCACTTTGCAGCTGTGTTCCTGCAGGGTTTGTAGGCAGGAGAGGGGTGTGTATTAAATATAAATGTATTTATTCCATAGCAAATTGAAGGTGCTGCAGTGACCTGTTTGTAGTGGTAAAGGTGTGTGCTTCATCATGGTACCCAACGTTGTTTCAAGTATTGTGGCTGATGCTGTGTATCATAAAAGCCTGAATGATTGAATTTGCTATGCCACTTTTTAAACAAGAACATAATTAATTCAGCCAGAGGAAATTGGAATTTTCTGTTGTTTGTAGGTGGAAGGGGCAGCACTAAAATCAGGACAATTGTAACAGGTTAGTTCCATTCTGTGTCCTGGCAGAAGTGTAGGTTGAGGTTCTCCCAGGAAAAGACAGGAACTGAGCTGATTTCTCTGCTGTTCCAAACCATGATATTAATGACCTAAGGACAAGAATGGCGCTAGAAATTGTGGTGGCAGGGATAGAAGAATAAATTCAAAACTCCACTTTGGCACCTAAAGCAAGAAACTCCTGCAGCTGTGGTGCACAGTGCTGATGAAACCTTTAAAAGGTTTGATCAGGGGATGTAAATGGCACAAAGAGATCAAAGGGAATTTCCCTATGTTTTGGGAGCTGCTACGTGAAAATGAACTAATAACAGCTAACAGGAACACACCTACGAGTAGAACTTTAATTTAAAAAGGGCTGAACAAGAGCAAGAAAATGTGCTTCGGCATCAAGATCACTTTCATTTGAGAAGTTCACCACGTTTGCCTGGGCACTGGGGAAAAAAGAACAGCCAGTGGAAAGGGAAAACAGAGAAGTGCTTGCAAGCCCAGATGGGCAGGCACCCAATGCAGAGAGGTGGCAAAGAGCAGCAAGATGTTTGCCAATAATGCAATGTAGAGCTTGTATCACACTGAACAAAGGTTGAGATTATTGGCATTTGGAATGAATTCATCATCAGCATCCATCTAGGGGAAGGCAGCATCAATAGCACTTGCCCTTGCTTGATTTAGAGTCTTCTCTGGTGGCTGGAGCTTGGCTGCTAAGTTCCTGCTCTCTCTTTTGGCTGAATTCTAGCCTGTGTGCAGCTCAGTTATAACATTCTGAGCAGTCTCCCCAACTTTATTGAATATCCTGCCTCAATACTGAAAGAAAAAAAAGTCTCTTTGGAAGGTGCAATATTGGAAAACTCCACAGCTGAATGTTTCTTTTCCTTTTTGAATGCAACATTGCTCATCAAAATGTAGCTGCTTTTTTCTATTGCTTAGATTTGATCACACGTTGTTCTGAATTTTTTATTTTCATTTATTGAAAGATGACAGCACAGGAAAAGTTGTGGTTTTGTTTGTTTGGTTTTTGTTTGTTTGTTGTTTTTTTGTCAAGACACACAGACCTGGAGGAATTAATTTCTTTTCTCATATAGGCAAGCTGTCTGCTACCTTGTATCTTTGCCGTGCAGTGAAATTCACTCCCAGTTTCTAGCCCAGAGGACAAGCAAAGTTTAAAGTCTGGACCTGTTCATTATGCATGCTGCCATTGTGCTTTTTAAAATTAAGTTGAAGTCTTGAAAGCAGGTGGAAGTAACAAGCACATTGATTTCATATGTATCTCTAAGTTGCTCAGGCTATGTTGAAAATCCTCATGAATTCCTTCTGTGCTATTGCAGGTCTGGGAGGGACACTCTGAGGGCAATTTTCAGTGCCTTCTTCCAACACCTGCTGCTTTCCAGATTTTAACAAAAATTTCTGTTTGCAGGCCTCCTCCTGTCAGGCATCATGAGCTGCACTCAGCAAGCTGTGCCCCACACCAACCACGTTGAGATTTTGTTATGCATCTGTTCTCTGATTTCAAAAGAAAAAACCCTTGCAAAAGTGTTAAAATGGTAAGAGAAAAAAGCACTTCTGTGCTGGGACTCCCAGGTGCATCCACAGTTATAGGCTATGGGCACATTGGGTATTGGATTTCTATCATTTTTGTAAGTTTAACAAATTGTCATATCTAACAAACATTGTCCAATTAGAAGAGCAGTTGGTTAGGTAATTTTTCCCCCAGATACTGCCCCACTGGAGTTGGTCCAGGGCTTCTTTGTCCCATTTCTTGTTGTTTCTCCTCAGATTGGAAAACAAAATATTCTTCCTGTGCGTCTTTTTCTTGAAAATAAAACTAAAAGGCATTTCAGGAATGTGTTAGAAGGTTGGCTTATTACTCTAAAATCCAAGAGGAAGGGTAGGAAAAACACCAGGAGCTGTATAACCACACATTAGTAGTCTACAAAGCTATGAAAAACGTGTAAAAGCTGAAAACTTTTGACATCCCATCCAATTGCTGTGCACAAGATGAGAGGTGGGGGCCAGCCCTGCTGTGTCCAGGGGATGAACTGCTTCTGAAGGGGTCTGTGCAGCTTCTGTGCTCACCGAAATCCCACAGCAGCTCCTGGAAAGCCTCCCCTTCCCCTGAGAGCTGCCTGTGTTGGGCCCACGCTGAGCAAACCTGCAGGTGTGCACCTCTTGCTGCACCCGCCCACCCATGACAGCATCAAGTGATGCAATGACAGCAATTGTGTGCTCCTCTTTGCTGCCCCTGAACAGCTGCTCCAGCGTTCCTAGCACAGCATGGAAGAGCATTATCCTGGTTTTAGGGCTGATCTGGCTCTTGCAGCATCAGGAATCCCAGCCATCATTGTGCTCCCCCTGGAGAGCAAACCCACTGCAGGGGTGTCACTCACACCCACGGGCTCCTGCTCATCTCACATCATCATAACTGCAAATCTGGGGAGTTTTACAGGTATTTATTGCCCTGTGGAGGAGTCAGCTGACCTAATCGCTCTGGGCTCCGTGATTCGTGTGAAGAATGGTAGCTGGTGTCAGCCAGAAAAGAAACATCCCAAGTTCTGAGCAAATTTTCATTAAAATAAGTATTTTTGTATTATGACATTTATTTCATGAAACATTAACTTCATTTTCTGCAGACTGTTTTAACATTTTGAGTTAAAGGTTTTCTCTCCCTTTTGCATTACTAGGTAACTGTAATAATGCAGGGCATATCATAAAGTTTGCAGAGAGCTGTACATCTGAAACTGCTGCAGTTCAAAAATAGAAATGAAACAAAGTCCAAAGAGAAAACTGTCAGTGGAAATTGGTAGCAATTGGATATGTATGTAAATTACAAAAACTAATCTACCAAGATTCATAGGGCAAATAACTCCAGCTACTATTACTTGGCACCAAATAAAAACATTTCATTGAAAGTGCAGCTGCTAGAGAAATGAACTGATAAACATAAATTGAACATAAATGGCTGCAGGCAAACTGGAGTAGCAAACAGAAAAGGGACAGGGAAAAAAATGTTGTTTGTATACATGTGTGTGCCTGTGTACAGAGTGTTAGACTCACAAAAACATCTGAGAGTCTCAGACTTGGAGGGGATTGTCAAGATCCCCAGCCCAGAAAGTTTCCCAGGTGGAAAACCCTCAATCACTCTCCCCAGGAATGGAGGCACTCCCTGGCTGCATGTGGGGAGGTGTGTCCAGAACAGGGCCCTGCTACTGGTCTGGAGATGCTGACCGTGGTCAGTGATAAAAGGGATGGAAGGATAAAATCAGGCTCTGAATTTCATGCCCTGCTGACCAATGAATTTAATACATTAGGTTGTTGTACAAGAATTTACGTAAAGTCTCAGGCCAAAACCTGATATAATTTTTAGGAATTGAAATATGGAATTACTCCATTATTCCCAATAGTAAGGGTGAAAACTGAGGTTATACCTTATCCCTCTTCCCATTCCATTCTTGTCTCAGAGTCCCAGCTAGGGATGTCTTTCAATTAACTCCTTTCCCTAAGGACACCCACTAATAAACACCAAACCCACACATCAATTAGTGAACACCAAAAACACACATAAAGCCATGTAGATGCATATGCACAGATAAACTCCCCTCCTCCTTCCAGGCACATAAATGCCTTAAATCATTCTCTGCAGTTTCCTCAGAACCCCTCTTCAGATGTGGTATTTAAGAGTGAATGTGGCTAACGTTTATTAGACTTGAACTGTATTGTGGGTAATTGTCCAGTAATAACCTTTGGTAAATTATATGAAGCCTTTACTTTACTTAACAGGGAACGCAGGCTCCCCAAACTCTAATATTATCATCATTCAAGATAATGAGCAACACAAACCATTCTATTACCAATCTAAAAGCAATAAATGTCAAAGTAAAGGACTATGCAATATTCTGGCCTGGAAGAACAAAGGACAAAAGTAATGATAATGCCTTTTTATGTTTGCAGTCTATTATATCATGCATAACAAATGACCCTGTAATTGTAGACAGTGTTATTTTAACAGGTTGTAAAGGGAAAACGGTGGCAGTGTTTTGAATGCTGTCCTGAAAAATGCTGTAGGGCTGGAAAATTGGAATGCCTGATGATTTATTTGGAATTTATCCTGATAACTCCTGCTGGATTATTCTGAAGCTGTTTTGTTTATCAACACGGTCATCTGGTGTGACGTGACACACCTTGTTTGCAGCACTGCTGGCTTTTCTGGGGACTTGATGACAGCCCCAGCCCTCCTCTGACATGAGCATAAGCAGGAGCAGCAATTCCATTTCAAACACAGGTGATTGATTTTTGGGAACTTCTAATTTGGGCATTTACAGACCATTCAGAGGCCACACAGCATTTGGGCATTCATTCATTATGAGTTGCTACAAATAAGGGGCTCTCTCCCTACTGCTCCTCATGGGTGCTAAAGTTCAGGTGCTCCTGTCTTTGTAGAGTGACTTCACTTTGGGCTATCCTGGTTTAATTTTCTTTTGTAAATGAAAGCAGAAGTTAGTAAGCTATTTGATTAGCACTCAGAGCAATTTTTTAAAAGTTGAGGGGAACAAACTTGGGAAGCCAATGGTTCAGCTGCCCTGGTATAAAAGTAGGATAATGCAGACTTTCTTGCGCCTCGTATTCATTGCCTATTTTGAGAAAAGCATTTTAATCAAAAAATGCTGTCTCTTAGCTCGCATACACTTCATACCAGTGTGTCTGCAAAGCAAGCCATTCACTAAAAGAAATGTTTAAATGGCTCTAATCTCTGTGGTTGAAAGAGCTGCTTCATGCAGCTTTGATGAAGGCAATTAGCACACGTGGCAATTATCCTTTAGATCTCATTCACCAATATGCACAGCCAAATTCTGATACCAGGTACCCAGGTCTGAAGTAAATTCATCCATCCTGCTCTTTCTACACTTGTGGGCATGACGAGTAGGTTAGTTGAAAGGGGAAAAGTTCAGGGTTCTTAGTTCAGAAATGAAGCCTTTTCTGCCAATATATTGCCTTATATGGGGCTACTGTGCCTTCTTTGGGCAAGATGTAAAATATGATATTAAACTGAACTAACCTTGCTTGTATTTCCCTTATTAAGCTGGTTTAACGAGTTGCCTTTGCCGTATGATTGTTGTTCATAAGGTCAAGTTACCACCTCAAAAATGCATCTGCAGTGTTTGTCAGAGAGAAAACAGGCCCCCAGAACAAATCTGAAAAATTTAGGTTATTTGTACTGTTGCTTAAGAGAAGTGACAGGAAAAAAACCAAGCAGCAAGCAGTTATTTTATCTTTCTTTTTTCAAGGAAAACAAATGATGAAACTTCTCAATATTTGCATTTTCCCCATCAGCATACATCCCAAACCCGTCAACGAATGGCAGGGGGTGGCAGTGCCTGTCACATCTCTGCTTTTGGAAAAGATCAGAACCCTGATGGCACAGCCATACTGCAGCTTCCATAGCAGATCTCAGACAAGATGTTCCCCAGGAGAGTTTTTTTGATATCACCATTTTTCAGGTAAGTTCCATGATGATGATCACAGCTTGTGTTGTGTTTTATTTTTGCTCCTTCTTCCCCATATCTAAATGTGTGTTATGCATTTATCTACACATTCATCTGTTTCTGTTTGTCTGCAATTTTATGTGGTAGCATCTGCGAGTGGTAGCTTTGTATAATAACATGAATGTAAGTGAAATCAACAGTTGGGTTTAAAGGCTGTGCTCAGCAAGAAGAGGAGTTTTGGATGGTCTGACTGTGGGTTGACTGCTACATAGCTGGTGTGTGAAGAGGAATTTGGTTAAACAATTCTTCTAGATATCAAGATTATCGTCCTCTTTTCCTGGGATACTGCAGAAAGGAAACTTAGCTCCTTTCAGTCTGAAAAAAAAAAAGTCATCATATATCCAACAGAACTGTATGTTGGCTCATTGTCTCCCCGTCCCAAATGGCATTTGGTCCCTTATCAGATTTTGTCAAGCTCAGAAACAGTTTAAGGAAGAACATATGTGAATCCACCCTCAGAGAAAAGTGTAAATGTTAATGCTGCCACTGAGCTGGGGGCAAGATAAGTGACAATGTCCACGATAGTCAGGAGAAAATAATTAGAGAAATTGTTATGGAATTACTTATAGATTGAGTTTTAATTCCCAAACGGAATGGGAGGCCACAGGAATGTTCAGAGTATCAGTGTGAAGGCAGAAGTGTCACCACAAAGGCTTATTTCAAATTGATGGAGCATGTTGGCATGGTGGAGAGATTTAAACCTACCTAAACCAGTTTGGATGCAGGCTGGCACACACCCACCAAACCCAGCACCTGGGGGCCCAGCATGTGCTGTGATATGTTCAGTGCTCCTCCACCAGCAATGAAAGAGGTGAAAAGTTGAAGAAGACTTGAAATGAATTAAAGAAAGCCAAAAAAATCTGCCCAATGAGCTGCTCTGCCTATCTTACCCTCAGGCAAATGGCAATGCACTTTAATGGAGAGTATTTTTAATGGCATTTTGCACATTAATGGAGGGTTCTGAGGTATTTTCTGCACCTTGGAGATGGAGAACACAGGTTAGAAGGGATTTGCATGGCATGATAGTGCAGGGTCTTGTGGGACTTCCACTATTTCAAATAATCTTGTCACATATACTCTGGAAGGAAGTGCTAATTAAAAGTATAAAAGAGCATATGTGGTATTTGTGAGGCTGCTATCCAAAGCTGTATTGCTGCATCTGTTCTGTGTTGCAATTAGTCACAGTTAAATCAGAAAATGAGATATCTGAGCTCTGCACTTCTAAAACTGCAAATCCCTCCCCCTCAAAAAAGCAGGCACAGTGCACCTGTAATGCAGTGGTGGGAAAAGTAAAATATCACCTCATAAGCAGAATGTAGGGGTTCTTTGTGTTCCTGTGCTATTAAATTTTAGTATGAGAATTTATTTTAAAAGAGAAAATTATTAGTGGAAAACCACTGTTAATATTAGGAAAAAAGTAGTGTGAAATAAAGGTGATTTTTCTGTGTTGGTTTTGTGACTTGTGGCCCGTCTTACTTCCTAATCTATAACTTATAGTGGTACAATGATTTTCCGTGGCATCAAAACCAGCACTCTCCACTAATGTACCCAAAGAAGCCACAGGAATAGAAAGGAAGAGAAAATCCACATTGGTGCAGCATTTTCTTAATGGCTGTTCACAGTTTTGAAATATGAAAGGAGAGTAGTATTTTGTTTTTTGGGTTTTTTTTCATTTTAGCCCTTTAGTCGCTTTATATTAACTGTGGGTTCGACAACAATTTTTGGTGCTTATTTTTGCTTGTAGGATTCTCTCTTTCTGAATCATCTCTTTTATTTATGAAAAAAATAAACAGGTGACCTTCCCAGAAATTGTCTGAATTTCCATTTCCAGTACATTTTTTTTACTAGGCAGTCTTCCAGTTCCACGTGTATAAAATACACTGTAGAACTCCTAAACAAATAGATGGGAAAGTACCTACACAAAAGTGGTTTTTATTAATGTATAATTTAGCATTAAATATGCTTATATTTTCTTCATTTTCATCTGTTGTTAGAGGCTTATGGGATGCTCTTCATCAATAATGTTCCAGAGCCCTGTACTTATAATTAGAGCTGGGTGAATTATTCATCCCAAACAATATTTATCATAAATTTATGTTCTCCATTTCCTGGAAGAACACTACTTGTTTTTATGCTTATTGGGTTGGACAGCCTGCTGCTTTCCAAGGCCTCTCAATTTCGGGGTTACAAGGTCCACCTATGAATTTTGTATCTCAAGCCTTTTGTTTTCCCTCAGAGGTGATGGGGGATGTTGTTCCCTCCGGGACAGCACTGAGGAGTTATTCCTCGTTATTTTCTTGGTAACTGCTGAAGCAAAGGAGAGGTTTCTGAAGGTGTGACCTTTCTCTGGAGGCAAATATCTTATTTCAGAGTAGCTCCCAACAAATTGATTTGTCATTCATACACGGCTGTGGTTCACTGGTGCTGTTTTGTTCTGGGCCAACCAAGCCTCATGAATATTATTCATTGTGGTCTGAGCACCTCCTTTTGAGGTCAGCCAAGCTTTTTTCAGCTCTGGCTTCCAGAGTGTGTGTAAACTCATCTGAACTCATCTGACCTGAGCTGTTAGGAGGTGTTAATCTGGTCTGGCAGCTTGCCTGCTGAATCCCATGGGGTGGGAAACTGTGGCTTTCTGTGGATCCACTTGTGCACGCAGTTGAGTACTGGGCTGCAGCACATGCCATGATTTATCCCTGGAGGTCAGCTCAGCTCCCCTCAGCCACTTGTTCCTCCCCACTGGGATGGGGTAGAGAACTGTAAGGGTAACAGGGAGAAAATTCCTGAATTGGGATCAGGACAGCCTAGTAGGTAAAGCAAAAGCTGTACACACCAGCAAAACAAGGAATTAGTTCATCTCCGCATGGGCAGGCAGGGGTTCAGGCATCCCCAGGAGAGCAGCACTCCCTCACATGGAATTGTGCCTTGGGATCAAAAATGCCAAGCTCTGAACATCATCTCTTCCTTCTTCCTCCAGTTTTTGTTGCTCAGCATGGCCCCAGAGGGTTTGGGATATCCCTGTGGTCCTTTGGGCTCGGCTGTCCTGGCAGGATGGTGTGAGAAGCAGAAAAAGCCTCGCTGTTGTGTGACCAATAACTGAAACACCCCTGTGTTACCGACACAGGGAGAACCACAAACCCAAAGTGTCGCCCCACACAAGTTACCAGGAAGAGAAAGCATCCTGCTGTCATTCCTGTTCTGCTCAGTGACGCTCATCTCTAACCCTGTGGTGCAGTTTAAGTGGATGGTCTTTGTCTTTCCCCCTTTTCTGGTATGGCAGGGGTTTCAAACGGGAGGAGTTTCTGGGATTGGTTCCGTGGTGCCTGCAGGAAAGTCACTCTTGTGCTCAAGCTGTGACTCGAGCGTTCTCTCAAATAAAAGGAAAATGAGATTTCCTTAGAGAGGAGATAAAGTCCCAGCTGTTGTGTTTGTAGACAGAAATTTACAGTAAGACTGTAGTATAGTTCCAACAGTTAAAATGCACAGGTTATTTTAAAGAAAATAGTAAGAACCAAGTCTTTTAGAAAATTGCTCTATGGTGGGTGCTGATTGTATTCCCGTGATTTGTAAATACATTTTTCTTGCAACTATCTTCCCAGATTGTCACAAAGTGGGTCTGAAATGGTTTTTGGTGCTGATAAAATGACAGGGATTTTTTTTTTTCTAATATCCTATGTAAAATCCATGTAAATTTGTCAGTTTACACATCTTTCCTAATCATCCACTTCTTGTATCTCAATTGCTAACAATTAGCAAGCTAGTCTGGTATTTTAATTTATATATAAATTTTGTTTTATTCAAAAATTTGTAGCAGTTATTTTGTTTTAAATATGAAGCTGTCCGAGGTTTGTTTGGCTGTTTTGCTTTTGTATTGTTTTCCCCTTATCTAGCAATGACCAAGTTACTAAGTGAAGAATAAATAGATCCTTAATATTAAGAAAATAATAATAAAAGGCAAATTTATCTGATTATTTACAGGACTGCTTTACTCCTGGTAATTTTAGTAAAATGGGTAAAATTAATTCTGATTGCAGTAAGGAAGGGAAAATCACTCTCTGCTTAAAATTTGAGTGGTTTCTGTTTCATACCATCAAAAAGACAACATTAATTGTCACCCAAGTGATGCACAACATTCATGTTGTCCCAGAAAGTTTGTATATTATTTAAGATTTATTCAGATTCTTAATAACAAAGATTTTATGACCTGCCTGGTGGAAGCCAGGGAGGATGGAGCTGTTGCCAGATGCATGTGGAGTATATATTTCCCCAGAAACTATAAAAATGTTGTACCTGAAGATGATTTTACCTGTCTGTGAGCACCTGTGGTTACAACAATGCCATGTTTGCATTTTGCAGCCAAATCCAGACTTACAGGTTCTGTTTCTTGCAAGAACTACAGACAACCAGAAAAAAAAGTTGGAAGGGACAGGAGGAATTCTGAGGGGAAGTAAATGAAATATTTTTTTTCCTTTCACAGAAGATACACAGTGATTTTCAAACACCTGAAATATTAGGGGGAATAAAAGGTTTATTAAGCATTTCAGTGGAATCTAATCTAATCTAATTAATATGCATGCAAAGCCCATCTCCTACCATTTTACAGAGAGATTCTGATTTCAGTTAATGCCCCTACATGTTGCTGTAATATAAACAATAAGGAAAGCAATGGTAATCCCAAATTCACAGTCATCTGTCCTCTGGCTCACGGTGACTCTGTGGAGCCCAGTCTGCCTCCAGGGTTTGGTAAAACTGACACCAAGCAAATCTTCTCTGGGGAGAACAGGAGGAAAAGGACATAAGGAAAGTGAGACTGAACAGCTTCATATCCCTGGAGGTCTTTCAAATGCAAAATATTTCAGCAAATGAGCCTCTCTGAGCATATTATTGCTAAAACTACAGTAATAGGGAGAGGACAGCATGCCCCTTTTAATGTCATTTGGAGTTTTTGGGGGTTTCTGGGTTTTTTGTTTGTTTTTTGTTTGTTTGTTTTAGTTGGTTGGTTTGGGGTTTTTCCTTCATTAAAGACATGTCTCAGTGTCTCTACCTGCACTCTGTGAAATTAAAAAAAATCCCTCACGTGTCAGAATTCAAGTTATCTGTCTTCAAAATTCTTTTTCTCTTCTTCAGCTATCTGTTCTCTCCTTCATCCTAACTCCTTCCATTGCCTTAAGAAAAAATCCTCTCAAGTACTTAGGGAACTGTATTTCCTCAGAAATTACAGGTTTTTCTTGGTTCTTCTCTCTGTTTTCTTTATTAAATTATTTAAAATAAATATTTTATCTGAAATAAGGAATAAGAAATGGGGAAGATGTGACCTAGTTTCCTGCTTCTTACGAGGCATTTTCAGTTATTCTTCAAAGGATTTCCTCAAATATCCTTTCCAATATTCTGCTTTCCTTCCCACGATCTCTTTTGTTTTAATATTTGTGAAGGACCTGGAGCTGGGTGAAATGTGGTTCTGTCACTTCCTGGGATGAGAGGAGCTCAGTGTAAGGAAGTGCACTCTCTCAGAAGGCAGAAATAGAGCATGTGTGGGAGGATTAAGGGAGTCTTTCAGAGGCAGGAAAATCTTTCATTTCTGGAAACATAAAAATTTAGATATCATGAAGCAGAGCACTTTAAGTTCAGAAGGCAGTTTGTCTGATCTTCTCACATGCCCTCCTACATTCTTCAGATTTTACTGAAATAATTCTGATTCTTTTTCTTTTCTTTTTTTTTTTTTTAAGTAAAAATTGGAGTTGGGAACAAAGTTAGTAAAGACACCTCTACATTTAACTAGGTCTGGTGATTCCAGCCACCTCTCAGTTAAATACAGGCATCCACCTGACTAAATGGATCTTTGTTAACAGGACACTTCTATTGGTCCATGGACAGATGTTTCATTTGCTTCTCACATGAATTTTCAATATTTTCAAGTATTGAAGCTATCCTTGAAATATTAAATTTTTCATTTGGAGTAGTGGTACCATTTACAGACATTTTGATCATCACTACCTAAACAGCTTTTTATTTCTTTCAAGTTTGTTAAAATCTTAAGAATACCATCATTTGCCTTATGCTAATTTAAGTTATGAAAGGAATTGCAGTTCTAAATCTCTTAAAGTAGGTTATCTTTCAGTGTAACCAGTGCAATTTCAAGTTTGACTGATGATGACCTGAGGACCCCTCCTTGCAGGGAGTGGTTTGCCTGGGGAATTTTGGGAAGACCCCGGGAATTCTGTAGGCCTGCAGGCATCCAGCTGCTCTGCAAAGGTAGTTCTGCTGTAGTAGCTGCTGTTAAATTATAGAGGATTATTTTTGACAAAATGGGAATGCTTGGAAGTTGAGTCATAAGTATAAGCCTCTCCTCTGGAGAAGAAATAATTTTTTCATAATAACAGAAACAAGATAAGAAATTGAAAGGCAGAATTTTTCACAAAGTATTTCCTATTTCTTTTTTTCTTTAGTGTATATTGCAGGAAAAAATCCTAATGGCACTATAGAACGTGGATCTGAGGAAAGACAGATTTCACCTTAGCAGAAGGCAGCTTATCAGCATTTCTGATTAAATGTAGATTTTATATTTAAGTTAATTTGTCTTTTTTACTGGAGCATTAATGAAAATAACATATATCTATTTGTTAACTTAGGCCCTCATCTTGGAAATAATTTCCCTTGGCAAGTTTGTTTTAAAATGCAAGTGAAATGGGGGTGATGTAAGGTTTTTGTTCCTCTCCTTGAGCTTCCCCACCATTCCGTGTTTCAACCAGAGCAATTTGTTTCATGCAGACTCTATAGTGGCATCAGAAGTGAGAAGTGCTGACAAACAGAGCATCTCTACAGACAGTGACAAGCTCTGTTTGAAGCCAACAGCATTTGGGGTTTATTTTCTTCTCTTTTCTCCTTTTAAATGGAAGTACTGAAGTTTACTGTACTGTTGAGTGAAATCTGAGACCTGACATCTGTGTTACCATTTCTGCTGTATGAATTTACCCTTAATCCATGGTCTTTGCCAGACTATCACTGGTACCCAGCACTGAGGAGAGGAGGGTACAGTAATTAGCAAGGCTTAATTTGTCACTGAGACTTTTTAAGTCTCATTGGCCATTTGAACTTAATAAGTCCAATTTTTTTTTTTTTAAGAGGAAATTTCTGAGCCTTCCATAAATAAAGCATTTTTGAAAGTGTCAGCTTCTGATCACTGGTGTACAGTGAAACCAGTTTATTTTTCAGAGAATACTGCAGTATTCACTGGAACCTGATTGATTTTTACATTGCTTTTCTGCCTGAACATGGGTTCCATCTTCCCAGATGAAAACCTGCTGCCCTTCCTTCATGGAGCTCTGGACACACGATGACATTTGAAGAGAAAATGTCATTTTGTGCCTGCTGAAGGTGTGATGGGCTGTGCTGGCCTGGCAGCTGGTGCACAGTCAGAGACACCAGTGCTGAACTGCAGCGTCAGAATTGATAAATTCAGAAATCCCATGGACACTTTTGGTTGCAAGTGTCATCTTGAGTGGGTTTGGTTTTGCTGTAGAGCAAGAGCAGGTGTGCCCTGAGGGGTTGTGGTGTTTTACAGGGAAGTGTCCTGTCTAAAGGAAACCAAGAGTGATTGTGGCTTTTAGATGCTTCTCTCTAGAAATTAAATGGTTGTTCCAGCATATTTCATCCTTAAAAATGAAAGTTAATAATTCATTTTTTTCAAGGAAAGGACTCACCCAATGGGAGATACAGTAACCTCTGTCCCTGGGCATGAAGTACTGAGAATTTAGTGATAGGAGCAATAAACTCAGGGCTTGTTTGAATTGTAAAAGCACAAGCTGAAAAGTGCTGACTTCACTGTGAGGAAGAGTTAAACAGGAAAAGTTCAGCTCCATCTCACATAAAGTTTGCAATGTCTGCATCACCCCCAGTAACCTTGCCAGCATTATGATTTTTTTTAACCTTCTCTCTGCAAAGACCTTATCAATATGTAAAGTAAACACCAGCAATAACCTTCACTGCATTTTCCAAAGGAAATTTTGTTACAAATTTTTGTCTGTATTTTCTTGCACTCTTGTGTATTTTTAAGCTGTTTTGCCATGTACTTTGGCCTCTGAGTCTCCAAATCACAGTGGCTGTTCCCACACTTCTCCTCATGTCCTGACACAGAGGAGGAACCAGGGTGTCTGTGCTGCCTGGGCAGACTGTCAGTCACTTGGAAAAATGCCTCTTGGCTCAGCTCCAGCCTGCTGAGAGCCAAGGAGGCTGATGGCATACATCCTGAGACAGAAATCACTGCCTTTCTGAATGGGAGACCACAAGAAATTCCTGTGTGTATCGTACAGGGGGTACATATGTATGTATTCATCTACAAACCTATATGCATATATTTAAAATGACAGCTGGAAAGTACTTAAGATTAAATGCAGACAAACTCTGACCCTAGAGAAGTCCAGGAGCCCTGTGCCAGGAGCTGGAAGGGTTCATCATCTCGTCATCCCCTGCCTGGCCAGCCTGGGAGCAGCAGCTCAGCCTTAGACCCCAGGTGGGGCCGGTGCTGTCCCCTGGCCATGTCCTGGTCCACGGGGGTAGCCTGCTGGCCCTGTCCTTTTGCACCCCTCAGAAAGAGCTGGAGAGCTGATCAGCAGGAGTTTGAGGAGCTGGGTTTGCCTGTGCAGTTGGTCTGTTGCTGAGATCTCAGGGCACGGAAAGCCAAAACGAATCCGTGCCTCGGTCTATTCTCAGAAGCTGAACATAATGTGTCTTTTATAACGCTCTGCTGCTTGGAGTGCTCAGCCAGCTCTTCCAAATTCAGTGTGTGCCTCGCCAGCCAACAGTCTCACAGAAATATAGTGCTCTAGATGAGCCAGGCTGAGCAGAATAATATATATATATTTATTTTTTCACATTCATCTGTGAGCTATTTAGTGTTTATAGGCTTTTGTTGATGTCTGATTTTTTTTTCTGAGTTCTGAGTGATATTTTATAAAAATCCCACCAGGTCCCTGGACATTATAGAATATAAAAATATTAAAAGTGGGCTGATGCTAGAATTATATTAACCAAATAATTCAGAATGCAAAAGCTGGCTTTCCATTAAACTCTTTTCTCACGGTGGTAACACCAGCTCTGGTCTATTTGGCAGAAAGAGGAAAAGTAAAGAGGAGATGATCAGGAGCAGATAACAGCTGGATAAATCTTCTGCTTATCTTGAACTTGGATTTATGTTTAGAAACAGTACTAATAATCAGAGATGATAACCACATAATTTTAATTATTAAAAAGCAATTAAAGTTTTAAAACTGAAAATGTTTGCTACATTTGTTTGATTCAGTGCTAATAGCATTACACAACTTTTTGTTTAATCTTGGTTCTTTTAGCTTTTACTTTTTTTTGTATCCATAAGATACTAATATTTTACTTCACCTTTTCATCAACAGAAAAGAGAACAGAGAGGAAAAGAAGGGAGTGTTTCTTTCAGAAACTTAGAACTCTGATTCCCTCAAAATAGAACTCTGAGAAGCTGGGAAGGCTCTTGTTGTAAAAACAAATATGTAATTTTAACCTTAGCCATTATAATCGCTTTATTCTCATGGGAACTGAATTGAGGAGATTAATTAAAATCCTTGTGAATTGAAAGAAGTAGGAGAGGAAATATCTCCTATCCAGAACAGCCACAGTGACTACAAGGGATGAGATTTTGAGTAGTTCTGTGGTTCACTAGGGAAGGGAGGGCTGTGAAGGGAACTTGGAATGTATTTGTTCTTTTAAGGCACAGCTGACAAAAAGAAATAAAAGTAGAGAGAGACAGGCTGGGTCTAGTTATGCTCATTTTTAGCTCAGTCATTTGCATCAAACTGCATTGCAGCACATTCAAACAAAGTGGAGACAAAAGCCACTGAATTTTCTGCATCACAGCAGAACAGAAGGAAGCCAGAAAGCGTCCTTTGTGCCCTACTGGTACATCTCAAATCTTTTTCTTATTCAGATGAGTAGATCTGCTGCTGCTCCAGAACATTTTTTGTGAGGGGATGGTGGAGGTGGTGAGGGAGAAATGTGCTTCCATGCAAAGCCAGACTGATAGAAAACATTTCTCACGACAAGGGTCCCACTAAAGCTGTTCTCCTGTGCATCTGCAACTTTCATTGCACACACAGACTGGGCTGGGCTTTCTCAGCCCTGAGTAAGGTGGAATTAGTGTTTCCTATGGAATTGGAGCAATCCTCAGCTGCTCTATCCCCCTTTGTTTTCACAAATTCCAGAGGGTTTTTTGCTTGGCTTGGAGAAATTGCTGCAAGGGGGACTGTACAGTGAGTTCAGTTTCCCAGGGAGAGGCAGAAGCAACAACACAACTTGCAGAAGATCTAAATTGCATCTTCAGCATTCCTGGTGATGCACTGAATTTTGGAGTCTACCTTGCACTAGAACCTGTTCTAAAGAAGAATGTGCATGAGGGCATACATACATGCATACCCTTAATCTACCCCCGCTTATTAAAAATATTTCAACATTAAAATAAAAAAAAGCTTCTTAAACCTCTGCCACGATTATACTTTAATGTCACATAGTATTTGAAATATCAGTTAAAGGATTAATTTATTCCTCATATTTATCTAAGCCTGTTTATGAATTGAATTGCCTCTGGACTAATTCAACTATGATTACCACCAGCAGTGCACCCAGCATGAGGTTTGTTGTTTCTCCTTTCACCACTTGCTTTTAGGTTTTTTTGTGAAGGGTGTAGAAAGGAAATATGGCAAATGGAGCTAATTTGATGTTTCTGGAAGAGCAGCCTTTTGTAAGATGCTTTGATTACATGGCAGAGCAGCTTCTGTGAAGACCTATTTGGCTAAGTAGGGCTTCTTAACTCCAAACAGGGAGAAAAAAAAATTACAAAATGACTACTCAAGTGAGTATAACATGAACAAGAAAGATAATCTTAACAAGCCCTGGGAGGCAGATCATTAGCTAGAATTTCTACATCAGTAAATGTATGTGCCACACAACTTCACATCTCTCAGGTTCTGTGCAAGCTCCATCCTGAAAATGTGCTCATGAGGGTTTTTTTGTTGTTCACGGTGCATTTGTTTTGTTTTCAAGTCACTAAAAGGAAAAAAAGTAGCACCTTTTAGTCACATTATTCTTCATGTTTCTTGCAAACAATGTCTTAATTCTGCCTCCTTGCACTACTGCAAGATTTTTCTTGGTCTCTGCTTTATATCCTTCCAAATATTCAGAGCAGAAAGCAGGGAGAAGAAACTGAGACTCGGTGAGGTGATGGAGGAGCCTTCAGAAAATTAAATTCCTTTTCCATTTAATCTTTTATCCTGTGTGAAGAATGTCAGTGTTGCACAGTAAAACAATATCTGGGTCACAGATAGCTTTGTATTTTGCGGAGTCTTGCAGCAAGAGAAGTCTCACTGCCAGTATCTCATGCAAGATGACTGCTGTAAAATTTGACTTTGTAAGCATTGTAGCCACTAAAAGAATTTTTAAGGGATTTTGGTTTTGTTTTTTATTAATGTAAGGTGGATTTCTATTTAAGAAAATTTGATCTCAGGGTACCCCTTGGAAACAGTGGTTAAGTTTTTTATTTCTTTCCTTAGCTCTTTTGGTGGCTTTCTCTTTTCTCATCAGCAAAAATAGTACCCTCAAGATAAAAGCAGAATGTAAACAAACTCCATTGCGTATTCCAAATGTTATTTCCCACTTATCATTTAGATTAGCTTTTTGTGTGTGTGTGTAATTGGAAAAAGTGATAAAGCATTGGCACAAAGAATTAAATATAAGAGGAATATAAGATTCATATATGGAAAGTCTTCCACAGCACTCTGACATGATCAATAACAATCTCTTTTCAAAGAATCTGAACTTAGCATCAGATCTTATCCCTCAATAGAACACCAAAAAGATGAAACAAAATGAGCAAATTGCCTCCCAGGTGCTGTTTTGATACCCCACTTGTGAACATTTCCTTGGTAAGGCCATCCAAATTAGACAGGAACAACTCAAATCTATATGAACTTGATAAATGCTACAGTTATGTATTGATTTTTTTTTTTCAGCAGGCCTTTTACAGGTTGTTAATGGCTACGGATGAAAGAGACTTAACTCGCAATTTCTGGCCAACTGTAATTCATGTCCCAGCATTTCTTTGGAGTTGATTGACTCTTGCCTGTAATTATGGTTTACATACTTCTTTTACACCCCTAGTGTAGTAGGTGTCTGGATGATCTGATTACATGATGCAGGCAGGCTCAGAAGTGTAAATTCCTCCTTTCCAGCCTTGCAGCCTTGTGTGCCTCACCTGCACTTCCACATTTTGCTGAAAGTCTCATCGGGGGGAATTGCCTCACTCTGCAGCATTTTGCAAAAGATGAATTCTGACCTCTGAATTTGCTTGTTGTAGCTCAGATGTAGGAGGAGGAATATGAGAAAGATAGGACTATTACATTATTTTTCAAATTAATTTCACTGACTCTAGGAACTTTGGAAGTGTTCTGACCTAAGCTGATCATCTGGGCTTGTTCTGTAGCAGTGGGAGATGACAGTGAAGGCAATCCTCATTCTTTTTCAGTGGTGGAGGGCTCCTAAATGAACAGCTCTCACCAGGCTTTTGCTCAGTCATCCTGGATAAATCCCTTGCAGGAAAATATTGATGGGGAGGAAGTGGAAGTGGGGCAATAGGAGGAAGGGGAGCAAATGTTTATGGTACTGTGTCCTTTCACTGATTCTCTTTGCTCATCATTGTGCTGGAGAGGGTCTTTCCCTCAGCATCCTGTAAGTATCTCAGGTCTCTTGAAGTGACAGGATGAGTCCTAGCCAGAGGAGGATTTTGGTTTTCTGTGTGTGTAGAACAGGGCAGCTTTTGCCTCCCTAGTAGAAATCAGGAAGCACTGACCTCCTCAACGTCATCCTCAACACACCTCTGCCAAAGGTGAAGCTTGCAGAATGACTCTAAAACACAACTCAGAACAGGAATTCATCACCCAAGAGGGACTCACACGAGAATAATACAGAGAGCAACCTGTATCTTCACAGGTGAAAAATAGCACCTTACAAATGAGGCTGGGAGATTTCAAGTAAAAGAACCTTGGAAATTTTTGGCTCCCAGGTCATGCAGAGCTGACTTCTTAAGAGCACAAGACACATAGATTTTCAGTGCTTAAGAGTTCTCAGCAGATTCTTATCATTTTGAGGAACTGCATGAAATTATGCTGATCAATACTTTAGCATTTCATAAGAGAATTACACGACATGAAACTCAGTGTATATGTGCCTTTTTAAAAAGGGTCACTTCCTTGAAACAAGACTGCAGAAATATAAAATTTGAGACATAATAAGTATCTTTAAAAAGATTGAATAAAGAAAATACTGAGAAAAAAAAACATTTAGAAGCTTAGCTTCGGGGATAGTGGAGAATAAAAGAACACAGTGAAAATGTAGGAACTTCAGAATTAATTCATCATTCTTTTTTTTTTTTTACTTGAGAGGATCTTTACTAAGGAAATTTGTGCAAAGTATGCAAGTACAGCAGTGAGCGTTCTGTTTGCAGTACCATCACAGCTGTAGTTTTCATGACAGAAATTAATCAAAAGACTGTGTGGGAACTGCAAAGAGCAGGGAAATATCCATTCAGGACTGAGGAGTTTGATGAAATTATAATGTACTTCATAACCTTAGTTGTTAAGGTAATCATAAATTCATTACCTGCTCTGCTGGAAAAACTTGACAAGGAACAGCATAGATTTTGTAACTGTTTGGTAGAGATTTCACCTCCTTGGACAGGGTCATAGAAATGGGAATTTCTTTACTATGCTTGCAGGATCCTTTCACCAAATAAAAGGACCAAGAATGCAGTCAGACTTTGACAAAATTAGGTACTAAGTTGGATAAAGTTTATTTTGTTGCTTAATGTTTTCAATTAGAGTTTGATCATCTGTAGGCTTGAAAATGTTAGGTGAGGGCAAGAGAATCACAAATTCAAATACTTGCTCTTTAAATTGTAAAAACAGACAAGAAAAGCATTAATCTTCTTCTTTTCAAAGGTTTTTCCAAATAAATGGTATGCTGCCATGTAAAATTTGGAAGGAACTTGTCAGGTTCCTAAGACTGGAACATCTTTGGGATGCATTTGCAAAAAAAAATTAATTCCACTTCTAGTGCATTTACCCTATAAAGCTGAAGAGTCTTTTAGGTATGATATTATATTTATTGGGACATATTTGTACCTGGTGGGTCTGTTTCAACTTTGTGAATTGAATACACAAAAAGTGTAACAATCCATCTTTTCAGCTAAAGGTGGGAATCTACCCAGATGCAGCAGGGTACCATGGAGAAGGAAGATGAGATCAGGGAATGCGTGGATTACACATCACAGAACAGTAATTACTAATATATGTACACACATAACTTTTTGAATTTTGTGTGTTGTTCATGAATGTGCATTTTCCTCCTAGTGGGTCTAACAGCAAAATCCCTTGAGCTGAGCATTTAGCACCTAATTAACAAGAGACTGAATTGCAGCTCTGTCAAGATCCACCTAGGATATCTCTACAATGAGAGAGTGTTTGGTAACCAAAAACACCTTTTGATTTCCATGGAGTGAACATGCATTTGTGTGAAATATAATTCTTTAGGAGGAAGCTGTTGGGAGCTGCCTGGCTGCCTCTCTGGGGTGCAGGTTCAATGCCATCCATCTCTGAGCAGGGCTCGGGACCGCCAGGACACGGCGCCGTAAGGCATTGACCCTTCATTCCCACAGCTATTGCTGCAGGAAAAATTGCAGGAGCTTTGATAGGTTTTGCTTGTTGCAGGTTAAAGATCAATGTTCAGTGGACACACAAGGCAGGCAGCCAAGCTTCTCTTTTATTCCCATTAATTTGAGGAGAGGGTTGTCTGCAAGTGAATTGTTTGGCTCATTCGAGGATCTACGACACTGCAGCAGAACTCCATAAGGAGTGGAGAACCCATATGATAGATTAATTTCTGGATTATTTGTTTTCTTTTTAAAGTGATCAAAACCCACCTGCATTTGTTTCCTTCAGTTCTGTCAGCAAGCATCACTTGTGCTCTCTGCCCCTTTCCCTGCTGTCAGGACCCTCCACAGATCCCATGGGGTGCACAGGTCTCAGGTTTCTATCAGCTGCTGTGTTCTGTAGCACTTGTGTGCCAGGCTGTGGGAAAATCTCCTCACAATACACATAAAGGTTGCACATTTCACCTACAAAAACACGAACACAGATCACAGCTCAAAGTCAGGAGAGATACTTTCCTTTGCATTTGAAGTGTGGGATTTAAACTGAATTTTCTCTGCTAACAGCAGCTATGGTTCACCTTCCCAACTTCATAAATTTTCTTTCTTTTTTCCCCTCATACACAATAATTACTTTGCTCATTTTCGACCCTTTGGAAAGTTAAAGCTTTTTTCTTCATTTTTCTTTTAAAACAATAGCTCCAGTTCCTGCATGTGTTCTCTTTTTGTCTCTGCTGTAATTTTTCTTACATTACTATTTCATAAACTCTTTCAGATATGTCTTAATCAGTTTTTGTTGCTAGCTCAGTTTTGAAACTGATCCAACATTTGTACCTCTAGCAAAGCAAAGCATAAATTTCTCCTTAAACACTCTGAAAAGGTGTTCCACTACTGCTCACAGAGTTAGGAGATCAAGTTTTGTATTTCTGCCCTTTTTTTTCTTTCCAGATTTATATTGAACAGAATTTGATTTTTCCAGGGGTAAATTATATGCCTGTGTTTTGAAGGATTTTACTTTACAAAATGGTCTCCCATTTCTAGCTACGTGTGAGATGTAATTGCAAAGTTAGAGAGGTTGAGTTTTGGCTTTTTTTGGTTGGTTGGTTTTTACAGTTGCTTTTGACGACAGGTAGGAAAAAATGCACCAGCCTTATGGTCAGTCTGGGAAAAGAGAAGAGCTACATTTTCTGTCATAGGTGATGTGAATTTGGTGATACACAGCACAGTTAGCCAGGAGCAAGGATATTGCTACCAGTAGAAACAGAGAGAGAAAAATACAAATGAAAGACAGAAGCTGGGATCTCAAGTAAATTATTGGCTTGCCTCCAGGCCCCTGAAACAAAGCCCACTGCCAATTCACAGACACTGCCCTGAAGTCAGTGAAACAAGTTTTGATCTACAATCACCTCAATCATTGGAGAAATAGAGAGCAATAATGCTATTTCATCTGCCTTGAAGTCTGCCACGCTCTTTCCAGCCCTCAGATTTCCACCAAACAGAATTTCATCCTCCAAGGATAATTCAGACCCCCACAGTACTGGTGGGTTTAGGTTCTAATTATTTGCTTGCTCCCAGATATTTCCCATGACACCTGTTATGTACAGTCATGTGGCAGGTTGGATGGAGGATTCCCCACATCTCAATGCACCCATGGTGCATCATCTGTCTGCCTAAACGTCTCCCAAATTAGCTGTCACCTTCACTTTATCTGGGTCAGGTGTTCTGGCAAGTAAATGATTTAGTAATTGGGTAATATTGCCCATCAAAATCCACATTTTTCCAAAAATTGAGGTGCTACTCACACTAGGTGATAGCACTGGGAAAAGTGTTTTGATGGAAACAGTGTGTTACATTAATTTTTCTGTGTCAATCCACCAGGGATCACAACTGGAAGATGGCTTTTGTGCTCCATCCCAACACCTTTCTCACTCTCCATCTCTTCCTTCTTCTGTGAAATCACAGAATTACACAGAATGTGAAACTGTACCCTGATGAGGGCCAGTTTTGCTCTTGGTGTCCTCTTCAGTCTCTTCATTAAAATGAGTCTGTTCTGGTAGGACGGTTTTTAAAACAAGCCCCACAGTAGGTGGGGGCCACTTCCTTCAAGAGATTTCTCTTTGGTGAGCTCATAAATCCAAATCAAATTAGATTGATCAGCTGAATAGGGCAGTCTTTATGGGCTGAGCACAAAACTGAGACCACTTTTTTGGAGGCAGAACAACTCTTTCGTTGCTCTGCTGACAAATACTTAAGTACTGGACACATAAGCAGGTTATTCTGTATTCATTCTGATGGGTTAATGTGTCACTAGGACATGAATATTTATCCTGTCGGTGTCACACATCTGCCTCTCTGGAGAACAGCTTAACCCAACACCACAGGGGTCAGTGTTATTGTATTTCCCACCCAGCACAAAATTATCTGGGCAGAGATTCCTCCCAGATACATTTTCTTACTTTTTAGTGAAAAAAAAACAACAACAACAACCAAAAAAAACAAACACACAAAAAAACCCCAAAACAAAACAAAAATTCTGACCATAAACCACCTCTTTTACTGGCAGATACTGCCTTATTTTTTGAGGAAGTTTCAAAACGAGGACAGTATTTTCGCATCCACGCAACATAAAAATTTCTTCCCAGTTTTTTCCCCTGGGCAGTGAGATATTTTTGCACACCATTCTGGCCAGCAGCAGCCAGGGTTATCAAAGTGAAGCCTTCCATGAAAAAGCACTAAAATATTTGTGCTGCAGCATGAAACTAAGGGAAGTCTATATTATTTTCAGGAGACATTCTCAGAACTAAGCATTTCACCTCAGTTAGGTGCCATTTTTCTCCTGTTGACCTCTGTGGAATGAAAATTACAGAGTCTGACAAAGCCAAAGATTTGCTGGCTGACAGATGCTAACTTTAGTTTAGCTTCTACTTCTAATTTCATTTTTTTCCCTCATGTCCCTAATCTGTTCCTCTATGACTTTAGCTCGAGTTATTTTTTCATACCTTGGTCTTTCCAAGGAATTCCAAGGTCAGAGCGAGAGAGGATCTCCAACTGTACATTTTTCTTCTTTCTTACTTATTGCTTGTCTGAAAAGATCAAGAGCAAGTGCCCATTTTCAAAACAAGGATGAAAATGATTTGATGGAGCTGTAAGACCTGAAAACCACAAGCTTTGTTTTGACACGTTCCATGATTTTTCTTAAACCTCCCACCTCAGCCTGCTCATGCAGTCAGGTGATGGAGAACAGGGTCTCCAGTGAACATAAGAATGCAATTTGAACTGCTCCATGTAAAACTTCACTTCCTTTCTCCTAGGTGGACTTTAGCATTGTTTTTCCCACTTGCAAATGTCCATCAATTTCGACATCTAGACATGTATAGAAACGCCCCTCTTATACTCTGAATTCCTCTCCCCTTTTTGACCTTCTCATCTCTCTCTTTATCCCTTTGACCATATTTTTCTCTTTTATGCCTAGTCTACACTACAACCATCCTTTCCTCCCTACAGTTTCCTCCTCTGCTCATTTTTGTCCCAAATAGGTCTCGTTGTGAGCATTTCCTCCTCCTCCTTCCCAGCACGCCCTCTTTCATGCCACATTTAAAGGATTTGTGTAGGATGAGGCTCTGTCTACTTTCATGCATGCTGGCAGAGAGTGGCCTTCTTTACAAGAGGCAGCTTTGCTTCTGTTTTCATCATTGACAAAGCAACTTCAATGATTTTGAGGCTTCCAATTACATCAGAGATGTCTGGTTTTTCAGCCTTTCCACTTGAAGTGTTGATTCACTTAACGTTTTGATTTCTTTTTCCTTCATCTTTCTAGAGTTTTGCTCTTGTTATATTTCCCACTCTTTTACCGAGTCTTCTTTTCGATCTCTGCTGAAGCGTTGGGTAGTCCTAGTTGAAAAGATCAAATATCCAAAACCGTGGTCACCACAGAGCAGAGATCAGTGCCTGCCCCTCCTCTTCCCCTCAGGAGGAAGTTGCAGACTGGGATGAGGTCTCCCCTCAGTCTCTTCCTCTCCAGGCTGAACGGAGCAAGTGATCATAACAAAAGCGTAGATATTAACGTAAAAAGAAATTTCCCATCAAAAGAAACCACTCCTGGTTTAATATATTCTGCTTGTGCACTTTGTTATTGCAACAGCTTTTTCTTATCAACTGGGAACTCTTATTATTATGAAAACCGTCAAAAATAAAAAGCAAACATCCTGCTTGAAAATGAGTTTCTCTGTGTGCACACAAATCTAATTGGTAAACTCTGGGATTGATTTCTGTCATTGCAAAGGTGTGTTTTACAAAAGAAAAATCTTTACCTGTTATCTTGATAGTATGTTCCTGTAGCCATACAAAGCTCTAAAAGAGGGAAAACTGTAGTCTAATATTTTTCTTTTTTTTTAACATAAGGCATTAAACTGCTTTTTTTGTTCATTTGGGTTTTTTTTTCAGCAGGCTAATGTAGATTAGAGAGAAAACAAAATGGAGTAGGAAATCCTCTCAAAGTACTTAAAGACAAGGGCACATTGCACAATGTAAGGTCTTATTTTGTGATTGTAGAATATAATTTTTTATTAGCATCATTTCTGACTTTTTTCTCTCGTGTTTTCAGTTAGATTAGTAAACCACTGCTCTGATCCCATCTGCTGTTTTTGTTTCTATTGTCATATATCCCACAGGCAGTTAAAACCTCCCTCTGACAGAAATATGACAAATTCCATGTAAGCTTTTGAATGTGGAAGTCTGTAATTGGCTGCCAGGCAAAAATATGCTTTAAATCTCATCAGTAGCTGGAACACCTTGATGATACCATTTCTTATTCTGCTTTATTTCTTCAAGTGTTTCACATACAATTCAGCTCAATGCATCTTTGAAGAAAGATAATTTTTTTTTAATAGACCTCCTTTTGGAAATGCAGAGTTTCTAAATCTTTAGCCCTTAAGCTCAGCACATTTCTCACTTTCACACTAAGTGGAGCAAATGTCCATGAGGAACTTCCCTGACTGAAAAACTAAGTTGGCAGAATGTGCATTTTCACAGGGCTAATTAGTCCTTACACCTCTTTGCACTGAAGAGCTAGCAAACAAAATTTTTCCTAAGTAGCAGAATGATGACACAATTCGATATAAATATTATCACATGTAACATATGTATTAATGTTGATGATTGTAGTAAGTAAATTCACTTTTCTGTCAATCTTACAAAGTCAAATTTTCATTGTAGTAGAGAATGGTAAGGCTACTTTGCACTGCTTTTTCTAACAGTTTATCACAGACTGTCTTTTTCAACCTGGCCTGGTGGAAGGTGTCCCTGCCCGTGGCAGAGGGCTTGGACCTGGATGATCTTTAAGGTCCCTTCCAACCCAGGACATTCTAAGATGATTCCATGAAGTTTTGTAAAGGGATCTTTCTGCTCCTTAAAGTTCTTCCAAATGTCCTGTTGGAAAAAAATTCCTGTTTTTTTCCACATGCAGACTGTCTGCTCAACTCCTGCATCCGCAGGAGAATGGGGAAAGAATTTTCCTCTTTCATGGAGCACATCTTGACGTGAATTTATACACCATCAGATGATTCAGTAGTCTTCTGTATGACTGGCCTGCAAGCAAGTATTAGGTGTCATCCCCAGGGTTTATATTGTGCCCAAAGTTAGGAATGTCTTTGCTTTAGGGGTTAAAAAAGTCATAAGGAAATTTGGCTGTTTGGCAAATTCCAGTCCCACAACAGGAGTATGGTAATTTTTGGTTCTGTACTTCATGACAACATTGCAAATTTTCCTGATGTAGAACTTTGCAGGTCTGTCTACACTTCTCTGGTGTCTTTTGGAACCTTCAAATTTATGGTATAAATAGTTGGGTTTAAGAGAAAGATCATCAATATTTAGGCAGTCCTACAATGTAATATTAAATAGAAAACATGAATAATGAATGTACCCTTTAGAGTAAAAGTTCTTTTGGGTGTATTACTAGTTAACAACAGATAACCTGTGCAATATGAAGCACAACTCTTATGCTTTCCCTCAAGATTAATTAGCTTTGTAACATATTAATCAAACAATTTGAGGAGCAAAATCAGAATGCATATTCCTGTGTGGGTCTCAGACATCTCATTTGTTTAATGGAGCCATTTGGATAATTAAGATCAGTACCAGTAATTTAGCTAAAGTGCAATCTTTAAAAATTATCTGACAATTTACTTGTGTTTGTCTCAGCTTTTTTTGTCTTGTTTTTTCTCCCTGGTTATTTATATACATAGCTTGGTAGTTTAAAAAACTACTCTTCTGCAGCAAAGGAAATATCCATTTATATTGGTGAAACTATTCTAGATTGATTGTATTCAAGAAGGCACCACAAAACAAGTAGTTAAGAGGGGGTCCTATTTGATATTTTGGGAAAACTACCTTGTCTTCATTTTCATCCCCAAAAATCCAGAATTTTTATCAGTACTAGACTGCACTTGGGTGAGAACCTACCCTCCTCTACACTTTTTTGTGCTGTAAGAGGAGAGGACTGCTGTGCATTTTTGCATTTGAAAAAATTAAATGAAAATGATTCTGCAGTGATTTCATTTAAGTGAAATTACTTCCATTACTTGTGGGAGTAAAATTTTGTAAATTTGTTCTTTCCAACCAGAAGACTATGCCTGACTAGTATTAGTAGATTTGAAAACTGACTGAAAATGTTCTGTGTTAATTGAACATTAAAATTAAATTGAAATGCGTGATTTCACTTTTTGCTAAAACAAAATGCACAAACAGTCTAATAACTAATATCTTAGAAATGTTTGTACTAAGCATCTTTGACACTTCAATGAGGTGATTGAAAAAGCCCCTGCTGTTTGAAGTATGGCACATTAATAAATTAGAGAGAATGAAAAGTATTACAGTTCATATAATGCCCTATTCAGGCACACTCTGATATTATATTGCTGCCTTCATCATTCAAAATTAGGAAACAGACCTTGCAAGGTGCAAATTTGAGGCAATATATGCAAATCTGTTATTCTAGCTCAAAAATTCAGCAGCTATTCAAGCTAATGGATCCATAAAAACTCCATAAAAGTCCACATTATCTTGAAGTTTGCTGCTGCAATTCTGCCTATTTGAACAGAAGTGGTTTTAGTGGTCTGTGGTTAAATATGTTGTACCCAGCTGTTTGTTTGCCTTTCCAAGGTGGAGGAGTTGTTTGCATTGTTACAAAGAAGAAAAAGAAATCGTGGAATACTTCAGGCAAGTTGTCATGTTATGTCAGAAGCTGATATTCCTAGATTTTGCACCTGTTAGATATCTGAATGTGCAATCTCTGCACCAACACTAGTTAATAATTTAATTTACTGCAGGAGTGATGACACTCTGGGTAGATTTCTCTGGGACTTTCATTCACAGTAGTCACTTTTTCCCAAGCACCAATAAGCATTGGCAAGATCAGTGCTTTGTATTTTAAGCCCAGTATGACTCAGGTGGGATATTGGGCAGCTCTGAGTGTTTGCAGAGTCATGTTTTATGCTTTTCAGAGAAGGGAATCAGTCGTTCATATAGAGCTCACACATCAAGCACTGCAAGCAAGAGGCAATAACCCCAAAGGCAGCTAGTGCCTGGGAGGTGCATTTGGGCTGTTAAATGAGGAAAAAAAGAGAGATCAAGCTTGGCACTGGGGGTGGATGTTTGGGCTGCAAAGCATCAGTCACTGCAGAAGAGGTGAAGATATAAGTGACAGCAATTCTCTGTCTCTCTGTGTATGCTCCAGACTGGACAATGACACAAGTGGGGTGTTATTACAGCTGCACCATTGATTCTAGGAAAAATATCATTACTTTCATTTAAAACCACTCTATTTACAATATTTTTTTTTAGCTCAGCAAGATAAGATAGGATCTCTGGAGTAATTTTTTCTCCTCTTTAATAAAATTCAACCAAGGTGTAACATGAGAGGCACAATTCACTTGCCTCACCTCCCAATTGCTTTTTCTGTCATTGTGTATTGATTTGCATGTCTTGACACATAAAATACAAGTTTTTAAAACATTTTATTTGAGTATCTTACACTTTCAAGGGATCTCACTGATGTTCCTTATGCAAAAGTAAAAAGGCAAACACGAACAATACTAGCACTCTAGACTATTGTTTCACTTTATTTTATCCATTAGCAAATGTCATGTCCAGCATTGAACATAATTGTTTAAAGAAGTTGTGATCTCTTTTTAACAGTAAGGCTGAAAGGGATAATTAAAAATTATGTACTTTGGTGAGACAGGTGAGTCTAGATTTTGTGCTTGATCCATGGAGGGAGCCTTGGCTCTCCAGACAGAAGATTCCAAGAAGTTGAGGCATCAGTGTGCCGAGTTGTCTGAGAGGAGGAGGGACTGTGCCCAGAAAAGGAGCCTGTAAATTAATTACTTGTGAGCATCCTCAAGTGTTTCAGTGGCCCCTGCTGCTCTTTATATGTCTGAGTGTCTTTGAGAATATCTGGAACTTGGGTGCTATCCTGATGCCTCTCAGATGAGAGAGAAATTGCAAATGTGGCAATTCCACTTTCATCAGAGTGGGAAACCTGCTTTATTAGTTAACCAAAGACAAGGATTTTTTTCAGATTTCCCTAGAATGAAAGTCAATATCCTTCCCCAGTACTTAAAACATTTCATATTGGAACAATTATATGAGGTTAGTTTTGCACAAATCGCATTGTGGGTTTGGTAGGAAAGGTTTCCTATGGTTAAAGTGAGGAAAATAAATGCAAATACGAGTCCGTGATTTGCTGATGGTTATTAATTCCCCTGCCTTTCAGTGGCATAGCTGGAGAATTGGGTTAAGCTTCTGGGCATGAGCACAGCAGGTTTCTGTATTTATTCTGTATAATCTATTTTTTTCTTCTTTCCTTTTAATCTTTGTTTACTTGCCAGGCTTTCCTTCGTGGCCTCCTTTTTACCGCTGCACACTGAGTTCTGCTCTCTCATGTTGTTTACTGTAGCTTAGACATGAAAGGACAATGAAATGGACATTTTAATCAATTAACTGTAGCCTGATCAAAGATTCTTTCTTCCCGATTGTGGTTGTTGTTTAGAGCGTTTTTTATTTATGACATCCGGTGGGGCTTTTGATTCACACGGTGTGACAAAGTCACTGCCTTGCACAGAGCAGTGAGCTGGGAGTCTGAAAAGTGCTTTTGATCAAGGCTTGCTTTAATCACGGGTGGTGTCAGCGTTCTGAGCAGCTCAGCTTTGCTGAAGGCAGAAGGGGAGAGTGTTGGCCCAGCAAAACCCTCCCTGAGCAGAGAGCATGGGGAAAGAGGCTGAATATTACACACTGGCCCTTCACCCAGCCCATTTTGCCTTCCATGTTTTGCTCCACGTTTTCCTCTTAGAAGAGAAAAAACAAACCTTCCATCTCAATTCTTGTCAAGGGCATAGAGGAGGGTGTTATTTACGTGAAGTCATCATCTCCTGTTTGTGAGTATTCTGAGTTGGAAGAGACCCCAGCAGGATTATCAGATCCACCTCTTCAGTGACTGGCCCATACAGAGATTGAACCCACAATCCTGGCACTATTAAAAACACACTCTAACCAGCCCTGTCTCAGAATTGGAATTTTTAACTGCTGGGGTTTCTTTTATTTTTTTTTTTCCTTTTAAGGGTGTTGCTTCCCTCAAGCTGCCTTTTCTACCTTTGAGTATTATGCATAACCAAGTAAAGAAAAAGTGCATCCTATAGCCCACCCAAACATTTGTGTGGGCAAATTTGGTGGCTTTTTAAAAGAAAACATGACCTGAACATGCAGTGTCAGTAAAAACCACGTATTCCTTCTGATCCTATCATTTTAAGGACAAAAAAAAGCATTTTCAGATTTCTACNTGCTAGGGGGAGAAATTATCTCTCCCAGTTCTTAGGACTCCTTCATAGTTACAGGTCAGCCTTGAGTCTAACAAGAGTTTCAATCAAGCCACCTAGCAAGGAAAGTTCATCTTAAGTGAGAGAGAGTGTCAGGTTTGGGGTCACAGAGGTTTACACACAGCTCAGAAACAAGGGAATGACCCCACTTGAAATATCAGTGAAGACTTCACCTTGCTATCATCAGGTGCACTGCATTTGGAAGGGGTAGATCTGCAGGGAAAAGCAGTGACAAAAAGGTAAAACCGATGGGTTGAGATAAGAACAGATTAATAATTGAAATAAAATAAAAGAAAATAGCAGCCATAATGATGATGATGAATACTGAAAAGGGAGACAAGAAAAAGAGAGAAGTAAACACCAATCAGAACAGGTGATGCACAAAAGAATTGCTCACCACACCCTGACCAATGCCCTGCCCAGCCCCAAGCAGGGATTGTTCCCTCCCAGGGGGAGGCTGCTCACAGCCTTTAGCAGAAAAGATCCATTTGTAGCTACTCTGCTGCAAAACTCATGAAAAAGCCACCAAGGCTTAAGACAAACATGATTCATGGCCAGCTATTTTTAAATTGAAACAAGCCTTATTTACAGATTTGGTATCCCTGTTAGTTTGTCCTCTCTTTTTTAATTTTAAAAGAAAATTTGGTATTTTCCTTGTGAATTTATTGAGAACCTAATATATTCAGCCAAGCACAGAATTTTAGCCCCAAGATAACTACATGATACAAAAGTTTTAAAGGACCTTTTTACATGTGGTCTTGAAGAGTTATCAAAACCTTCAAATTCCCAAACAGCAAACAACTGCTGACTCCATGGGTTTTCTGCAGATGTAGAGATGTCATCTTCACTTTTCTTTCTTCTTATTTTTTTTCTTTCCTTTTCTTCTTTTTTCTTTACTGATTAAGCAAGGGGGATCGTGTGAGTGCCAGTCTGAGAGAACCCATCCAGAATAAGCTCAGAAAGAAATAGGGGAAAGTTGTTGCCACTCACGGTTCCTTTTTTGACATCTCTTTCATTCTGAGCTGCCTCTGTTTTTCAAGAACTCAGACTTTGTGTATAATTTTACAAGGTTTTTTTAACATCCTGCTACATCAATCCCTGACCCATCAGAGAGAAGAGAGGGAAGAGCACTACAAGGCTGCTCATCCCTCCTCTGCATTGTAATCTCTGGTCTAACCCAGTGTAGAGACCCTGTGGTGAATCTTTAAATGAGCTTTAGATAATTGATGACTTTTTGAGTACAACTACAGTGCAATGGAGCAGGGAATTTCGGGTCCTTCAGGGAAGATGTTTCTTTACACCTCTTGTCAAGGCTGTGGCTAAATGTGACAAATTAGTTCTCAGTTTTGCAGTTCATTTACAGGTTTGCCTGATCACAGACAGGATATTTGAGAGAATTTTATTTAGGAACACCAGGGTTACAAAGTCAATAGGCAGAGTTGCTTGTAGTGTATTATGCTTACCAAGGTTATTCTCTCACACACACAAAAAAATAAGGGTTTGGAAATAAAGTTTATTACAAAGCAAAATAAACCAGTTCTCCTTAGGGGAAAAAAAATCATGATCCCCTTTTGAAGTTATTAGCTTCCTGTAATTTAGTTTTGTAGAAATGCATTTTCACAATGTGCAGCGCTCCTGAGCATTTATTGTATCTTTGTTTACCACAGAGAATGGGCTCCATTCCATTGGAGATCACATCTCAGGCAGTCTAAAAGTGATTATGGAGTGGCAATACAGCAGCAGCCTGATGAGCAGCAGCATTACTGGTGTGGGGAGTGTTGATGATCTTGGTGGCACTTATTTCCCCATGGGAAGGGTTGCCTACTTCTGAGTGCTGCCTCAATTAAAAAGGTCAGTGTTGAAAATTACTGTCAGCAGATAAAACAGTGAAAAAGTGTCAGGGAAGGGAAATCCTCCAGGTCTGTGAACCTGCAGCCTCTTCAAGGGTAAACATTTGGGAGGCCCCTGCCAGGTGGACACACAAGAGATTACTTAGGGACATAAAACTCTCTTTTGTATTCCCAGGGATTTTCTAAACTGCTGAATTATTTTCCACACAAGATAGGTCAGCATTTGCACCAGTGATGAGGAGTTCAGTTTGCTAGATCAGTGCCTGATTTTCACACAGGATTGTTTAGTAGTGAAGAAGTTAAATTAAATGTGGACTTCACACTTGGCATGTTCAATTGACTATTTAGGTAAAAAAATGAGGCTATAAACTCCCTGGTTTGTTTAAATAAACTTGTCCTTTGTCCAGTGTTGTCAAAAAGGAGAACACTTCCACAAGAAAAAAGAAAAAGGTCACTATATCATTTAGCAGGAATTCCCAAGCTTCTTCAAATCCAGGACACCCAATTTGTTGGCTAAGCACTCATATTCTTTTAAAGATTTACAGTGATTTATTTTCAGTGTCAGTAATAGCATCATCATTACTGGAAGATCCAACTGTACCAAATGTTACTTTAATAAATCATCAACCCTGAAAATCAATACTCCAATGAATTGAATCAAATGAAACTGTTTCTGCTGCACAGTTTCACCCACAAAGTCAAAACCTCTGCTGTCCAAGTTCATAAAATTTCCATCATCTGGTTAGACTAGAGCCATCAGACACAGCTCCCCAGGCTCAATGTCAAACAAACCTTATCTGCTGATGGATTTATTTTTTTTATGTCTGCCCATCAATGTGCCTGTGGTGTTCTATCATGGCATCTGCTTCCTCTGAAGTGACACGAACTGCTGCTTTATTTCATATCCTGAAAAGACACCACAAGTTAGGTTTGACCTGCCTTTTTTCTCCTTGTAGAGGCTTGGCTTTCTGTTCTGAAGGAGCTCTGTCCTCCTCTACCTCCCTTTAAACCTTGCAGGAAAAATAATAGCTCTATTTGTTTTTATCAAATTTGCTCATTGGCCAAGTATAGAGCATAATAAGCGTGTATATTTGTAAAGGCATGTTTGTAATCTGTGCCAGGATGTTTATGTTGTCATGTTGGAGTTGCTGCTAGGATTTTTTTGTGTGTGTTCACTACATTTTTTGCCTGGAAGTCTCATGGAATTTCTGGTAATTTCTTTGCCAGCTGGCATTACTTCCTACTAGTGATGAAGAAAAAATTTCTTGTGGCTGAGAAACCATACATTGGTAGAGCTTCTGTCACAACTCTCAAAACAAGGAGAGAAAACAAGTTATTTGCAGAACCACAGAATGGGTAATGCAATGATGCCATTATTTTAGTGATAAAGGGTGTTCTACCTGATGAAGGAAATCCGGACTACTTTTCTTTTATAAACTCCACATCTTTATCTTTTAAATGTTCCGCTTTCATCTACTATGAAGAGACAACAAATGCATTTATCCAACCCTGAAGATGAAGCTACAGGCAGAAAGACCAATTTTCTGTCCTCATGTGATCAGTTTTCCAGCTTCAGTTTTAATTTGATGGGAAATACCCAAAAGTTTTGGAGCAGTTTGTGCTAATTCTGCTGTAATCAGAAATACTGATTTTTGGCTGATTTTAATACTTGTGTGCTTGCTTGTGGTCCCCTCACAGAGCGGAAAAAAGGTTGCTTTGGTCAGCTAACATTGATAAATAGATTTTAACAGCTTTTATTCCTTGTACTCAGCTATCATCTCTTGCAACATCCTTAAATATAAATATTTGAAAGCTCTGGTGTTCTGTGAGTGAGCTTATGCCACTGGGGAGAGGCAGGAGAAACCCTTCCTTCTCTATGCTCTGATGGTGTTGACCACACAGGACATTTGGGATTTTCTCCTGTGTGTTTTGCCTCCTCACTAACTGAAGTAGAGCCAAAATTTTAAGTTCATACCCATTTTCCTAACTGTTGTGACGTTTTGGGTTGAATTCCATCCTTTCACCTCACAGCCATTATCCTGGTCATAACAAGAAGGGTGGGTGAGCCCTTCTTGCCTTGCAGAGGTGTAGGAAAAAGCACACCAAGTTTGTATCAGAATTAAAATCAGAAAATCTCTTTTGTGTCTTTGTCACAGATTATATCTCTCCTTGTCAGGACAGGGATGCTTGGAGCATCTGCAAACTCCAGGAGTTTTCTGCCTGCTCCCCTCTCTGGTGCCCAAGTTCCCTGTTCTGGTGTCCTGAATTCTTCCTGTGTCCATATTCCACCTGCTCCTGCTTGCCTTGATGCCTCCTGGCCATGCTGTGATGGAAAGGGCTGCCTCAGGGCTCTAAGAACTTTAAAGGAGCTATTGTGAGGTGTTAGAGCCTTGCAGATTTATAGAATTGTTGCTGGACATCTGAAGACTGTGAACTTCATCAAGTTTGCCTCGGGGATGTGCGGGTTTAAGGGCTCTGAAGGATTTGGAGATATAAAAATGCTTTTAATAACTAGGTAACTCACCTTTAGATCTTCCAAAAAGAAAAACCCTATTAAAAAAATCATCATGCTGGACAGCTACAGCAGATAAGACAAAATTAGACCTGTCTTGCCAAAGCTTTATTTGAAATGTGAGATGTACCACTCTGCACCACAGTTCCTAGCAAGACGTAGATTTATTCCAGGTAATTCTTGGGGCAGAGACAGAATTATAGCTGAGAGTATGAAGTTAGGTGTAGCTACAATAGGACAAAGTTCATCTATATTAGAAATTATTTTTGGAAAAAGATTTTAAGATTCTTACACCTTAAGAACTCATACCTGCTGTGTTTATTTATTTATTTATTTAAAACCAATATCTGGAGTACGTCTTTTATTTCTGATATTCCCCAGGGTGGCAACTAACCTCAGGCACTGTCCAGTGACTAGTCAGGGAAGAAATCACTGAGTTTTCCTTTGGTGTTAATTGAGTTTACAGGTTAGTTCAGCAGTTCAGCTCAGAGAATGAAGGACATAAATTGCTCAGGTGGCTGAGGACTGCAGGACTCTTGCAAAGCAAGGCTTGACAGAGGTGCTGTGTTAGGTGGAGGCAGAGGCTCAGCGTGCCTTGCTGTGGGCACAGTCACAGCAGCTCATGTTTACATCACAGCTGCTCCCACTCCTTGATCTGTGCTCATGCTGCTGAAATCTTCTGATGAGGAAAGCTTTGATTGAGAGGGTCATTATTCAAAAATGTAATAAAGTCAGGGGCGTGAAGGAGCAGAGGTCATTTAGATGTCATTAATTACATGCTATTGAATGGACATTAGCTTGTGCTCATTACGGATTGAACAAGGTAGTCCTGGCTCTTTCTTCTGGGTGTATTGGGCAAAAGAAACAAATATAATCAAAGGAAAGGAGCTGTTAGTGATTAATTATAAGAATTGGGTTAAGACTACCTTGTTGAGCATGGTGGCTGGGAACTCAGTCAAAGCAGAGAGGTTTGTCACCCTGGGGAAATAAATGGAGTTTCAGTTTTTGACAGCAATGCTTTTGTAGGCTCCAAGGTAAAAGGGGTCCTGTTTCTAAGCCACATAAGAAAAATGTTAATCATATGGGATTCTAATACCAAGCTGAAGAAGTTTATTTGTTACCTCAGAAATTCCACAGAAAAAATAGCAAATCAGACGGCACAACAAATGATGTAAAGAGCTCCTAACTTCAAAATCCAAACCACCACATTCATAGCCTTCAAAACAACACTGCTTTGTGATTTTTTCACACTTTGAAAAGTAAACCCTGTAGTCAATTATGATCAAAGGCATCTCAGATCTTCTCCAGCTCTCTGCAATAAGTAGCTGATTTCATTTCCCTACTCCAGTTCCAGCACAGGCCACAGTGATAAAATAATGACAAAGCTGCACTTGAGGGATTGTATCATCCGTAGCTTTCCTTTCCTTTTTCTTGAGCTTTTATTAATGTATAAGCAGGCTTTCCTTATTATCCTAAGGCATATTGGTTTCTGCAAGAACCTGTGATGAGAGACCTTCAAAAAGCCTGCTGAGATTCACTTTCAGTTTTACCCAATATATTTGAATTTCAGTGGTTTTATAAAAAAGAGTCGCGAGACAAACATTCTATATATTAATTTAAAACTGAGGTCTTGTTTGTGGGGAAAAGAGCAGAGGAAAGCAGGAGGAAAGGTGACCATAAAGAAGGTGTTTAACAAACCAGGTGCACCACAACAACATGATATTTTTAAATTTTAAAAGTGCAAATTAAAGATGTATTTCTTTGTATGGGGTGGGGTTGATGGCTCTCCAAAAAAGTGCTACCAGGGGCTGTTTACTTTTAACCAACAGTTCTTGAGGTGGCAAAGTATTAAAGCTTTTCACACAATTAAAAATACCATAAAGCTTACTTCTTTTTTTTCTTCCCTTTCTTGAAAAAGAAATTAATTCCTGTTATTTTATTCTGTTATTCTTTCCCCCACCCCATTTTAAATATGTAGCCTGTAGCAAGACTAGTCAGGATCCCCAATAAATGACAAAAAAGATGTAGATGTTAAGAGGTTCAGTTGCACTTTCTTATTCCCTTACCCTGGGCTTTAAATTTCAGAAATTAGCAGCAGTGCCTACTAAACCCCACATTGTCTTTTCCCTATGTGTATGACACAGGGTATTTTGGATTCTCTCTAAAGGAAGGGGGTTAAACCAGGATCTTGAGATGATCTTTTTGTAAGTTTTGTAGACTGGAGGAAAGTTAATTTATGAATTTTGCCATAGATCTCTCACCTCTTCAACGTGTAATATTTTTTCAGTGACGTTAATTCACCAAACTGTGTTTTGTAAACCAGTTATGACTAATTTGTAAATATTTTCTCTGCAGTTGAAATATGTGAGTTCACTTACTGCCAGCACTTGTCACGTTCTGTGGTGCACTTATTAAATAATGGAGCCTCAGGAATAAATGTAGTAACAAACTGGCTTTATTGGAAGACCAGGTTGGTGACAATGAACAAGGAGAAGAATTACAGTGAGGAGCAGAAGTGTTTTCCTTCTTTTCCATGGAGGCAGGCAAGCTGTGACTTGTCAGGACCTTGTCTTCATCCTTTCATTGTGAAAGAACAGCATCAGATCTCCTGCACTTCATCAAACCTGCCTCTCCCATTTCTGATGTCCACAATATTTATGGGAGGGTCTCATATTTTCACAGGCTCTATGAATCATTTTTAATTACTTGTACATATGCAGAAACAGCCATTTAGGTCTTGTGGAACCTCATCTTTGGCAGCAGATTTAGTTAGTTCTCTGCAATACTGGTGTAACTAATTTATACATGGCTGAGCTCTGAAACAATTTGTTTTGTAGGAAGGGAGATTTTGCAAATAGGAATAAATTTAGTTAACGATAGTAATATATCATGATAATTTGAAAAAGAACGGGTTTGGGGTTTTATTACCATTTATATGTGCATAATTTACAATAGTTCAAAAGACACTCTCTGGTAGCAATTAATTTTTAACTTTTTCATAGCAAAGATCTACACACAGGATGCAAAAAATGAGTGAGTCAGGCCTGTAAGATCTCAGAAAAGCACAAAGAGTCACAGTATGCACATGCCTAATGCAAGCCTGGTTTACTAAAGCTTTAATTGCACATTAATTATTTATTCATTAAACTGTTTATCCTCATACTTTATCAACATTCTCAGGTGTCCCTGCCTAAGAGCTGCAGTTCATTTAGGGGCTGACAAAAGTTCAGGCAGTGAAGTGCTGGAATGCAGGACTGCATTTAAGCCAGATGTGATGAGATGACACTTTTAGGTGGAGCAGGAAGTCTTTGACACTTCACCGTACCCAAATTTGTGAATTTTAAAGCCTCTCTGACACCCTAAAAATAAAGCCAGTACATTACCAAGGAGCAAGTACTGAAGTGCAAATTTAGTCCTGCAGTTTTCTTGATCGCACCATGGTTCATTTTGAAGTATTCAAAAGAAACAAAGAATATCTCTAGAGATGCCTTCCCCCCATCCATGGGGGAGGCCTCCTGTGAACAAGTCTTTTAAACACATTTTTCCTTAATATGCACAGAGAAAGCTGATCCCCAGAATTCTCTGGAGTGTTCTAAACAGCAGCACAGTGTAATCAGGATGTTTTGTTCTGAGACCTGCTGAATCACAAGATGTGGAGATTCAGGCCTTACGAACTGTGCACTGAACACCTGGAATGAGTGAGTGGCTTTTATATCATTGCCCAAATCAAGCTCTGTTCATTCAGCTGGGTTTTCTCTCCGTCTTTCCTGCACTGCTTTTTCTTCTAAAATTATAATATGCAAACGAGGATGTGGCACGATCGTAGTGGCTTACCCTGTTTTTCTGTACAGTCAGCACTTAAACCAGTATATTTTGTAGCATTATTAATCCCCAGAGTTAATTCTCAGAGTGTAATACTGCATAATGATTTCATCTCTTTTATGGTTAGCCTGCAGTCTCCAGGCTACCTTATTTTTATGCAGGTTATTAAAAAAGAAAAGCAAAATAATATGTTAGATACTGAGCTTTATTTAAAATCTGCCCTTCTGAGTTTTCCTCCGTTATTGTTTATATTTATTCTCTGCCATGTCAGGTTCATACAGAAGTGTCACAAAATCTTACACTGCATAAAACAATAGCAATGCACTGTAGATTATAGCTGGAAATTCAAACCCCTGAAAAGAGTTTCTTGATTCCAGATTTTGGAGGGAGCAGGAGGGCAGAGGTGGGAAAACCCTGGAAATCAAACTTATTTATTTAGTTGATTAAATAGCAAGCAAGCTTTTTCATGAATATGGTGTGTTAATTCCCAGGCAAGGATAAAACTCAGAGATCTTTCCACAGCCTGTAAAATAGCACCTGGCAGAGAGCCAGTGGTTCCGCAGCAAACTGTTCATTTATCCTCCACTGGGCCTTCTCACAGATTTAATATCTCTTCTGCTTTCCTATGCCACAGCTACAACTTACTGCTGTTTCCTGTGAGAATTTCCTTCTCCTTCTGGAAGAGGCCTGGGTGTGACTCTTTCCATGATGCTAAACAGGCAAATCTTTAAGATGTAGAGCTTGGTGCACGTGCAGTTCTGCCCATGGATGTGTGGCCTGTGCTCTGATCCACAGTGCTGCTGCAGGGACAGTTCTGAATCCCAAATAAACCGAGCCATTTATTCCTCTGCATCTATTCCTCTGCATCCTTCCTGGCCAGGATTTGTTCTAAGAGAGACAGATGGATGTTTATGGAATGTCTCAGATCTGCACTGCTCCTTCTACCTTAAGTTTTATGAACCTCTCCTGACTTTTAATTTCTTGACAAGCAGGCTGTTGTAAACAACTCATATTTTATGTATCTGTGAAATGTAATCATGAGTTTTATGATGTTATTGATTGATGGCATTCACCACTTGAGCAGGGAGGGTTGGAAGATTCGAGGTTTGGCAGGAATTGGTGGTTGTTTTGTGATATTTGGTATCTTTGCAAGATGCTTTACGTCCCCAAAGGGATTTCTGAAAATAAATCAGGTCTGCTCCTCAATAATCCCTAAGCTTCCAGGGAACATAGCAGACTCAGCTTCCAAAGGTGCCCTTCTAGGAGAAGTGTCAAACAGGGCAAGTTTTCAGACCCCTTTACCACATTTTGACCACATGATTATTGTTCTCTGTGGTTTTCTTTAGATAGTTACCAAATTTTGACTGTCTTCCATAGACATATCGTGTCTAGGAAAGTCCACAAGAATTCTAAAACCTTTGTGCATATCCTAAAGGATGCTGCCCAAACACCAGAATTCCACAAAGGCTCAGATGCAGGCTAATTTCTGCAGTGACCTGCAGTATTTTTAAAGCATAGGATGGAACTTCAATTTTTATACAGATAATTCACAGGCTGTATATCTAAAAAAACTGATAATTGAGGGTGGTCCTGTAAACAACTTAAGGGCTGCTTAGAATGAGAGCCGGTTGGAAATACTTGAAAATTGCATTTATTTTATCTTTGAAAAAGCATGGTTAAAAAGTCACTGACTGCTTTTATATAATGGTCAGTTTGGGCACATATAGATGGAAGAGGGAGTAAATAGTGTATTTTTATCTGCTGTTGGGCAAAATACATGCACACAGCACCCTCCTCTCCCTCTTTCCTCATCTCCCTCCCTCCTCTCTGCTCTCTTTTCCCCCCACCTCTCTCTCCTAACTGAGCCCTCCCTGTACCTGAAGGGAGCCTTCCAAAAATATGGAGAGGGACTATTTACAAGGGCCTGAAGTGACAGGACAAGGGGGAATGGCTTCAAACTGAAAGAAGGTTTAGATTTGATATTAGGAGGAGGTTTTTTACTGTGACGGTGGTGAGGCCCTGGCACAGGGTGCCCAGAGAAGCTGTGGCTGCCCCTGGATCCCTGGAAGTGCCCAAGGCCAGGCTGGATGGGGCTTGGAGCAGCCTGGGACAGTGGAAGGTGTCCCTGCCCATGGCAGGGGTGGCATTGGAGGAGCTTTAAGTTACTCCCAACCAAGTGTCCTATGTTTCTTTTCTTAATTTCCTAGGAGAGGCGTGTTTCTTCATTGTAAAACTGACAACCAAGCCCATCCAAGTCCACCAGGGCTCCTGGTTACTTTAAAAATATCCTAAATTCCCAAGTGTGCTTTCTGAGGCTGTGTCATCACTTGCATTGCTGAAATACAAGAATGACAACAACTAAATCCTATTCCAAACAGCCTTGACATTTGGGTGGGGGGGTGTGTTTTTGTTTTTTTGGATCTGGGGGTTTTATTTATTTCTTTTACTTTGCAGAACTATTTGTATTCTATTGTACTGAATATGTAGACCTATTAACTGTTGAGTGCAGTTTGTTGTGTGGAGTCAGTCTATTCTTTAACGTTGGTAAAGGTGCCTCCAGGCATTGGTTATGTGCCTCTCATGTAAATAAAGTGCTGTCCTGCTGCTCAAGTGACTCTTCATACATGGATTAATGTATTTCTGTAGAGAGGGAGGAAATGCTAAATTCACTCCCCTCAGGGTAACTAAGGAGAGGTATTTTGGATGGCAGAGTGGATACAAATAATGCAGCAGTTGGGTATCAACACCACATTCTCCTCCCAGCTGAAGTATAACAAGCTGACATTTTTTCCTCCCTAATTACTTTCCTACATTCCTTCAACACGTAAACCCAGCAATCCTTCCTTTCCAGAGATTCTAGTTTTGCTGTGCAGGCCCCTTTTAAGGTGATTTTACCGAGGGGGAAAAAAAAAAATGGTTCAAGCTGGCCTGTGAGTACAACTGATTCCTCAAAAAATGCCTTCATTCCGTGGCAGAGTCAATTGTTCTGTCAGAGAACTTCACTCCCTTCAAAAAGATTTATGCTGAACCGCAGGTGTCCTTTTCTCTTTTTCTTTGTCATGATATGGATGCATTCTCTTTGCAAAGGAGGTTCAGTTGCTATTGAGTTTCTATAATATTTTTGTTTCCATTTATGTTTTTTCAGCCCTTCCTTTTTTTTCCTTCCATTTTTTTTCCATTCCTATCTTGAAAATAAATAGGAGTACAAGTGTAGCTTCAAGATTAGATGAACAAAAGCAGTGCTCATTATTCCACTGAAAAACTGTCTTTAGCTGAGCCCCAATTTGGCAACTTTGGGATATAAATGACAGTAGATTAAAAACATTGGGTCCCTGTGCCCTTTTCATTCCATTAAGAGCTAACGTGTATAATTACCAAAGCAAATGTGCAGCAGGCAATCCTGTAAATACCAATAAAGGTTTCTTAGTGGCAAAGCTGATTTCATGTAAATAACTCCTCTTAATTTGTTTTAATTAAAAAAAAAGCTTAATTACTGAGAGCAGCTTACGTTGATCAGCATGTTCAGATGAATGCTGATATAGGTCAGCTGTAAATAAATATATAAATGAGGAAAAAATCTATGTAAGGATTTAAAAAAAAAAAAAGAAAAAAAAAGAAAAAAAAAAAAAGACAAAGACAGTGTCAGATAAGAAAAGTTGATTTCGAATACTGGCACTGAATGAATGTTGTTGGATTCATCCCAGGCAGTTAGAAAGTGAAGGATAGATGAAAATAGTTCAATTGGGAAAAAAGGAGGCAAAACACAACAAACAAACAAACACATTCCCTTTCAAAATCCTTCAAAAAAGGATTTCACGATAGAATGGACTAGATACTAATTAAGTGAATTTTGTAATTTCTACTCTTATAATAATTCAAACACTTTAAAAAACTTTGAAAATCAAAGATTAACAGAACCATCACCAGTAAGGAAAAACAATATAGAATGAATAGATTAAGGAGGGTTTTTTTCCCACAACAGTTCACTTGAGAAGAGATAAAAATTTTCTTTTTATTTTTAAATCTAATAATTTTCCTTCTGATCTTTGAAGGCAAGATTTATGTGATCACATTGTTTCTCTCCTGCTCCAATAGACTTTTGATCTTTCAAGTGTTTTTAAGCCAAATTTGACAAAGGATTAGAGATCTCAAAGCTTTGATAAAAAAAATTATGGCTGGCAAGGAAGAAGGGAGAAGATAATGGTGAGCTCTGAATTTGATGTCATTGTAAACATGAGAAAATCTACCACTGCTCTTATGTGAAAATTGCCCTTTTTTTTAGACTGTAAAGGGGAGATGAAATAAAGCAACCTGCTCCAAAAAATATTAAAGCTTGTATATTTATGGGTTAAGTATCACCAAATTTTTAAGAAGATCCATGTGGTTTTGGTGCAGAATTTTTGATATGAGTTGATTTATACAAAGAAGTGGAACAACTTCAACAGCTCTTAGAAGCTGAAAAATTCTCAGTCCACCTCTAACACTCTCAGAGGTGAAAAGGTATAGAAATTTCATGTTTAAATTCTTGCTTTATGGTGGCTCAAGCCAGGCATTTTCCCTGTATGACCTGAGTTCCCTAAATGCCTCGGCTGCCTCAGTAGCACCAATGAGAATTTAATTGTTCACTGGGGATAGAAAAGTTTGAACTGCACAACACAAATTGTCTCTGTAGCTCCATGAGTAGACATGTAAATTAAATAGTCTGAAACTGCTGACAGGATATCACCAGAGAAAACTGGGGCTTTATTCTAGTGCTAAAAAGAGGAAGTTTAGCATTTCATGGCAGGAGATAATTTCCTAAAAATCTGATGATTTGAAATTCAGCAGTAGGTCGAGACCCACCATCTCTACCAAACCTCAGAAAAGAAAAACAGCTGTGCACGTGCACAGCCCAGGAAAAGGTTTTATTAACGAGTTAGAGAGTTTTATTTCTCATTAACCTATTCTAATGTGATTTTTAATAAATTAAATTTATCTCCCCAAGCTGAGTTTTGCCAGTGACAGTAACTAGTGAGTGATCTCTCCCTGCCCTTATCTGGACAAATGAGCCTTTTATTATATCTTCTCTCACCTATCCAGCTGAGGATGGGAGTGAAAGAGCAGCTTGTGTGAGCACCTGGTGTCCAGGCAGAGTCAAAACACCACAGTCTACAAGGCTGTAGCTGAAGCTGTGTTTAACTTATTATAAGAAAAGAAAAGCTTTCAGTCAAGGCCACTCTTTCTGTGACAGAAGATGAAACAGTTTACTGGTTTATATCTTTTTCCCCAGATATTATTACCCTCAGCCATACATCATTCTGCTGCATTTTCACAAAAAGCCATTGATTTAAGCATGGCTTGGGAGGTAGAAGGATGTTCAGCAGAGTGATTGCTCTGGTGGAATCGTGGGCTGTGCTCAGGAGCTGTGGGAAAACATACAACTTGTTAAACACGTTATAGATTTACTCTCTTCTGTGGATATGTCACTGCCAGTGGCTTCTGAGCTCAGACAGCATCTTCTTTTAAAGGTGTAGCCCCTGCTCATCCCCCCAGAAAGGTTCTGCTGCACTGAGGGTTGTGTCTGTGGCCAGGTGCACATACACACAATACTTTTGCATTCCTCCACCCACATGAAGAAAAGGGAAGCTTTCTTGTGGTACCTCAGAGTCTGGGGCAGTTCCGTGGCAGAGAACACTGAGAGTTACACTCCACTGCCTTGTACAATCGATGGGATTTCTCTCCGAAAATGAAGCCGCACAAAAGCACAGCAGGGCAGATCTTCTGTGCTTCACAGCTCTGCTTTACCTGCAGCAGAATCCTGTTTACAGCCAGCAATGGACTGAAAGGAGTGTCAGGCTGAGATCAGCGCCTTCAGTGCTTACACACAGCCCGGCCTCCTGCTTGGTAGATAGAGTACAAGTTTTCCTTGGAGGTTCAATGAGGAGGATTGAAATCGATGTCTTTACCCCTGTGGTACCTGCTGGTATGTTCAGCTGAAAAGATAAAATATGGTTGCCTATCTTAGAAAGCAAAAGAGTAGATCCAGCTGCCCCAGACTCCAGTAGCAGCATTTTATCTATGCAGCTGTAAAACATGTTTGTGTCTTTAAATGCACCCTCTGGAAGGGGAAATACAAACATTTGGAGAATACTGGGAGTGTGCTGAGGAGTTAGAGGTAAAATGGTTGTGAGCTATGCTACCCTAAAATTCAGAGTTTATCAGGTTTTCAGCTTTGGGGAGAGGTGTTGCTCATAGGGGGAGTGGATGATAGGACAAGGTTTTGTCTTGCTGGCAGAATTTTCCCATCAACCTTGCCCTGAATTCTTTGCAAGAAATGTTCTGTCATCCTAAAAACCTCGAGTTAAGAAGTGTGCTGAGAGCAGGAATCTATTGTGGGCCTCAGTGAAATGGGTCTTTTGACTGTGAGGATCAGCTTTTACTTAAAATAGCATCATTGTCATTCCATAGGAGGAGGAAATAACAGCTGAGTCTCCAGAAAAATAAACAGCCATCAGCATGTTCTGCAAACAGAGATGAGAAATGTCCATTATAATCACCGTAAACATCCTGTGCACGGATAGAGTTGCAATACAAGCAAAACAGTGTAAATGCTAAACCCCTGGTCCAGATGAAAATAATCAATCTCAGCTTTTCCCCATGGGTGTATTGCTGCTCTGAGTGTTATCTCCAGGTGCCTCTCACCTTTCAGAGCTGGTTTGTGTGGGGAAAGGCAGATGAGGCCCATCATGGGCATTGAAAACCGCCAGGTTTGGGATCTATCTCATGCATCTGAGCCAGCCATGGGTAAAAAGGCAGCTCTGGTTTAATGTTTTACAAACCAGGTATTGTGAGAGCTGATAACCACTTACCTGCCTAAAACTTGTTGGCATTTAGTTTGTTCTCAAGAGTACAGAAGCAGCATAGTGTGAATGTAACACAGAGAAAAGTGAGTTTAAGAGGGATGCCAGCATGGAGACCAAGGCCACCTCTGAAGACATCATCGTGCTCCAATCACTGGCAATTTTTGTACCATACACACAATATGGTTCTGAGCAAATTTTTTTGCATGATTTATTTTTTAATTACTTATTTGGATGGGTTTTATGTGAGGCTTTTTTCTTAGCTAACAGTACATATGAAGTTAAGTCATAGCCACACATGAGATATGAACTTTAAGACAGAGCAGCCCAGAAGTTCCTACTGCCTTCAATACATTTAATTTAGTGACATTTTACAGAAATGGTTTTAGAGCACTGTAGATTTGATCATTAAAGAAAAAATAATACTTTTTAAAGAGGTTCATTGATATGCCCTTCTCTTGTCCCACAAAAGATATTTGCTCAGGTGTTGCCTTCAGAAGGTGTTTTACAGTTTGGCTTGTGGACCTAAATAATCATTAGATATACCCTGGAGAGTGGAGGATTGCCAAGAAATAGATGAGCAATGAAAAGTAAAAGCAGGGAAAGAAGGATATGAAGGGAAGTCCAAAGTGAGAAATTTTCCAGGACAGAATGCAAGAGGAAAAAAAATTAAAATAATGAAAATAAGTCATTATATCTTTGAAAACTTCTGTGGGATAAAAAAGTACATGTAACAGAAAGATATTGAAGTTGGAAGAGCTTTCCTTTATTAGGATACTCTCCTGGTTTTATGTGGGACAGTGTTAATTTTCTTGTTAGTATCTGGTATATTGGCAATTTCATAACCCTGGAAACAAATCTTTCCGAATGGACTCTGAACAGGGAAGAAATATTGTTTCATTCATCTAAAAATTAGATATAATTGTCAATATTATAAAACTTTGTACTCCACTGCAAAGCATTTTAAAGAAACAGAAGTCCTTGACCAAGATTTGCATTGTAAGCAGATAAGCAACTAAGGAAAAAGAGTTTGTTACCATAACAGCTTGTAATTGACCCTTTTAGTGAACATAAGAATCTCAGAAGCACCTTATATTTGAATGGTGTTTTACAGAATTATAAAGTAGACAGAGGAAGTGATTCATAAAACCACTTTTCATATTTAGTTGAAAAAATGACACATTCAGCTTCTGAAAAGCAATTTCCTTTTTTGCTGTATTTAATTTCTTCTTTGCCTCTTTTGAAAGCCAGCAAATATAGAAAAAACTAAATAAAAAGGTATTTATTTGCAACTCCTTGGCTCTGTTCCAGATTCTGCCTTCTGTGTATGAAGACAACAAGCAGATGGTCCTGCCACTGCTCAGAAAGATATTGGAAGGTTGTAAGGGCTTCTTGGTGAACTCTTGTGTCCTAAAAGGGCTGAAGGGGAGCTTTTTTTTGTTCAGTAACCACACACTGCTGTCCCATCACTGCTGAAGAACGTGTAAAAACCCCCCAAACCTGGCCTTTCACTGACTATCCCTATCAAAGGGTTCAGAACTTCCAGGCAGCCTTCTCTGCAGCCTGACAAGTGTGTGCTCTTGGTGCTGTGTACCCCGAGTCAGGAGAGCATTCAGACTGTTTAATTTGGGTTCTGCCCTGGCCTAGCACAGCCGTGTGTGCCCTTTCTGTAGCTGGAATAACTGTGTTGGGTCATTCAGCTGCACCAGGGGAGCCCCTGGGGAGCTAAATCGCGTTTGTGTGTTTGGACAGACATTTCCACAAGGGGTGGGAACAAAGCTGATGGGATCTGGCAGTGCCCCGTGGGGACACGCTAAGTTCATGGGCAGCAGGAGGATCTGGAGTTTAGTCACAGCATAAGCAGAGAGTGTCTGAAACCATCCATCTCTCACTGTGACAGTGCCCTGGAGCTGCTTCCCTTCACCTCTGTTAATCACATGCAAAGGATCAGGCTGAGACGAGCAGAGAGCTGATCTTGGCTGGCCACAAACTGATGCCTTCAAGGTTTACACCATGGCAGCTTCTGCAGAAGATCTGTTAAGCTCGTTCTCAGATTCCCTTTATTGGCATGTAGTTCATTGCTGCTATCTCTTGGATTAGCTTTTTTAAAATTTATTTTTATTTTACTTTTTCCTGTTAAATCAATCCTCAACACTCTCTATTGGGTTTGAAGGGCATTGAGATACCCCTGCACATTTTAGACATCTAGACACCACAGATCGTGAGTGGTGCAGGTGCAGATGGGGATTTCTTTTTTCCTGTTTTAGCTTCATCCTTTTTTTAATTAACATGTATCTTATGTATGTCTTGTAAGTATGATGGGAGAGCTTCCTGTCTGGGCCAGTCCTGCTGCAACAGGACCACAATAAAAGAGGGTTTAGTGGTGACAGCAATAAGGAAAAGAGATTCTGACCCTTCTTCAAGTTTTGCTTTCATTACTGATGGTGAATAAGAAGAGGAGATAGGTGGAATAAGATCAATTTTGGAGAGGGGAAAGGTTATAACAAAAGAAGTATAGGAAAAAGGCAAGAAAGGCTTTTTATACTGAAATCCTCCATGTTGTGAAGGGTGATGCTTGTCTGTTTGTACATAAAACTTCACTTTGCTGAGGAGTCAATATCTCTGGACTGATTTATCCCCCATGAAACATATTAGGATGGGAGAGGCACACATGTACATGCATGCTATACAAATATTAGGTTAGTATATGAAGGAATCTGAATTTTGTCAACAGTGTGACAACTCAGATTACAAACTTTGTGCTAAATCTTTATTTTTTCTCTATTGAACAATTTCCCTTTCCCTGTGCTCTCAGTTCTTGATGGCAGTGCTCAAAGATGTTCTGAGCTTCTGCTTCCTTTAATTGATTAAGAAGTGACAAATAACATATCTCCAAGGAAGATCCAATTTAAAGGCCACATTAATGCAGAGTCTTCAGCTCAGTACAATACTATAATAAACTTTACTCCTTCTCTCTACTGAGAATACCCACCAGCCTTTTCAAGCTTATTTTTACCCTTCCAAGGTACAAAACTGTACACCACATGCAAGCTTTAGGGTTGTTCTGGCTTGGGCTTAGCAGTTCCATGGATTCTGCTAAGAATCCAGTCCTATCCTAGATGACAAATCTTTAGTCGTAACAGCAGCTCTCTCTCCTTGACTGCTATTTCAGAAGACAATTTAAGAAAGCACTTAATAGCCTTAATGAGGACAACAAATGATCCCAGTGGAACTGATATGCAAATATTTTTTTAGTGTCCTGCTGAATCAGGTTTGCAAGGCTTATTTCTAACCTCAGTGGCAGAACCACAACTTTCCTGCTGCCAACCACTTTCCCTCACCAAAGAGGGTTCATTTGGGAACAGCTAATGCTTTCCCAATAACCTACAAGGCACTCCAGCTGAACATTTCTGTGCTTAGTAAATATGCTATTCAGTTGCTAAGAAGAGTAATGGATCCTTAAGTGTACATAAGAATGATTTATTGCATAATGTGAATTTACAGCCCATTGCGGGAAATAATTACATTCCACTAATTACAAAACTTAATAGTCACTCCAGCCTAGGAAACAGCAGTGTGAGCAAGCACATTTGCAGCCATGCATTCAAAAGAATGAACGACATGAGAAGCAGTTAGCTGAAAATCAGTTTACCATTTAACCCCAGCTCAGTTCAGAGATCTAAGTCATGACAAAAGTTGTTTTGAATTAGTCCTTTTTCCCATGGTCAACTTTTCTAAAACTTGGAGGAAATGGGATCATTAAAGAGAAGCAGTGGAAGCATATTAAGAAAGTTCATCAGTCTTCAGATTCAGCATATTTTCGATAGAGTCTCTCAGGGAAAAAGAAAATACCTTTTTTGTCCATGGTGTCAGTGGGTTTTGTAATGAGTTTGTAACAATTTGCTTCCCTCTCTAGAGTGCAGACACACTCCTGTGTCAGGTACTGCTGTTCACACTGGGCAGGCAGTGCAGGGCTTGGCTCTCTCCCCTGAGCTGTGGAAATGATGGGTGACTGCCAGAACCAATTTTCAGAATGTGCAGAACCAAGGGCAACAAGCCTGCTTGGAGATGTGCAGCTGAAATGCAGGCAGTATTTATGTTACTCTTTGCAACCTGGTTCACCTGTCAGCATCTTGACAAGGCTGCACAGGATGGTGTGGGCTGCAGGCTCCACAAGTGAGAAATGGAATTTAGGAGACAGATTTTAGAGCAGGATCTGTGAAATTAAACAGGAAAGTTGCCAAGGACAATTTTAGTTTGATGGAATGGCATCTAATAGGAAGTGGAGCATGTTAATTGATGCAAAGGTTTTGATGCTTAGTTAAGAGAATATGATGCAAAAAGAAAAGCACCCATTATGTGGAGTGGTCTATTTAGCCTTCAGAGTGACTCTCGTGGGTTCTAAGAATAACTTCTTGGCAGATTATTTGTTTTGTCCTGGGCTTGGGAAAGTAAAACCATCTTTCTCTGACCAAAACAGTTCCAATTTAACAAGATTCAGATAGGGAGAGCAGATTGGCAGCAGATTGTCAGCAAATTGTCAGTCAGTGTGCAAATAGTGGAGGGTGTGTGGCAAAACTGTTGTTTTCGGATGCATGCATGTTGCAGAAGATGTTAAATGATAATACTGTCCAAAGCTGATGAATTTTCTTGGAGAATGAGATAACTTCAAGAGCACAATCTGTTGCCCAAGGGCTTATTTAAACACAACTGCAGCTTTTGCTTCCATAACTTAAAAAATCCTCCTCAGTGTGAAATAGGAAAAGCAATGTTTGGGCTACTAATGGATACCAGATACATTCACAGGTTTGAAAATTATGCTTGTGATCTTATCAAGACATAGGAGAAATGTAGTTTTTTTGTAAGTATAGAACACACAAAATATTTTTATGTATTTGTAGCCAAAGGTATTGTTTCAAAACATAAGTCCTTCGACAAGTTTTGTTTGGTTTGCAAACAGCTGATCACGGATTAAGATTTTTGTTTTCTTCTTAAAAATACCATAAATTTAAGATTTTACCAAAAGTTTGCTTTTTTTCCTTCCCCACTTCAAACCAGTATTATTTTAGAATGAAAATATATGTCATTCAATGCCATTTGGCCTCAGCTCTAGCCAAGCTAGTTGATGTAAATGACTTTCATCTCTCTCTCTCATCTGGTGCTTTCCTAACTTGCTTGCCATAAAATTATCAATGAAATAAGAATGCCAAAAATTACCTACCTTTAAATCTTCGTTAATTAGTCCAATTCCATCAGGTCCTAGGATTTATGGTTCCTATATGGAAAATGAATTTGTTTTCTTTTCTGCCTGCTAATCCACATGCAGATGGAGACAGCTGCAGTTTTCTTTCTGTGCAATTTTGGAGTTGGCTAATTATTTAAAGGAGCTCTTAAAAAATGGGAGAAACAAAAACGATGCATAGAAACCAGGAGGGAATTCAGTTATATGATGGTATTTGCATGTCTGTTTAGGAACTTCAAGCCTGAGGTTATATTTTCCAGTCCATACATTTCCCAGGATTACAAACACAAGGCTGAAGTTCATTTTTACCTCTGTTTACAAACTGGCTGCAGCAAATTGCAATACACTTGAATAAATATGTTCATTGTTGTCTATTTAAATAAGTTCTTGCAAAACAAGGAGGTCAGATCCCGAGTTTGTCTAAGCAGCTAGAGTACAAATGGTCCAGCAGTTCAGGACTACTCAACACTTTGATATTCACACTTCCTGTAATGACAAGCAGCCCAGCTGTTGTTTCTGTGTCCTAAATGGGTGACTATCACTTTGATCAAGGGTTTTTGGCATAAAAGGTTAAATAGAAAGATTGTTACTATGCTAGGTAACCTTGCCACCGACTTTCTTTTCAAACTGAAAAATAGGTTTTACTCCAACTGCAGCAGAAGCTGCTCACCTCATTGATGGATGCTTCCAGTCAACAGCTGGGGAACGATAGAGTGAAGGACCATTCAAATGATTTCACTGATATATGAGCACTGGCCTGAAATTTATGGCTGACAGAGAAAGGACTGACCAGGCTCTGAGACAGCCAGGATTGAAGTTCATGGTTTGTCTGTTGTTATCACTGCAGGATGCTGTTAATGTCAGCCTGTCACTCATGTTCTGTAGCCTTGCTACTCATGTATTTTGGAATATTTGAGCTTGGTCACATCCTGTAAATGCATCATTGCAGCTGCAGAGGTCACATGCCTTAAATAGAACCTTTATTAATTATGTAGACTCTCTTTCTCCTCAGCAAGGGCTTCTCTTCAGAGTCTTTAACTTAATAACCACTTAGATTATTACCAAATATGAAAAAAAATTTCTTATATAACATATCCAAGGTAAGTACTCAAGGTTAAAATGGAATATTGCTGGGGTAAAGGAGGATGCATAATTTACCAATAAAGAATTGTAGAGGGGCTTGAAGTTAAGCTACCCATAAATTTCTTTGCCTCAAGACCCATCCTGTAGAATCCTTATTTGTTAAACAATAAGTTTAATAAATATATTGAAATGTCTATATTTGAAATATATATTTCAAACCATGCTATTTGCACGACTCAGCAGGCTTTCACCCTTTCCTAAGGTCACAAAATCTGCAAAACTGAACCTTCAGCAGACCTGAGCAAGATCATTGTTGGTTGGTGTGCATTCAACCTTAATTTAAGGATGGATGTGAAATTATTAGCTGCTTTTATATCTGCTGCCAGGCAGGTGGTATCGTGTGTGTGTGTGCAGGGAACCAACTCCCCTCACTGTCATTGTAGGACACGAAAAAGGATAAGAGATTCCAAATATTTCAGAAGGCAAAGAGGATAAAAAAAAGGCTTTATTGTCTAATTCTTACTCCTTTTATAAGGTGTTCTGATGCAGACTTAACATGGTTGGTGAATAGGAACGACACCTCTCCAATCCCATTGGTCAAACCAGAGAAACAGCTGAAATGTTTTGAGAACTAGAAAAGCAAAACACCACCTGAAGAAAGATTGTTTTGAGAAAGGATAGTTGTTTGCCAAGGTTGTTTTGAGAAGAAGGTTTCTTGAGGAATTTTTCCCTTGGGAAAAAGTTAGCAGCTGCTAGCAGGCTAAAATCTCTCAGACCCAGAAATATCAGGCCCACACCTCACCGTGCCACGATGGTTTGAGCAGCTTGTACAGTACAGCAGTCTCTGCAGGCAGTGTGTCCACAAATGGGGAGTGCAAAGCTTTTTTTAAACTTGCTAATGCACCCAGCAGCTGACTATGAATGATGATTTGCCAGGCTAAGCATTAATGTGCTCCTCACCTCCTGATGAAACTCCTGATGGGGCTTTGCCAGCCAGGCAGTTGTCAATCAAATGGGGATGTGTCAGTCAGTCCCCTTTGCTTCTCAGAACAGGCTGGTCCTCTGGTGCTGCTGAATTAACATCTCTGCTGGCTTTTTCTTATAGCTCTATATGCTTTCACAGAAATATTTCCCTCTTGAATTTTGTTTAGCTGCCCTTTCTCACAGGTACTTTGCTCTTGCATCCTGAAATGTTTGTGTCCAAGCTATTGATTGTCTTAAAAATCCATTATTACCAGGGAGACCTCGACAGCACTCCAGCTGAAGCTGACAAGCAGATGATGGATTGTTACCATTAAACACTGATACTCATATTTTAAACAGTGCCCCAAACTTTCAAGGATTCAAAGTAGGATTCAAAGTTAGAAGAGTGGAAGACATTAAAGCTTTCCATGGCCCAGAACTGTGGCCAAGTAATGACTGTCATGAATTCTTCACCAATGGTTATGAAGGCTTTGGGGCCCCTTGTCTTTGACTATTCTAGAAAGGAAAAGTCTCAGATGCATTTACTGTGGCGTAAAGTGTGGATTTTATATGTAACCACAGAGAAGCAATTTCTAGTCAGGTTTAAACTTGCAAGGTTCCTCCTGTTATGTATTAAATTCTCTTATGAGCTGGGTGTTTTAATGTTGGAGTTCTTAATATCTTTAATGGTGGAGTTCATATTAGAATTCTAGTGTAAATATATTCTAAATAATTAACAGTAATTTCTTTAGCATGGGTCAGGAAACCTAAATCATTATTTTTATAGAAGAAGAAAAAGGGGTTCTAACCCTGAATGTAGTTTTTCATGAAGCACTTAAACTAGAACTCTGACTATGCACCACAGTGCCAAGAATTGGATCATACTCTTATCAAGTGTCCTGCTTTCTACTGAAAAAATGTCAGCATTACATCTGGCATCAGATTTTTCATTTTCTTTGTTAACAGCTGATAACTTGAGGGCTTTGAAAAGGCAAAATAATTTAAAATTTTTATTCTGCCATGGTGATTGGATACCACTACTTTGCACTTTGTTGCTGCACTATTCCTGAGGCATTCTGCTAAACCACTGTAGCTGGATTTTGGACAGAGTAAGTTTTAATGAATGTTTATTTTAGACACAATGCCAAAAGAGGAGAAGAAGAAAAAGGCAATTTTCTCTCAGCCTTTGGAAGGAAATCCAGTAACTGGAACCTTTCTCCTTCCCGGTTTACTGCTGAATTTAGATCTGTCCAAGCCATTATGGAACCGCCCTATTTCCAAAAGCAGACACTCGGTGCCACTCGCCTGCCAAAGGGGCAAACGAGGCTGCTGATGTGGAACAGGAGAGTCTGTGTGCTCCGTGTGGCAGCAGCTCGGCATTTGCAGTGACACATGCCACGGTCCTGAAGAGAAGAGCACCCTGCAGATGTGCCAGGGTGTTTCAGTGGATGGATCTCCACCCACACACGGAGAGCCTTCTGTGCCTGGAGAGCACCTGGCTCAGGGTGGGGCACCCCGTGGCTTAAACTGCTCAAGGATTTTCAGATTCAATCACTGGCTGAAGTTTATAAACCTGTCCTGATAACTCTGAGTGATGGGGGCATTGACAGCTCCGTGTTTAGAACCCAGCAAAATCTCTGACTTTATCCTCCTGAACGCACCTCCTGCACGATTTTTCATCTGTGCACCATTACCTGCCAGGCAAGACACTGTCACATCCCTCTCTGCTCCCCTGAGATCTGTTTTCCTCTTAAAAGGACACGAGGGAAGGGGGCTTGGGGACGTGCTTTAAATGCCACACTTCATAAAGGCATCATGCTTTGATAATGTTTCTCCAGCTCCTTTTTCAAGTGAGGGGTGATCAGGCTGCTGTCAGCGAGCCCCTGTTCATCACCAGGCATCCCTCAGCAGGCAGCCCAGCCGTGACACCGAGGAGATAACAGCTTGCCACCTCTTCACAGGCAGAGTCACCTTGGAGGGTCTGTGCTACCTTCATTTTTCTCCCTCAGAAATGCTGTTTAGTGTGCCTAAGCCTGTTATATATTTCCTCCTTTTTTTTTTTTTTTTTTCCCCCGAGTGACTAGCAAGATGCAATTCGGTTTTACTTACCCTGCTGTCAAAAATGGAGATGGTTTGGATGCAAATTTTAACCTTAAATTGACTTGAAACAAGATGAAGCTGTACAAAAGAGGATCAGCAAACACACAAAAAGAAACATAGTGTCTCTTTTTTTATAGGTGACTGCCCCATTATTACATGTGATAAAGGGTGTTATTAATTCAGACTGCTTATATATTAGTAATATACAATTTATTCAGAGTAGCCATATATATTAATAAATGCTAACTGCCATTTATTTACTAAATTATTCCTTTCCACTTGTGATTTGCATCAAACTTCATCCGAGACTTTAATCAGGAAGGCCTGAAAATAGAAATCTAAATTTGCCAATAAGCTTACAATTTAACAAGGGTGTGACATTTTTTGTAGGCATGATATTGCTGGTGGAAAAAAAAAGAAAAGAAAAGACAGGAAAAAACCAGCAGCTTATTCTAAAAGTGTTATTTTTAATTAATGAGTTACCTTTCCAGGGTCCAAATTATCCTGGATTATGGGACTGCTAGTTCTCACTCCTCATTTAGAGCCATACCTTTTCAGGAAAACAGTTCTGCCAATTTCTCAACACCTCAGAAAATTCTCTACTTTAAATTACTCTCTGAACTGGTTTATTTTAATGAACTGACATGGGGGAAAAAAAAATCTACCTTCAAAGTAAGTCTGTCTGCCAAGAGGATGTGGCTGGGAGAGCTGGTTTTTACTCTTCAAACAGTTTAACCTACTCACATTAGAAACCTCTGCTTTACTGGTTCAAAAATCTGGTCAGTGAATACTACCTCCATTATTTTATTTAAATTCTAGAAAATATAATGACTAACAGATAGAGAAGCAAAGGATTTATTAGCTTTTAAATTATGCTGACACATTTCTCTGATGTCGAAAAAATCATTTTGTTTAAATTAAATTCAATTGAATATTAAAGGAACATTATTATATTAATGTTAAATGTTTCCTTAACAAAGCTTTCCTCAGAAACAGATCCCACATTGCAGTTTCCACATCAATATTATACCTTTGCATGTGCATTGTCTCCCAGAAACTTCATTCTTTTCAGCCTAGAGGCTTCCACTTTGGGAGAATTTTGATTCTGAAGAATGATGGATCTTCTCCATGAGAAGAAATGAGTCTATTTAAAACAAAATGAAACAAACAAACAGAAAAACAAACACAACACCCCAAACAGCAGCCTACTTCTCTGTTTCTCTGTTTAAATTTAGTCCACATGGAGATCAAGGTACATAAACTCCATCTGAGAGATGCTGAAGCTTTTATTAAAGATTTAGATGAACATGAACACACCAATAAATATGATAATGGTAATGATGGTAATGATGATAATAATAATAATAGTAATAATAATAATAATAATAATAGTTTCTGGGAATGGTTTGTGCTGTACTCACTCTGCAGAGATTATTGCAATAAAACAAGGAGTTGTAGGAATTAGAGAGCTCTTCATTATTACCATTCCAATGGCTCCCCAATGTGCACTTGGAACAAAACCTCAAACACTGTGAGAAGTTAATGTGAACACACTGCTACCTTTCCCCAAAGGTTAATAATTCATCTCTGCATATGTGAAGTACCAGAAGGGCCTAATCTGTGCTAAACTAAGGAATTTCACTTGAAATCTTCTTTTCTTTCCAGAAAAGCCACTTGATAAAAGCACGCTGGCTAAACTGCAGGCTACATTATTTTCCCAGCTGAGTCACTGTGGTGACACAAGGCAGAAGGAAAAATCCTGGAGCAATTCCTCGAAGAGGAAAATTATTCAAAGGGAAAATGACAGTCAGAGAAGCAAAGTTTACAAAAAAAACCAACAACTTTCTTTGCCAGTACTGACCACACAACTTTGGCTGTTTGCAAGAACAGTTTAGGACCTCTCTGAGTTTTTCTGCAAACTTAATTTAGCAGCTTTTTTTGTAGCTAAGGTGAAGTCAAAAGAGGTCACATGTAAGCTGAGAAAGCTCACTTGCATAAATTCTGCAGCTTTTATGCAGTGACATCCCTTTTGGCATTTAGCCTCATCATCCCTGAGGCCTGCAAGACACAGGACCAAGAGTAAGCTCAAAATAAATGGAATATTTCAATATCCTCAACCTTAAACATTCAAAGATCATGACTTGTCTCCCTCCTCCATGCTCTCTGCATTGCGCAAATTAAGTTTATTTTTTTTAAACATGGTGATATTTTTTCCCCAGCTAAATATATGAATTCCTCTACTTGCTTTCACAGAAACATGTTTCAAAAATGTTCTCAGCTCCTTGATCTGGAAACACTTTTTTTTAATAAAATAAACGCCAGCAGAGATCCTCGCAAGCATGTGAGAATTTCAGAAGACAGAAGAGTCTTACCTATGAGACACTGCCACATCATTCCTGGAATAACTTCTACCTCTCCTCCACAATATCCTGAAACACCAAAGGATTTGCCTGGCTTCTGTTTTCCCTTTGAAGCTGCAAACCTCAGGTTAAGTGGTTCTTATGCTGAATTCCCTGTGCCTTTCCCCATTCACGGGAATAGGGAGGAGCATCCACACCTGGAGATGAGCAGGATTTTGGAGCACAGTCCCTTGGATATTTGCTGTTCAGCCTTAGGATGGACTTTGCAAGAAAAAAGAAGCTATTTTTACCAAGTTTAAAAGCAGGAGGGAGATTTAACCAGCTAAGCTCAGAAGGGCATGATAACAACAGAGCAGCTGGAGGTTATTAAAGGATTTATGACAAGGTTAAGTAGCAAAGTAAAGGTGTTCAGCACAAATTTCTGTTTCTTCCTCATCTCTTAGGTTTCCCCTAGCCCCAGCAGCAAGCAGGCAATAGGTAGAGTATTACATCCTTGCAAAGAAATCCCACAAACCAGAAAAAATGCTCAGGATGAACCAGGAAAAGAACGATCTGATTTTCTGTAAAAATACATTCCTTCTCCTATAATGATTATTACACACAATTTTATCAGGTTCTTACTTGGTATCCTTTGTTGGTAATCATTTCAAGTATATGAGAAATGGAGTTTTGTTTGGTTTTTCTTTTTAAGAATCTGTGAGACTTAAAATGACCCAAAATTGTAAAGCAAGTACACCCACGGTATGGGAACGACTTAAATCTCCAATCTTCCTTTTGATGCTGCTGAAGCCTGAAGTACAGTCCCTTTTCTAATTAGGTGGTGTCACTTCATGTCACTCCTCAGAGCTCCCCTCATTCTGCAGCATAAACAGAAATACACAAAGAATTGGGGAATCAGGGTCAATGAAATCTGTTTAAATCTTTTCTGTTACAAATTCACAGCTAAAGAAAATTTTCAATCTGCTGGGCAGAATGCAGCAGAGCTGAAACTGTGCAATCCATAACCTCACTTCATTTGTGAAGAAATTTGGTGGCTTGAAGGCTTCTGCTCCTTCCTCTCTGCAGGTCTCTTCTGAGGAATCAAGCTATCCTTTTCTCTTCTCAGGGACTTTTCCATTGCTAGCAATCCCTATTCAAACGATTTTGCTTTCCAAAGCTCATTTCTTTTCCCATCCTTAAGTTTGACTGAAGGTATAGAGCTGTGATTCCTTAATTTTTGGATTTTGTAGCAATGAGATACTGATTTGAACATCCCAAAAAGCATCAAACTCAATGCTCTGAGAGGTGGGAAGTACTAAGAGGCATCTCTGCAACCTCCTGATGGAACTTGGTGAGGTCCATACAGCTCCCTCTAAAATGTGTCTCCAGTAACTGGGCTAATTACCTGTTCTATAAAAACTGTCCCATTTCAGCATCATCTGAAGCTCAGTGAAAAAAAAGCAGACACATTGCATGAAAAAGCCTGGCTCCAGCAGGAAGATAAAGAGGAAGGACTGATGGATCTTCACAACTTCACAAATCTGATTCCCTGACTCGGAGGTCCCTCTTGCTCGATCAGTTCCACGAGTTTCAGCTGAGTTGTTATGCTGTGGCAGTTTTTGTGCAAAATAAAATCACTAGATGTGTCTGTACTGCACAGCACACAGTGTGAAGGAGGAATCCACCAGCAGTATAAAACTGTCATTTAAAAAATAAAAATTAAAAAAGAGAAAGCTGCTAAATTCGTAAAATTAGCAAAATACCTGCTGCCCAGCAGGTTAATACTGGAGAACATAAAACCTTGCAGTTTGCTGTCCAGTGTCACTAAATCCTGGCATTGCTCTTTGGAGAGAAACTACAGTTGCAAAAATGGTTGTGGTAAATAGGAGACTAATTGCTGACCACCCGTTTTCAGGAAGGAAAATTAGGCAAGTGTATTAACAATGGGGATTTTAATAGAGAATAATCTGCTATATAACGTTTCTAATATACATATATATAAATTATAGTGGTTGAGCAAGGTTTTTAGCATGGCAATTGTAGAACAGTAATCTAATGCACACTGGCTCTGTTCAGTCCCTGTTTTAACTTCCAGTGGAGAACTTTACTGGGAAAAAAGATGCTGGTATTTTCTTTAAGAAATGCACTATTTAGTCCTATAGGTTTGGAGGTTTCTTCAGTATTCTAGACTGCCTTTTTTATAGCATATACAATAGTTCTGTCCTTTATGAGCATTGACAGAAGAGCTGCATTTTGCTATTTCCACAGAAAGGACTGTATAAAGAGATCCTTTTTGGCTGAGAGCTGGTTTCTAGTCTTTTCTTTCCATGGAACTCTTGTTCAGACTCTGCTGGGTCTTCTGCTCAGCTGAGTTTAGTGGCTGCTTCAGGGTGGTGAGTTTCTGGGGTTTTTGCTTGACAAACACCCAGAAGGCTTGCATTAAATAAATACATTTTAAAAAGTTTATTCTGTTACACTGATCACTATCAGGCTGAGTCACATCACTTAGACCTAATGGTATTGTCTGAGCATAGCTCAGCTGAATTGCAGGTCATGAATTCTTACTGTGCCTTATAACTTGTTTATTGATGCCTGTGTTTAAAAAAGTGATGGGGATAAATAACCCAGTGAACAACATCAAAAGCAAGAAAGGAATCTTTCCTCACATTACCAATTTTGCTGCTCTTTCTCTTAGGAAACATTTATTTCATTGGTGTTTTAAAAAATGACTTAGAGAAATAATCCAGTCATGTAAAACAAGAAAGCTTTCCTCAGATTACCAACTTTACTACTCTTTTTCTTATGAAACATTTATTTTGTTTGCCCATTTGTAAATCGGGAGAATGACTGAAATGTGCTTTCAACTTTTTAATGTTGCTAAAACCATGAATTTTCACCCTTGCATTCCTATCGCACTTAACCCGACACAAGAATTCAAAATATTAAAGGATACATCTCTGCTGGGAGTGCAAGTTATTTGGATATTACAAACCATCTAATAACTTTTGCAATGCTGGTGAGAATGGCATCCAATTTGAGCAGTTGTTTGGAGAAAAGTGGCAAATTTTGTCTGAGTGACATAAAATACTTTAAGATGAAGGAAAACCAGCACTAAAAGTGCAAGAGAAAGAGATAAATTGAGACATATAACAACAGGAAAAAGGTGAATTTTCTCTCTATTTACTGCAGATGCTCTGTTTGACAACCCAACCACTGGAAGATGTTCTTTCTCTGACCTCATCTTTTCCTAACTTTGATTAGGGAAGTGGCATATCCTGCTCTGAATACTTATATTTAATTTCATATCTGTGTGAAACACACGCCAGATGCTTTTAATAGGAGACAACAGAGAAATATAAAATGAACCCACGGCTTTACCCTCTTAAATCTCCTTTTATCAGGCTGCCCTGAAAAACGGAGGTGCCCTAGATTGAACTGCTGAAGAGTTTTAAGCATCAGTGCAGGCTTTTTGTCCCAATTCCTTTTAGCTGAGGTCATGGTCATGCATCCTGCCCCAGTGCCTGCTGACAGAGCAGCACCAGCCCTCTCTGAATGAGGAGCTTTGCCCCATTTCTTCCCTTTTGGCCACCACCCCAGCAGATCCAGCAGATTATGTGAGTGCTCTCTTAATGGGACCTGCATTGGTTTGAATGCTTGGCTGGAAAAGCCTTGCTAATACTGGCCAATTTTCATTCATCAGCCTAGAGGGGAAGGGGAAGAAAGGGAGGAAGGAAATTCTCCCTTGTTCCAGAACAGGAGGCTGTGCTGACCCCCAGCAAGGGGCACTCCTAGAGCCCCATTTTGTATGAAAATTATTCTAAATGACAAATATTAAAGTACTTCCTGCATGCAGCAGCCATCACTAGGTTTTCCTGGACTTTTCCTTTCCCTTCTGGTTTTAGTAATGGTTGGAAAGCTTTTGAAGATGGCAAATCCCTCCCACCTCAACATTTTGGAGCTAAACTGTTGGAGAAAATAAAGACCAAGAAGGTGAAATGACCAAAATGGCTTAAAGAGATTAAGATAGCTCTAAAAATTAAATTCACAGTCTCAAAGCTCAATAGCTTAACCATTCCTTGTTGCAGCATTTTTAAATTTTCCAGAATGTACAGATGCCTTTACTAGAGTTTATTCCTCTATGGAATAAACAAATGTCATTTCCATTGGCATCAAAAACAAGTGTTTAGCCCAAGGAAACATAAAGGACTTGGCAAAAACTATCCCCTGTGCCAGGGACAGAGTTACAGTAGGAAAGTGAATATTTCACCTCTTAATTTGTAGCATTATTTTTGTTCACTCCAAATTTCCTCAGACTCCTGTAAATTATGATTTCTCATGCACACTAGAGAAACAAAGAACAGTCATTATTTTGAGCTATTTACTTTACTCTTGTAGCTGACCAAGTCAGTTTATATGCACTTGCAATATTTCCAGCTTTGCTCCACTTATAACGCCTCCTGTTTTATGGAGTGGTCACCGTGGTTTTCATCATGACAGAATGCCAGTACAATTCATGGAATTAACCTGGAAACCTATGTGTCTTTATTTTGTTTCAATATACCAGCAATGTGTTCTGTTCTGTCAATATTACTTCATTTCTGAAAGTATGGGGAAATATTTTTAAAGTACTATAGTTACTTAATTATTCTTTCAAGTGTGTAATATACATTAATATTTAATAGCAGACACTGATTTTTATGACAGGAAACATTTTCCAAAAGGTGCCTTTTCTACTTCTCTTCAGAACTTCTTGCAAAAGCAAACTGAAATGAAAATGAAATGCATTCATAAGACACAAATTTCAGAATAAATTTTTTTCTGATCTTTTCTGGTCCATGGTAGGTGGTTGAATTAATTTGCTTTCACAACATCATTTTGAACAATACTTTGGTATGAACAAAATTATTTTTTCTAAACCTGTGTGCTACCACATTCAAAATGCTTTCAATGTTTACCCAATCTTGTACATCTTTATTTTACACTGCAATTTAAAAGATAGATCATCCTTCTGCCTCACCCAAGCAGGGCATGTTTATTATCCAGAACTTTGAAAGTTCCAGTTGTTTTTCAGAGACATTTCAGTGACACTACTATAAAGAAAAAAGGGAATAAAGGATGTGCACTCATTAACCAATAGTCACCTTACAAATGAAATTTCTGCCATTTAGAGTTATGTGAAAAAATAAAATTCGAGACTGCAGAGGAAATAGAGAACTTCATTTTATTTTGGCAAACACATTACTGCATGCTCATATGAATGTGTTCATTATTATGTAGTGTAACAAAGAAACCACTGGAGAAGTCTCCTGTGCTTACAGTTTCAGTCTGGTTTTTTTATAACTTTAGAAGTTTCATAAAGATTGAGCTATAAATTATAGAGAGCTGGTAAATGATTCAAAGCAGCTAAGGTAATTATTGCTCTCGTATCATACAATAGTAACACCCAACATTTGTTTATTACCATGCATCACAAGTGGTTAATCTCTTATACTTTTCCCTTTCCTCCTTACAAACTGCTCACATGTACTTCCCTATAAACTCTATCAGCTGATAAGTGACACACCAAAGATTATCCAAATTTTGTGTTCAGGTTTCATTTCCATGAAATTTGATTTCTTATTTATCATAAAGAAAGCATAATTATCCACACAGTGGACAGTTACATATGCAATATATATATTTATTCCAGCAAGCATGACATGTTTTATTACAGGAAGTCAGACACACAGACATAATTTTATGTGCCAAAAATTAATGGACCCTTCTGTTTTGCTTTCCCAGGAAGCGATTTTACCTTCAAATGTGTGGGAACTTTGCATATCTGCACAAAGTATAGGAAAGGAAGCAAAGAGAAAAATAAATCTCGTTGCATGTGGGTAAAAGTTCTTTCGCGCAGCGGAGCTGCTGCAATTCCTCTGCAGGCACTTACCTTGCAGGAGAACAGATTGGAGATGCTGTCACCAGAGTGAACAGATGGTGTCAGTAATGACTGACACCCACTGGAGCTGTACAAACACGGGCATCCTCCTCTCCTGGCAGGCAGCTCGGATTGTTGCCCACTGACACAAGTCACGGAGTGGGAAAGGGCCAGGCTGGCGTAGAGGTGGCGTGCCTGAAACTGGTCCCTTCCTTTCAAACCCTTCTATTGTGCCTTGCTTTATAGAAGTGAGGGGGAGAAGTTGGAAGGGAGTGTTGTCAATGCTTTCAATAATGATGTGAGGTAAATGCTTTGACTGCCCACTTTCTCTAAATTTCTCTAAGTTCTTTGTAAATCTTTGAAGGCTGCCACTGCCAAAGCAGTCGTGTGCAAGTGGATAAGCAGAAATTATAAATTAGCATCACTGCTTCATGCTTCTAATCAATGTCATGCTTCCAATAAAGAGGAGGGTACTTAAAACCCACTGATGTTCCTTGACCCATCCTCTTTACAGCTCATTTGCCTCACACTCTAAATGTCAGATTTCCATACAGAAATCAAGCAGCCTCTTTTCACGGAAACCTTTCAAGACCATGCAAGGAGTGAATCCATAGAAATCTATTCCAGATGATGCTAATGTGGAGTTTAGTTCATGCATGTCACTGGAAAAAGTGCTATTTAGTAGTTATTGAAATTGAACTTAAGCAATGCAGTCGTTTGAAAGTAGTTTAGGAAGGGCATCTGCTGAGTGGAATTAACTTCAGAATGGATCCACTGAGGATGTTTTTAAATATATTTTCTCATATCCCTGTGATGTCCTGACTGACACACAGGTTCTAACTGCTAAATAAAATCTCCTTCCCTGCCACAAGTTTATAGAAAAGCTGCATCCTATTTTGATAAAATTAATGATCACATGAAAACCTATGAAAAAAACAGAGTAAGTGCACGGATTTCCATTATTAAGACACTTCTCTGGAACTATCATATGCCTGGTTCCCCAGCCCCACAAGCAGCCTAGCTGCTTGCTGTCTCAGAAAACTCACCTGTGTCAGCAGGCAGACTCACATCTCAGCACAAGACTAGGAGCTCCTGAGGCAGAATGAAGGACAGTCCCTGTGTGTGTACATGCATCTCCTGAAGCTGTGCTGCAGTCAGGGATGCAGCTGAGCTCAGATTTTCGTGCAGCAGTAACAGAACAGGATATATCTTGACAGGACAGTCGAAAATGGAGACAGGAATTTCTTTGCTGATACCTATTTTTGTACTGTTTAGTGCATTGTCTTTAATAAGCACCCAGGCCAAAGACCTGTGGAGTAAATCCTCCAGTATTCTTGGCTTTGTGGAAGCCTGAGAAACAATGTAAAATGAAATACCACAAAATGGAACACAATACTTAAAAAGCCCATCTTTAGAAGCCATAAATGACTTCATATAGACCAATGGGGTATTTCAGACATTCAAATTAATTTACTTCCATGGTGAACAACTGAAGAAGAGTTGAATTTGACACTGAGGGTTTGTATTCATACACTTAAATAACTATCGTCTCTATTTTCAGTAGGCACAGTGATGATTTCTGTTGATTGCCAAAATAAATTGATTTATATCTGAAAAAAAGCATTGCCTGAAGCAGTGCTTTTTGCAAAATACATCTCTATAAAAGCCTGCAAAACTCTTCTCCTGTCTTTCCTTTCCTTTACAATGGTATTATTACACTTCAGAATTACAATCTCTTACTGTTACTAGGTTATAAACACTTCATGCTATATGAATTATTTGATGTTATTTATTTTTGTTTGACAGAACACGAGACAATTCTCAAAATATAAAAGCTTTCAAGTTACTTGAATGATATGCTACTCTGGAAAAAAATTCATTCATTAATAACTCAGATAACAAAAATGGGATTTGAGAATGATCAGTCCCTCCTCTGTTTCTTCTGCTGGTAGCATGAATTAGGTTTTATGTAGAAATAAATCTCCTTCACTTTTTATAATAATTGAAAGATTAAATAGGGGAAATTATGACAATGAAATCAATTACTCAAAAAAAGAAAAAGTCTTGAGTAAATTCTCATGGATATCCCTTTAATATTTAACAAAGCATAAATTTGGGTTAGTAAACATTAGGAAATGTAGGGATATATTATGCAGATCTCATTAGAAATTCAACAGTCTTTGAGGAATAAGTAGAATTATCATTTTCTAGCTAAAATAGGACAGCAGATCAGTGCAGTAATGACATAAAGGACCAAGGCAAAGAGAAAGGTGATAATACAAGCTGCAGGTATGATACAGTGATCCTCTATGCTCTGGGGAAAGACAAGGAATTTGGGTAACAAGGCCCTGCTGTTGACTAGATCAGATATGGTGCAAAATGGTGCTTCAGCAGTCTGGATCATCTCAGTCCTGTCCATAAAATGGTTTTGGATCAGTGAAATCGATGAGGAATCGAAGGACTTCCCCACGGAGATGCTCGTTTCTGCTTGTAGCAAGTGGTGCATAGGTAAGTGAAAATTATAAGCTCTAGGTTCATAATCCCTTGAAATTAATTATTTATCCTAGAAAAGTCATTACATGTGATGATCACATTACATGTGATCTCTGGCTGAGATGGGCCCATCCAAAGTGTTTCTCCCCTTCCCTTTGCTGTCAAGCAAAATGTTGGTATGTAAGGAATTTCTTCCTTTGGGTAAGATCTTCCCACCCACTACTTTTCTCTCCATTTCTTGACCCTGAGCAGCCAAAAGCTGCCCCAGCAGAGATTCTGGGGTAGCAGGTATTAAATATGCCTCACTTTTCTCCTGGCTTTCAAGCTTTTTCTGTTTCCTGTCTGTCACCTTCACCACTGGGAGTGGTGACATAACCCGGAGCTGTCCCCATGCACTGCCATTTCCCTTCTCCATCCCTCTCCTGATTAACATTTGGGTTTATATATGCCACTGGAAATGAGTTCACTGTGATCATCAGACTGCAGTTGATCTGATGCATAGTAAATGTTTCTTGGAGCTTTCTTTGTTTTAACACAGGCGTTTGATATCTTCTATTTATTTGCCTCCAAACTTTTCACTGTGCGCACGTTGTGCTCTCCTCAGTCCAGGATTTTGAAGCACAGAGCTTTCATAAGAGCTTCCTGAGTTTTATTTTGAACCTTGTTGTTTTGATAGTTCTTTATTCTGTCAGCAATGACTGTAATAGGGTGGTACTCAGGGGAGAGGGAGTTTCATGCTACGAAATAAGTCAGTATTTTTTCTGAGATCGCTTTTGCTGGGGTTATGTCAAGCTCTAAAAAGGCTTGTCTAACCACACATTCTGTCAATCATCCAAAAGAGAAGATCTATATTCAGTCTTCATTCAGTCCCTAGGAGAAACCAGACAAGACAACCCAACAAAATAAATGTAGGAATTGGCCTGAAAAAGATAGGAAATCTATAGATTCCAATTGTTTTTCTTCTTCTCTAGAGCTGGGCCTTCTGTATGTAATAAGATAGATGCTTACAGTTTTTCCACTGATGTGTGGAGACAAACATGGAATTACTGTGTCCCACCATCCCTAAAAAGAGGAGAAGCATCCCAAAACGAGATTATACTGTTCCTGCAACTAAGGAATTGGGAGTAGATGGTAAATATAAAATTGCAAAGATTAACTTTCATCACGAAATAAAAAAGGAATCATGGGTGCCCCGGAGGATGGACAGCAAGGGGGGTTTCACTAAAAGCTGTGGTGAAGTCACTTTTGTTTATTCTCTGTTCACTCTACACTGAGTATAGCAGGCACAGGGATTTTATGGCATCCAGTCATACACACTAAATGACTTCTGCAGCCAGACATACACAAGGCCACAGTGCTCCATAGCTTGCCATTCCAAAAAATCCAAAAGATCTACTCAGTTCTTAGTGTTTTATCCCCTGACAAATTAGTACTTTATTGTGTTGCCTCCATACACATGCAGAGCACTTCTTTCTTCCTCAAACACAGATCATTTGGCAAATATTAATTATTAATTAATGTATTATCAAAATAAAATTTAACCATGGCAGAAAAAGAGTAACATTCTCCAGCTGGCCACGGCTGACCCAAATCCATCCAGGATCTGAGTGACTTCAGATTAAATTTATGAATCAGCTCCAGCTTCCTAAATGCCTGAGCTGAGAAAGACTGAAATAAGGTGAGTGAAGGCACTGGAGAAAAGAAGTGCCTGAAGGTTACAAACTGAGGGGAAAGAATTTAGCTTGGTAAACTTTTGAAAATCTGCCTCAAAGTGGAATAACCATTACAGGAACCAGAAAGAAGCACAGCAGATCATATTCCCATCATCATTTTCTGTGCACTGAGCAGGTAATACCTTTTTAAAGTGATCTCTGAATGGGCTTGTAGTTGCCAGAGGACACAGAAGTTATTGCTTTGGTCATGTTTGACTGGGGCTGCTTTTCCTTTATTCTTTCTGGAGGGTCTCACAGGTTTATTCTGTAAAACTACTTTCCTTCACAGCCTTCCAGGGGAGGACTGGGGTCTTCTGCTTATTGTCTTTTTGTCTGAACCTCTCTTCTTGAAGATTTCTCTCAATGAAAAGCATATCAATAGCTGCCATATTATTTCTACATCTAGTTAATTTCGGGCTTGTAGTTACACATCCATGCTTCCTCACCAGAAGATAAATGGCAAATTCACTGAGCTAGCAAAGCAGTCAGGAGCTGAAAGGGATTGGAAAATAAACTAACAAACAAACACGAACCAAATTCTAATTCACATAGCAGTGATCTATAGTTAAAAAAGAAGAAATAAAGTGTATATTTTCAAACAGTATGTTGGAATCAAAACCTCTGGACTGATATCTATGGAGATTGTATTGCTCAGCAATGGGCTCAGCAAATCATCCTAGTTTATCCTCAGTCTGTAAACTGAATTGGATAAAATTTCTTTGTCTTTAAAACAGATGGTGGCTTCCAACCATTTCAAACCATAAGCACAGGGTTAAGAGGCTAACCTTTGGAAATTCAGAGGTGCTAAATATGTTCTGTAGGGAGTGATGGATGATTACATGTTGATTTTCTGGTTGTTTTTTTTTTTCAGTTTACATATTGACGAGTTTCAGAACACAAAATAAAGACATATTGTGTATTAGCCACACTTGTTTTAGCCCCTGGCTGTCTGTGTACATGGTCCCCATCTAAGGCAATCTCATTTTTCTTAGCTGCTCCCTCCTCCAGAACTTCAGGCCTGCTTTGACAGTGCTGCTAATCCCTGCCTCCTGTAAAATCAGCATCTCCCAGGGGGATTTGAATTACGGGAAGAAACAAATACTGCTGCTTGGCAAACTGTGCAGAGACACAGAGTGATTTTTAAAATGATTACTGGTCATATCAAGTGTTGAATAACTGCACTGTTTATCACCTAAATTACTTTTAGCTCATACTCCAGATCATTCACGAAGTCTAAATCTAATTCTGCTTTGTCTTTTGTGTCTCAAACTTGTAACCTCAAGAATGTGGTGCTCTGATTGGTCTAATCTGTTCTGCCTAGTGAAAGGAACAGTTTTATCATAGGAGGTGAGCTTCTTAAAAAAAACCCAATATTTTGGTTCTTAGACATTCATATCACCTTGAAATGTCATGATATTACGGGCTTGCAATTAGACATGCTTAAACTGTCTAAACTCTCTGATTCTCTAAATTTCGAGTTTCCAGACACGACCTTCGTCAAGGTGAATGTGAATGGAACACAACAGTTTGTCTCTGTGTATTACTCATATCAAATCTGCACAAGTTTTCTGCTTGTTAGAGATATAACACCCCACTACATTTCTGTTCCAGTGGAGGTCACTCAATCAGCTCTGTTTGGTCACACTTTGAACTGAAAGAAATCACATTTTTTCAGACAAAGGCTTTCTCCACCATTTTCACATTTTGAAGTGGTGCGTTCTTCTGAGTTTATTATCTTTTCACTATTTGTGGTTGTTTACTTCTCCTTACCTTTTAAGAACAACCAGAAGAGAACTGTTCTGCTTTTGATTACAGTTGGTGCCTCAAACAACAGCACTATCAGGTTCTCACAGAAGGCACCAACCAGGCATTTTTTCTGTGTTGAAGTGAGTTGCTAGCACAAGTTTTTATCCTTTTTTAGTAGTTTTAAACAGCAGAGAGAGATGGAGACAGACAGAAAGACTGCAAAACAGCAAAAGGCCACCTTGTGCTCTGAAGTGACCTTCACGTGTAGACTGGATGGGTAATTTGGCTGCACGGTATTGGGAAATTTCCTATTTGCAAGACTACTCTGCAGATCTGCAGTGTTTGATTGGTAAAAAGGATTGATAAGCAGATTTGATCTCAGAATGTGACATGATGTTTGTGAGCACTGCACCATGCTGCAGTACCCTGAAAACAAAAGGGTACTGGTAAAGAGTAGGGGACTCTGGGCCTGGCCGTGGGACCTCACCCTCTGCAGGGGGTTTCAGGTTTGATGCCTTCCTTTCACTACACTGAGAAAATCCTGTGAGGACAGAGGAGGGGAAAAAGGAAAAAAACAAATGAAAAGGGTGTTTCAGATAAGAGGGGTAGGTGTGACTGCAAAGATCTGTGGGTTATTCAGACCTGCCAGGGTGAGTTAATCTGCTTTCCCTGTGGTGTGGTGTGTAGATCCTTCTTGTCCTTCAGCTAAAGATGCAGCTCAAGGTGTCCAGTACTGGTGAGACCATCACCATCAGCCATCATGTGGAGAGAACACAGATTGGCCCCATTATGCACAAGTTTTGGCACCAATTCAGTGACTTTTGTACCACTGTGCAAACACTGAAAATGTTTGAATGCTCCACTAGCTGGCCACGGTGCTGCCTCCATGCCTACACATAAAGCATAGACTTTATGTAAGGGTCGTTGTCATTAAAGGTGGAGGATCAATAATTTTGTCTACTTAGAGAGTGAAGTGACCACTGGGCCCAGTGATGAAAAGTTCCTTTTCTGTAAACTAAGAATTACAGTCATCACTGATTTGTATGACAGCCATGCATGTTATTCTCTGCCATTTACCCAAATATATTTTAAAATAATCACCCTTTTTATAAGCATGTAAGGGTACACAAATTTTAACTCAAATTGCTGTAATTACATCTAATCTAGTCAAATTCATTTTTATTAAAGTTCACACTGTGAGACTAATGAACCTAAAGCACTGAAATCATTCTCATTACACACAGTTAGATCTATTTACTGAATCTGCATTGTTTCATGCCCAGAAGGTGAAAGTAAAAACCCACACCACCAAGATGCAAAACACATCTTCTCAATCATTTCCCCTGCATGAAACAGTTTAAACCAACTGTGTTCTAACAGAGAGGGGGATGTGAGCAATGTTTCCCTCACTGGGTTTTAATGTGAAGGAATGGTTGACTGATGAAGGGTGGTTTAAAGGATAATGAACCTGGAAGGAGAAACCTCAGCTGCTGGTGATGGGCAGGGAGATAATGCAGACAGCTGACACACTTCTGGAATTGATGTTTCCAGAAGCTGTGGAAAAGATACAGTCATTCTAGCTGACACACAACTGTCCTTTCATGTTATTTCCCCAAACCCTGTAGGCAGGGAATTATCTTCTAAAAAACCTCTCACAAGGTCACTCACTCTTCCTTCCCCAGTTCATCCAATTCCCCCCTCACACCTGTGCTCCCACTGGCCAACAAGCAGCAAAGAATTTGAGGGAGCTGCACAGGGGATGCACGTGCAGCAAGGAAAATGGGTGTATTCCCATCTGTGTTGGCCTTCACAGCACAGTAAATCTATACTTTGAAGGACTGACAGATGTATTACTGAGCAAAGCAAAATAAAATCACAGGTTTTTTCCAACACATGAGTTTCATCATGATCCCTTTGCTCACAAGTCCAAGTAAATAGATCTTCCTGTGTGATTGTGAAGAAACCTTTTGAGGTTGAGGAAACTGCTTTGCTTTTCCCTCCAATGAAACTCAAGGCAGACAGGACTGCAGAAATGAAAATGACTGTCAAATCTCCTAAATTTCACCAGCCAGTTCCACCAGCAGGGATTACCTATTTACCTCACTTCACTTCCAGAGCTCTCTCTTGAGAAAGGAGCACAAACAGGATGCAAAGGGCCAGAATTCCAAATGAAAGCTTTTCCACATGTAACAAAACCTTATTTTGTCACATCATGAATGAGAAGTGTCCTGTGCTAATGACATTTCTGCACCTGGCAAAGAAAGACCACTTCTCATTCTGTCCTCTTGGTGCCTCCAATGCAATATCCAATTTTTCCATGGCTTTACATTTGTGATAAGAGCTATCAAAATAGATTATCTCCTCACCTGCCTGAAGGGAATGGCTTTTGTATATCATATATTGTGTTGTGCAAAATACAGAATTACTTCTTTTCTCCATCAACATTTTCATTGACTTTTTTTGTAGTAGTTTTTCTGTCATTTTTAGCCAGTGATAATTATGGATTATCCAACACAAATCCATCAATAAAGCATTGCAGATAACTCCTCAGTAATGAGAATACATAAATTCCTCACTCAATAGGTTATGCAATCAGTTCACTGCTTAATAAAAAAACCAAACATGAGGTACTGCAATCTCTACAACAATTCATTTAAAATGGAATTTGTTAATGTTGGATGAGATCCTTGACTGCAATAAATCAACAAAGCCTCCGTGAATCAATGGGCTGACACTGAATTGAGCTAGGTGATAGTCAGTCTGCAGTCCTTCGTAATAAAGGTTCCTTAGTTATCATGACAATCACTCCATATTTATTTAAATACTTCTTTTTTCTAAAGAAAAGTTTACTTTGTATGTTTTTCTCTCTCCTGTTTGGCTAGCAATGGACAAGACAATCATGGCTCTGCTAAACTGAAGATGTGTGGTATCCCAGGCCTTGAACTCCCTCTCTGGGTAGGTATGGTCCTTTTCTGCTTTTTAGAGGCATTAAGGGTGGTTGCATTAATGTGCTCTCCCAGGAGCACAGAGAAATCATCATCCTTCCTCTTTTCCTGAGGCACATGACATCTGAAACTTGGGTCTTTTACTACACATGGAATGGGTGTTTGGGTGTTTGGATGTGTTCTGTGACTTGCAGCATGTCTGTGTGTGTGAAGGTGCTCCTGAATTATATATTATATATATACATATAT
>WAAE01026009.1:0-11941 GCA_013400495.1 Nicator chloris | reverse complement strand
GGGAATGAAAATAAAAAGAAATTCAAAAGAAATATAGATTAAAAAAAAATAAAATAAAGAAATAAAAAGGCAAATAAAATTCAAGGAAATAAAAGTCGAACTCAATAAAAATTAACCACTTCCTGCCCAGAACGCTGCAGTCGCCGTTCCCGAGGGAATTTGGGAATTCCGGAATTCTCACGTTTGGGAGGATTTTCACTTTTTTTCCACTTTTTAAAATTTTTTTTTCTAATTTTTCCTTTTTTCTTCCCCTCCCCGGGTGGCGTCTCCCAAAATTCCGGGATGCGCCTCCGTCCCGATTCCAGGGAGAGAAATTCCCGCTCCCTCCGCTCTCGGCTCAGCTGCTTTTGGTTTTTTTCTTCTTTTTTTTTAATTTTTTCCTCTTTATTTCCCCTTTTTTCCTTTTTCCCTCCCTTTTAAATTTTTTCCCCTTAATTTCCTTTTTTTTTTTGTCTTTTTCCCTTTTTTCTTTTAAAATTTTCCCCCTTTTTCTCTCAATCTTTTTCGGTATTTTTTTATTTTTAACCTTTTAAAATTCTATTTTATTTTGTATTTTCTCCTTTCATTTCTCTCTTTTATTTTGGTTTTCCCCCTTTATTTTCTCTACTTTATTTTCTTTTTTTTTTTTAAATTTTTTCCCCTTTCTTTCCTCCATTTTATTTTGTATTTCTTCCATTTTTTTCCTTTTATTTCTCTATTTTATTTTGGGTTTTCCCCCCATTTTTTCTCAATTTGATTTTTAAATTTTTTTCCCTTTCTTTCCTCTATTTTATTTCCTATTTTTTCCATTTCTTTTCCCAATTTTTTTTTTAATATTTTCCCTTTCCTTCCTTTTATTTCATATTTATTTTAATTTTTCCCGTTCATTTCTCTATTTTATTTTCGATTTTCCCCCTTTCTTTTCCCTATTTTATTCCATGTGATTTTTTTTTTCATTTTTCCCCTTTCTTTTCTCCATTTTGTTTTCTTTTCTTTTCCTTTCCCCTATTTTATTTTCTATATTTTTATTTTTTTCTCTTTCCTTTCTCTATTTTATTTTGTATTTTTTCCCCTTTCTTTTCCTGATATTTTTTTGTAATTTTTCCCAAATTTTCCCCTTTAATTTCCCTATTTTATTCCGTATTTTCCCCCCTTCCTTTTCTCCATTTATTTTTTATTGTTATTTTTCCCCTTTCTCTCCTCCATTTCACCTCTTTATTTTTTAATTTTTTCTCTTTCTTTTCCCCATTTTATTTTGTATTTTTTCCCCTTTCTTTTCCTGATTTTATTTCGTATTTTTTCCCAAATTTTCCCCTTTCATTTCCCTATTTTATTCCTTTTCCCCCCCCTCCTTTTCTCCATTCAATTTTTAAAAATTATTTTTCCCTTACTCTCCTCCGTTTCACCTCATTTTTTAATTTTTTCCCTTTCTTTTCCCCATTTTATTTTTTATTTTTTCCTCTTTCTTTTCCTGATTTTATTTTGTATTTTTTCCCAATTTTTCCCTTTTCATTTCCCTATTTTATTCCGTATTTTCCCCCCTTCCTTTTCTCCATTTGATTTATTTTTTTATTCTTATTTCTCCCCTTTCTCTCCTCCATTTCACCTCTTTATTTTTAATTTTTTCCCTTTCTTTTCCCCATTTTATTTTGTATTTTTTCCCCTTTCTTTTCCTGATTTTATTTTGTATTTTATCCCAAATTTTCCCTTTTCATTTCCCTATTTTATTCTGTATTTTCCCCCCTCCTTTTCTCCATTCAATTTTTTTTAAATTCTTATTTTTTCCCCTTTCTCTCCTCCGTTTCACCTCTTTTTTTTTTTTAATTATTCTTTTTTTTTTTTTCTCCCTTTCTTTTCCCCATTTTATTTTGTATTTTTTTTGTAGCGTTCCGGCACCGCTTCCCAGCCCGGCACAGGCAAAATTAAATTCCTGCTCCTGCCCCGGCCGCTCCGTCCTCTCTCTGCCGGACCCCAAAGCGCTTCAGACTCGAAAAATCTCCAAAAATCTCCAAAAATCTCCAAAATCTCTTTGCTCTTCTCAAATCCACTTTCCCCCCGGAGCCGAGGAATCGCGACGCGAGCGCGGAGCCGCGGGGAGGGCGGGAGGGACGCGCGCGGAACGGGCGGAAATCGACGCCAAAAAAAAAAGGGATTTGTGCCGAAAAATTGGGATTTTCACTCGGTTTTTCTTTTTGCTCTTTTTTTTCAACCCCGAATTCCCAGAGAATTTCCCGACGGGAATTTTGGCTTCCCGCAAGATTTCATTCCCAACTTTCAGGGGTCACATCCCAAAAATCTCCCGGAGTTCTGGAAGGCCTCGTTTGTTTTAATTCCGCTTTTATTTTTTCCTCTTTCTTTTCCCTTTTGTTGTCGCCGTTCCCGCCTTTTTCCGAGCGTTTTCCTTGGAATTTCGGAACCGCTCCGGGTTTGATTCCTTTGATTCGCACCTGTTGTGTCCCAAATCCAAAAAATGTGGGGTTTTCCATCCCAAAAAAATGAGATTTTCCATCCCAAAAAAGTGGGGTTTTCCATCCCAAAAACGTGGAATTTTCCATCCCACAAAATGTGGGATTTTCCCTCATTTTTCCCCAGGAGGAAAATCCAACCCGACCCCTTCCCTCCTTCCTGATTTCTCCCCCAAATCAGAAAACCCCAAGCCCCATTCCCGAGCCCATCCCGCGGCGCCGCCCCTCGTTAAAACAAAAAAAAAATTCCCGAAAAAAACCCCTTAACGACGCGATGATCCCGATGGGAAAACAAAAAAAAACCAGGGAAAAAATTCCAGGAAAACCCCGAGATTTTGTTGGTTTTAATGGTTTCCTACCGAGATTTCTCCATTAAACTTGTACATAGCAAAAGGATCGGAAAAAATAAATCAGTTTACGGTTTCTACGACCTGATTGCGACTCGTCCCCGTTGTCCCCATCCCATGGGAATTCCACGGATTTAGCCGGGAAAAAAAAAGGGGGATTTTGGGGCTTTTCCGGGAAAAAAATCCTGGGATTCACGGAGAAGAGAGAGGGGAAAAATCTGGGATTTACGGGATGGAGCGAGGGGAAAAAGGGATTAAATAAAGGATAAAAAAGGGGGTTTAGGGAGAAAATGGGAATTTTTTGGCTCCGTCGTCCTTTTCCAGAGGGAAAAATTTGGGATTCACGAGGATTTAGGAAGGGGAACGGGTGGGATTCCCTCGCGGCGGGATTTGGGATCCGTGGGATAAGGGATTCCCAAGGGAATTCCCAGATTTTTTCGGGATGGCGATTGGTAAGTATAAGAATTAATTGGGAGAAGCCGCTGGGAGGGGATTTTTGGGATTGGGGTGAAATTCCTACAAATTTGGGATCAGGGTGCAATTCCTAAAATTTTGGGATTTGGGTGAAATTTCTACAATCGGAGTGAAATTCCTACAATTTTAGGATCGGGGTGAGATCCCTACAATTGGGGTGAAATTCTTAAAGTTTTGGGATTGGGGTGAAATTCCTCCAAGTTTGGGATTGGGGTGAAATTCCTAAAATTTTGGGATTTGGGTGAAATTCCTACAATTGGAGTGAAATTCCTAAAATTTTGGAATTGGGGTGAAATTCCTACCATTGGGGTGACATTCTTAAAATTTTGGAATTGGGGTGAAATTCCCACAAATTTGGGACTGTAGTGAAATTCCTGCAATTTTGGGATTGGGGTGAAATTCCTGCAATTGGAGAGAAATTCCTACAATTTTAGGATCGGGGCAAAATCCCTACAATTGGGGTGAAATTCCCACAAATTTTGGACTGGAGTGAAATTCCTGCAATTGGGGTGAAATTCCTGCAGTTTTGGGATCGGGGTGAAATTCCTACAATTCTGGGATTGGGATGAAATTCCTACAATTGGGGTGAAATTCCTACAATTTTGGGATTTGGGTGAAATTTCTACCATCGGGGTGAAATCCCTACAATTGGGGTGCAATTCCTACAATTTTGGGATTGGGGTGCAATTCCTACAATTGGGGTGAAATTCCTACAATTTTGGGATTGGGGTGCAATTCCTACAATTGGAGTGAAATTCCTACAATTTTGGGATTGGGGTGCAATTCCTACAATTCCCGGCCCCGCAGGAATTGCAGGAATTGTAGGAATTCCATCCATTTGGTGTTCCCAGGATCCGATTTTTAAGGGGTTTTCCCGCTTTTCCCCCACTGGGAATCTTTCCCTTTTCCTTCCTCTTTTCCCGTTCGTTTTCCGCCTCAAGGTCCATCCCAAAAATTAAAATCCAATGAAATTATCCCGATTTTTTCCGCATCCGAAGGCACCTCGGATGGAAGGGGAGGGCTCCGGGCCAGCGGGGGTTAAATCGATCCCTGGGAATTCCAGGATTTGGGGAATTTGGGGGATGTTGCCTCCCATGGAATTGTCCTGGAGGTTGGATCCATGGGATGAGGTGAGTGGGATTTGGGAATGCTGGAAGGGAGAGGGATGGGGACAGGTGGGATCCAGGGGATGTGGGAATTCCAGAGGGATTGGCACAGATCGGATCCGTGGGATTTGGGAATTCCGAAGGGATTGGGACAGGTTGGATCCATGGGATCAGGACAGGTCAGATCCATGGGATTTGGGAATTCCGGAGGGATTGGATTGGGACAGGTTCGATTAATGGGATCTGGGAATTCCAGAGGGATAGGGGCAGGTTGGATCCATGGGATCAGGACAGGTCGAATCCATGGGATTTGGGAATTCCAGAGGGATCAGGACAGGTCAAATCCGTGGGATTTGGGAATTCCAGAGGGATTGGGACACGTGGGATCCGTGGGATTTGGGAATTCCAGAGGGATCAGGACAGGTGGGATCCATGGGATTTGGGAATTCCAGAGGGATTGGATCAGGATAGGTCGGATCCTTGGGATTTGGGAATTCCAGAGGGATCGGGACAGGTCAGAACCATGGGATCAGGACAGGTCAGATCCATGGAATTCGGGAATTCCAGAGGGATCAGGACAGGACGGATCCATGGGATTTAGGAATTCCAGAGGGATCGGATCGGGACAGGTCGGATCCATGGGATCAGGACAGGTCGGATCCATGGGATTTACGAAGTCCAGAGGGATTGGATTGGGACAGGCTCGAGTAATGGGATCTGGGAATTCCAGAGGGATTGGATTGGGACAGGCTCGATTAATGGGATCTGGGAATTCCAGAGGGATTGGATCAGGACAGGGCGGATCCATGGGATTTAGGAACTCCAGAGGGATCAGGACAGGACGGATCCATGGGATTTAGGAACTCCAGAGGGATCAGGACAGGACGGCTCCATGGGATTTAGGAATTCCAGAGGGATCGGCACAGATTGGATCCATGGGATTGGGACAGGTCGGATCCATGGGATTTAGGAATTCCAGAGGGATCGGGACAGGTCAGATCCATGGGATGAGCTCAACATCGGGACGTTTCCGAGGCCAAATCCTGGATTTTTGTCACCACCATCCCACGGAATTCTCCAGGATGGAATCCTGGGAAAGGCCACAGAGCTGGAAGAGCTCAGCCTGGAGAAAAATGGGAATTTTCCTCTCCGGAATTCCCCGCCAGGAGCCGGCTGGGATCGGGATTCTCCCATGGAACAGGGACGGGACGAGCGGGAACGGCCTCGGGCCGCTCCAGAAGAAATTTAGGTTGGATTTTGGGAATTCCTGCCCGGAAAGGGAACGGACCAGCCTGGAATTCTTTCCCAATCCCAAGAATTCTGGGATTCCGGGTTCAGAACTGGATGGATTTGGGGTTTTTTTTGGGAAAACAAACGCCGGGAAGAGGCGGAGGGAGGGAGGGGAGGGAGCGGCGGGGACAGCGGCGGGAGGACACTGCGACCGGGAGGGGACAGCGGCGGTGACAGCGGTGGTGACAGCGGAATTCCCGGGGGAAAAGGGAGGGAAAGGGGGGAAAAGGAGGGGGAAAAATGGGAAAAATTAGGGAAAATGAGGGGAAAAGGAGAAAAAAGGGGGAAAGGAGGAAGAAAAGGGGGGAAGGAGGAAGAAAAGGTGGAAAAGGGAGGGAAAAGGAAAAGGGGAAAGGAGGGAAAAAGGGGGGGGGAAATGGGGGGAAAGGGAGGGAAAAGGGGGAAAAGGAGAGAAAAAAAGAAGGAGAGGAGGGAGAAAAAGGAAAGGGGGAAAGGGAAAAAAGGAAGGAAAAGGGGAAGGAAAAGGAGGGGAAAAGGGGAAGGAAAAGGAGGGGAAAAGGAGGAAAAAAGGAGGGAAAAGGGAGGGGAAAGGGAAAAAGGAGAGGAAAAAAGGAGGAAAAAGGAGAGGGAAAAAGGAGGGAAAAATGAGGGAAAAATGAGGGGAAATGGGGAAAAAGGAGAGGAAAAAATGAGGAAAAAGGAGGGGAAATGGGGAAAAAGGAGAGGAAAAAAGGAGGGAAAAGGGAGGGGAAAGGGAAAGGAAAAGGAGAAAAAAATGAGGGGGAAAATGGGGGGAAAGGGAGGGGAAAGGAGGGAAAAGGGAAAGAACAAAAGGAGGAAAGGAGGGGGGAAAAGGAAGGGGAAAGGGAAAAAAGTGGGAAAAGGGAGAGGGGAAAAGGAGGGGAAAAGGGAAAGGAAAAGGAGGGAAAAGGAGGAAAAAAGGAGAGAAAGGAAAACCAGGGGAAACAAAGAGGAAACAAGGAACAGACAAGGGGGAAAGGAGGGGGAAAGGAAGGGAAAAAGGAAGGAAAGAATGAGGAAAAGAGGGGGAAGGCGGGAAAAGGGAAGGAGGGAAAAAATGGGGGACAAAGAGGGGAAAAGGGGAAAAAAGGAGGGGGGAAAAAGAGGGAAAGAGAAGAGGAAAAGGAGTGAAAATCAGAGGGGGGAAGAGGGAAACAAGGAGGGGAAAAGGAGAGAAAAAAGGGAGGGGAAAAGGGGGAAAAGGCAGAAAAAAGAGGGGGAAAAGAGAGAAAAACGAGGAAACAAGGAGGAAAAGGGGAGGAAAAGAGGGAAAAAGGAGGAAAAATGAGGAAAAAGGAGGAAGAAAGGAAGAAAAGGCACCAAAGGCTCCTCCAGGAACGCTCAATCCTCAGGGAAAACCTCCGGGATGAGGACAAGCGGCAGCGGAGGCGTCGCCACCCTTCCTGTCCCCCAAATCCCGGCGGAACGAATCGCGGAGCCACGAAAGGATCAGGCAGATTTCCTTTTATTTCCTTAGAAAATAGATTCCGTGATTTCCTCTGGCCGCTGTAAAAATGACGGTTTTAACCTTTATTTTCCTTTTTTTTTTTCCCCCTGATTTTTTTTTCTTTTTTTTTTTTAAACAATAATGTTTGGAAGACTGAGAAGAAAAGCTCGGAAACGGCGGGAGAATTCCTCGGGAATCGTTGGGAATTGAGGGTAAAAAAATGAAAAATATTTCTCCAGTTCCCGCCAAGCCTGCTGGGATTGCCGGAAAAGACGAAGATTTGGGGTTGGAAGTGTGAAAATTCCAAGGTATTCCCAGGAGGAAAGGAAAATTTTAATAATGATCCCTCCTCCTGAAGCGGTTTTTCTGTTAAAAAATGGGAAAACAGGAAAAATAGGAAAAAGCCACGAGGTTTAGGGTTTGTCTGGTGAAATTTGTACCGGGGAAAAAAAAAATTGGGGATCAAAGGTTGGTATTCCAGGGAATTCCAGGCAGGGAAGGGCTCTGGGCTGCTGGAGGGGGAAAAAAGGGGGAAAAGGAGAAAAAAAAGGGCGCAAGAGAAGGAGGAGGGAAAAGGAAGAGGAAAAAAAGGACGAGGAATAAAAGGGCGGAAAATGAGAAAAAAAAAGGAGAAAAGGAGGAGAAAAAGGAGGGGAAAATGAGGGGAAAAGGAAGAGGAAAAAGGGGGGGAAGAGGAAAAAGGGGGGAAGAGGAAAAAGGGGAGGAAAAACAAAGAGGAAAAGGAGGAGGGAAACAAGGGATGGAAAAAAGGGGGGGAAGGGGCAGAAAAAGAGGGAAAATAAAAGGAAAAATGGGGAAAAATATGGAGGGAAAAGGGGGGGGAAAGGAGGGAAAAAAGAGGGAAAAGGAGGGGAAAAAAGGGAGGAAAAAAGGAGGGGAAAGGGAGGGAAAAAGGAAGGAAAAGAGGAAAAGGGGAGGAAAAAAAAGGAGGAAAAAGGGAGGGGAAAAGGGGGGAAAAGTAGGAGAAAATGAAGGAGAAAAATGGAAAAAAGGAGGGGAAAAAGGGGAGGAAAGGAGGAGAAAATGAAGGAGAAAAAAGAGGGTAAAAAGAAGGGGGGAAAAAGAAGGAAAGAAAAAAGAAGGAAAAAAGGAGGAAAAAAAGGTGGAGAAAAAGAGAAAAAAAGTAGGAAAAAGGGAGCCGGAGCCGAGCCATGGCCAGATCCGTGTGGGCCATGAAAAACGTGGAATAAAATCTCCAAAGCACAAAGGGATAAAGACACAAAGTCTGAGGAAAACAAAAATTCACCTTTTGTCCCTCTCGTGTTTCCCTGCCCTGCTTTGATCCCTGATTTTCAAAACATTTCGAAGTCGAGGCGCCGTGAGGGAATTCCGCGGAAAATTCCGCGCAAAAATTCCACCGATTTTGCCTTCTCCCAACCGTTTGATTCCTCTTTTTTTTAAAGGAATTCTGATGCTTTAAAAGCCCTAAAACCAGGCTGGGTCCAGGGATTGTACCTGGCTCAGCCAACTCCAAACTCCACAGGATTCCGGAAATATTCCCAGCAGACGGAAAAAAATCGGAATTAAAGACCTTTAAGGTCACTTCCAACCCCAAACATTCCATGATTCCAAACTGGAGCCATTTAGGGATGCAAAAGGGAACTCTTCCCTCTCTTGCCAGCTGCCGGAAAATCCACCAAACCCAAGGAATTTGGGAATTCTTCCCAGAGCTGAACAGCCTCAAAAGAGGAGGAATCCCACATTTAGCCCCAAAAAGGTTTTCCCTGATTCAAGCTTTTGGGAATTTTTGTCCCCAAAACGATGCCTGAGGCACCTCCAGGGGAAAAGCCACATCCCGACAGGAACTTCCAATTCCTGCTCCCAAAAAAACCCCTTTTTCCTGGGATATCCCAATGTTTTCTTTTTTAAAGCTACGATTGTTTCCCACCCTTTCCTTCGAGGAGACGAGGGATTTGATTTTTAGGTAGTCGAAGCTGCCCCAAAACTTCAGCCCAGGCCCGGTTTTGAGGGATTTCCCAGCAGATCTGGGCAATTGAGGAAAATCTTTGGTTCCCCAAATCGCCGGCAAACCCCGAGGACGCACCCTCCTCCTTTTCCCAATCCCAAAGGGAATTCTTTGGGGTTAAAAAACAGGGGAAAAAAGCGGGAATTTGGGGTTTTTTTGCAATATAAAAAGGTACAGGAGGAGGGATTCCCACAGCTCTGGAGGCGCCGCAGGGCCGCGCCGGGAGGGACCCCCATGGTCCCTCGGTTGCAGCAACGAGAGATTCCCGGATTCCCGAGGGAATTCCAGGGAAATGGAAGGAATTCCAGGTGGGACAAAGGGAAGGATGGAAGCGGGATTCAGTCCAGGAAGCGCTGGCAGGCCTTTTTCCAGCGGCACGCCGTGCACCACTGGTCCCGGTGCTCGATGCCGTAAACCTTGCGGCATTTCTTGGCTTCGCCGCGGATTTTTCTGAGGGAAAAGGGGGGAAATTTGGGGGTTTTTCCGCTTCTGGATGGAAGGGCGGGGTGGATTCCAGGGGATTTCGGGATTTTTTTTCCCTGGGATTCTTACCTGGTGCTGAGGGAGACGCGGGGAGGGGAGGCCACGAGCAGCTGGGGTTGGAGCAATGGCGGCGCCTGAGGCTCGCTGAGGCTGAGGGAGCGGCTCCTCGCCTGAGGGGCCCAGGGCACAGAAAGGGACAAAAAAGGGGACAAAAGGGACAGAAATTGGGACAAAAAAGGAAAAGGTGAGGGGCAGTGAAGGTTTCCGTCCGAAAATTGTGCTTCTTCCCCAGAAAGGGGGTGGGGGGGAAGGTGAGGGGGAAAAAGGGCGGGAAAAAAAGGGCGGGAAAAAAAGGGCGGGAAAATGGAGGGGGGAAAAAAGAGGAGAAAAAGGAGNGGCGGAAAGGGAGGAGAAAAAGGAGGGAAAAGGAGAGAAAAGGGAAGGAAAAGGGAGGGGAAAAAAGAGAGGGAAAGGGAGGAGAAAAAGGAGGTGAAAAAAGAGGGGGAAGGGAAGGGAAAACAAGGAAAGGAGGGTAAAGGGAAGGAAAAGGGAGGGGAAAAAGAAGGGGAAAGAATGGGAAAAAAAGGAGGAAAAAAGGAGGGAAAATGGACTGAGAAAACAAGGAAAAAAGGGGGGAAGGGATGGAAAAGAGGGAGGGGGGAAAAGGATGAAAAAAAGAGGAAAAGAAGGAGAAAGGAAGGGAAAAAAGGAGGGGGGAAGGGATGGAAAAGAGGGAGGGGGGAAAAGGATAAAAAAAGAGGAAAGGAAGGAGAAAGGAAGGGAAAAAAGAAGGGGGGAAAGGAGAAAAAAAGGGAAAAAGGAGAGGAAGAGCAGGAAAGAAAATGGAAAAAAGGAAAAAGGGAAAAGGACAGGAAAAAAGGAGTAAAAAAGGAGGAGAAAAGTAGGGGGAAAGGATGGAAAAAAGGAGGAAAAAAGGAGGAAAAAGGTGGGGGAAAGGAGGGGAAAAGGAGGGAAAAAGGAGGGGAAAAGGAGGGAAAAAGCAGGGAAAAAAGGGGAAAAAGGAGGGAAAAAAGGGGAAAAGGTGGAAAAAAGGAGGGAAAAGGAGGCACTGGCTCACGCCAGGCCGAGGGTGGCACTCACCGGTGACAAGGACGGCAGGGTGGAGGTGGCCGCGGCCCAGCTGATGCTGGTGAAGATGTGGGGCGACACCGGGATCTGGATGGAGGGCAGCGCCTGGGGAGAGGAAAGGGGACAGGAATGTCCCCTGGGAATGTCCCCTTCCCACGGGAATGTCCCCACGGGAATCCCGGGGCCCTCCCTGCTGCTGTCACACGGGGGGGTGGCACGAGCGTCACCCGCGTGGGGACACTGCGGCTTCTCCGCTCCTGCGGCCCACAGCCCGCCCGGATTCCTGCTTTTCCACCCGTTCCCTGGGATGTGGCATTCCCTGGGATGTGACATTCCCTGGGGACAAGGACACGAGGTAAATGTCCCGTGCCGGGATCCGGCGCGGTCGCATTCCAGCCCCGGGATCTGCGGGGTGCGGCGCATTCCAGCCATGGGGACGGAGCTGGGAGGGACAGCGCGGGCAGGGGACAGCAGGGACAGGGACAGGGAAAGGGACAGAAATCCCTGTGCCAGGGACAGGCAGGGACAGGGACAGGGACACAAATCCCTGAGCCACAGGTCAGGCAGGGGACACAAATCCTGGGATCTCCCCAAGGACACCCCCAGCAATGCCACGAGCTCTGTCCCCAGCAATGCCACCAGCTCTGTCCCCATGGATGTCCCCAGGGATATCCCCGTGATGTCACCAATTTCCCCATGGATGTCCCCAGCTGTGTCCCTGCCATGTCCCTGCTGTCCCCATGGATGTCCCTGCGGTGTCCTTGCTGTCCCCATAGATGTCCCCATGGCTGTCCCCAGCCATGTCCCCACGGATATCCCCATGATGTCTCTGCTGTCCCCATGGATGTCCCCGCCATGTCCCCAGTGTCCCCACAGATGTCCCCATGGATGTCCCCAGCTCTATCCCCATGGCTGTCCCCTCAGTGTCCCCATGGCTGTCCCCGCAGTGTCCCCATGGCTGTCCTCAGCTGTGTCCCTGGTGTCCCCTTGGACATCCCCATGGATGTCCTCAAGGATGTCCCCGTGATGTCTCTGCTGTTCCCAGCTCTGTCCCCATGATGTCCCCACTGTCCCCTCGGCTGTCCCCATGGATGTCCCTGCAGTGTCCCCACTGTGTCCCCATGGATATCCCCATGATGTCCCCGCTGTCTCCACGGATGTCCCCATGGATGTCCCTGCAGTGTCCCCACTGTCCCCATGGATGTCCTCACGGATGTCCCCGCCATTCCCAGCTCTGTCCCCACTGATGTCCGCAGCTGTGTCCCCATGCATGTCCCCACGATGTCCCCACG
>WAAE01026004.1:6558-37600 GCA_013400495.1 Nicator chloris | reverse complement strand
TGGAGTCACCATCCCTGGTAGTGACAACTGGACATGTAATTTATTGCCATCATTTAGTTGACATAGTGGTGTTTGGCCAAAGGTTAAACTAAATGATCTTGAATTTTTTTCCAACCTAAATGATTCTATGATTCTAATGTCTACAGAATGCTGAAGCCAAGGCTGGGGCCTCAGATGTCATGGCTGTGATGGAGATGTGCAGACAAGTTTGCAATGTTTGTTGCTGCACAGCTTTTTGTGCCCGTGAACACAAATGCAATTTTTGTTCAGTGACAGATTATCAGGCCTTTCTACAGTGTGCACTTCATCGTTACACAGATTATGAAGGTTCTTCTCCTTGCAATATTTTCATATTTCCTTTTTTGATTCTTTAATTATGTTATATATTTAACACAGGCACATGGGAAGTTCCTGTGCTTTTCACAGGTGATGTATGAGCGATAAGTCGTCTTTGAGATCCTCAGGCCCAGATGTCATGCTCAGCACACTTGGGCCATGTGGACCCACTTGTGTACCTGATCTGTAGGGATCTGTGTATAGGATATTTCATTCTGGGCTCCTGACTGTTGTTCTAGGTCTGTCAGCAGGAGTAAATCTGCTCCAACTCCAAATGATGGAGTTTGGTGGGGGCCCTATCAACTTTCTGCTGTTTTCCATCACATTGGAAATGCACTTCACATGTTCATATTTCACTCTAATGGTATTCATTCTGGTTGATAAATGTTTAGATCGTATAACCATATAATTTTCTTATCATTTCAAGATAACTTACATCAACTTGTTTTCTCATTACTCTCCTTGGTTATCTTGTCTGGCATCATGATCTGAAGCCTGGTATTTATGTTCATTATTCCTGCCCTCTAATTCCCAATTGTTTTCACTGTGCCACCATTTGAATGAAAGTTGTATTACCCTGAGAAGACAAGAAGCTACTGGTGTTGGCAGCAGAAGACACTACTAATTCTGGAAACTCTAAGTTGTCCTAGTGCAGGTGCACAGGCCCTGGCCATAGGGACTGTGGAGAGGTGTCTGTGAGGAGAAGCTGTGATAGACATGAGCAGTTCCAGGTGCCTCCAACTGATTCATGTGTGGCACAGCTGAGCCTCTCAGCCATGCTGGCAGTGCCTCTGGGAAAACGTATTTTAAAAAGGGGAAAACACTTTGTGTCAATGAGGAGCGAGGGGAAAATTGTGATGAACAGCCCTGTGACATCATGGTAGAAGAAAGAGGAGGAAAGGAAGTCCTTCAGGTGTTGGAGCAGAGACTTTGCAGCCTGTGGAGGACCACTGTGGAGCAGATGGATATTTCCTGAAGGACTGCATCTTCTGGAGACCCCACGTGGGAGGAGATATTTCTGAAGGAGTGCAGCCCCTTGGAAGGGCCCACATTGAAACGGGAAAAGTGTGAGGAGTAAGGATTGGCAAATAGGAACTGTTCTGGATTGACTGTGACCACAGTCCCCAATTCTCCATTTCTCTGTGCAGCTTGAAGGTTAGGATGAGTAGAAGAATTGGGAATAAAGGAATGAAACTGGACGTAGGAAAAAGGCATGGGTAGGGGGAAGGTGCTGTTTTAATTTTTTTTCTATTAAAATCTAGTTTAATTGACAATAAATGAAATTTCTCCCAAGTCAAATGTGTTGGGCCTGTGATGTACTTGGTAAGTGACCTCCCTGGACTTACATAGACTCATTTCTTTTTTCCACTTATTTTTTTCCCTGTCCTGCTGAGAAGGAGGAGGGTGAGAGCACCTAGACGAGTGTCTGTTAGGCAGCCAAAGTCAACTCACCACACATATCACCTCATGAAGCCAAAGAACTTTCAATTATTTATATATAATATAAGAATTTTTAGATAAGTAACACTGAAAGTAAAAATATGACTGCTATTTTCAAAATATAAAAAAATCTGCATACCCCTAGGATCTCCTATGGATTGAATGGATCTTCCATGTTTTCACTTTCCACTATACTCCCCCTCTTCAGTTATCAGGCTTCAAGTTTATAATGCTACTTATGAAAGAATTGCAAATTTTTACTGTGTGAATCCTTCCTCCCTTGGTCCTGCCAATGATTATTTGAAGATCCACTTTCAAATTAAAAAAACAGCTGGCAAACAGGGGCATGCTTTTCCACTATAAAATCTATGTGACTTTTCTTCATTGAATATTGCAACATGGGGTTTGCCGCATTCTACTGACAAGAAAATGTCCATGTTGAAAATCTCTCTATGTATGCCAACGAAAGCAAGAACTGTGAAGAAAGATTTGCTTTCCTGTTGCAGGAAAGAAGAAGAAAGCAGGAACAAGAGACCAGGTCCATTAACTCTGAATACTGAGTCAAGGTATTTTAAGAACGACTGCTGTAGGCCTAGTTCATGAGGTAGGTGGTCCATTCTTTAATCTGTATGGGATTTTATTTTTTAATGTTTGTAATTCTTGATTTCTATTTGTGTTTCTCTTTTTAGATACCTTTGGTAATAAAGAAGAAAGGAATGGGAAAGCAAGGAAACGCACAACTGCCCTGTGAAAAGCACATTTGGGAAGGGAGGAAGAGAAATCCTGAGCCTGCTGGAGATTTTGAACATATATAACATGAATATGTAATTTGATATGATTTATGTCAACTAAGCAACAGTTAGTAAGATATTCTCTTCATATAACGAAAAGCTTGATGAACTGGCCAAACCCACCTCTCTGAAACATCATAGACTTTTAAAATATGCTACAGGGTTACCACAGAAATATGTAACTTATGTAATATGTTACATATGGAATATATAACATATTTAATATGCTGTCCTCACAAAGACTGATTGTAACAACAGTTTTACAGATCTATTATTCCACTGGTATAAGTAGTATAATTGCACGTATACATAATGCAATGTTGGCCTTGAAACTTTTATTTCAAAGCCTTATTGTTCTTTTGGACATGGAATCTTTCATTAAAAAATTAAATCCTACCTAACTGACTTCCTTTTCTTTTGTGCCAAGGCCATTTTTTTTGATGGAATTACAAATGGTGCTGGATTCTCTGTGTGGTTTATTAATTAAAGGGCTGGAGGATATGTGACAAAAGACTTGCTTTATAAAAAACCTAATTGTTTGTATTTGGAAATATAAACTATGATATAGTATAAGCTTATTATCAGAAATGCAATGGATCTTTCCCTCTGGAGTTTGAAAAATGCTACAGTTTGATAAAAAGCTCATCAATTGAGAAGGTGGGATACAGGCCGTTACAAATAATGTAATTCTGCTTTTTCACTCAGCCTGTGAACTCCTTAGTGTGACACCAGTACTGGCTTTGTTCATATTAAACTGAAGCCATTTATACATTAAGGAAGAATTCTTGCCTCTGGTGAACTGCTGCAGACACCTCATCCTACTGGAGCTAGTGAAACTGACCAGAATTGCACATATGGTGTACCTAGCTCCAAGTCTAACTTTTCATGACAAAGCATTTCATTTGGCTTTACTCCTGTGAGTGGTGTTTAAGCTTCTAAACAGTAAAGCCAATGAATAATATTAAAAAACAAAACAAAAAACCAAGCTTATCCTTTGGAAGAAAGGTTTTACTCAAAATGTACACATTGTTTGAGGGGAATCAATCATCAGTGAACTCCCACCCCATCTTTCTTTGGTAACACCAAATCATCCTTGTCACTTAGGTTTGGGAAACAGGCTGGATGGACTCTTGAGAGGCATCACAGTGGTTAGATTTGTTACAATTATCATCAATAGCACTGAGGTAAAAGTGTTGACAACTTGGGTCAAAACAGTTGAGTGATGCTGTAGCTATACCTTTGTGCTGCTGTATAAATAACAAGGATGTCAAGAGATGTGCTCATTGGTTTATATACTACAGATGTTGTCTGTGCACATTTGAAAAGTATTTATAACAACTATTGGCATTTAATAGTCCCTGATACTTCTCTGTGTGGCCCTTTTTCTGTTTAAATTCAGGAATGTAGTGTACAGTTCTCTATTGCTAAAGTACACAGGATTCAGAGTATCTTAGCTATGGCATATGTATTTACAGATGTGCTCTCTAAAGCTATCAGCTCTTCCTGTATTTTTTTCGTAAAAGAAGCTCCATAGTGAAAGAGCAAATGGAACTTAATAGTGGAAATGTCTCATATGTTTAAAAAAATTAATGGAGTTTTCCTTCATATTCAGGATAAGGGATAGCAATTTGGATACTGTGCAGGATTAATTTCTGTAAATCTATTGCAATAGTGGCTTTTCAAAGGATGTTGACATTTTTCAAAAATTAAAGATTATACAGTCCAAGGAGACCTAAGGCTTTATGAAACCTTTCTTACCTGGGAGCTGAGCAGGGGCTAAACTAGACTAGGAACACAACTGTGAAATCTATATTGTCCACAATACACCATGACAAATATCTTTAGGACCTGCATCTTTTTCAGAACCACAGCACCAAAACAGAAAATTATCTTAAAAAATTTGTGTGATCCTGCCAAAAGAGAAAAAAAAGGATCTTTTTATACATATGACTGGCTCAAATTCAGCTGGGAAGTTAAATATGAGAAGTAAACATGAACTCATCCAGGATTCAGTGTAAGAATGCAATACATAATTTTGAAGAACTGTAACATCCTGTATCTTTCAAAATCTTACTGTTCCATTTGCACAGAATAAAAGCACAGAGCCTTATAAGCTTTATGTATGCTTATTTTATGCAAACAGCTTTTTGAGAATAGCATTTCTATGTTAGACTGATCTTAAAAATTAGATAGGACTATCTACAGGTAGAACTGAGATGTAGGTGCTAGTAACTCAAAAGACTGTACTGTTGAGGACAGTAATTTTGGGTTTTTCTCAGGTAAAATCAGTAAACAGCTTTCCAGTAAAGAACTACTAAGAAAAGGTTTTAACGATATTAAAGGTATTTTCCTTGATGAGAGCAGCAGGCATGTGTGCTGGTTTTGTTTGGGATAGAGTTAATTTTCTTCTAGTACGTAGTATGAGGCAGTGGTTTGGATTTATGCTGGAAACAGTGTTGATAACACAGGGATGTTTTTATGTTTTTGTTATTGCTGAGCAGAGCTTACACAGAGTCAAGGCATTTTCTGCTGCTCACCCAACCCCACTAGCAAGGAGGCTGGGATGCAGAAGTAGCTGGGAGGGGGCACAGCAAGGCCAGGTGACCCCAATTGACCCAAGATATTTTCCACACCATACTCATGCTCACCATTTAGAGCTGAGGGGAGAAGAAAGAAGGAGAGGACGTTTGAAGTGATGTTATTTGTCTTCCCAAGTAACCACTAGGTGTTACAAAGCTTTCCTGGGAATGGTCCAACACCTGCCTGCCCATGGGAAGCAGTGAATGAATTCCTTGTTTTGTTTTGTGTGCAGCTTTTGCTTCACCTATTAAACTATCTTTATCTCAACATACAAACTTCCTCACTTTCACCCTTCTGGTTCAGTCGCCCATCCCACTGGGGGAGTGAGCGAGGGGCTTTGTGGGGTTGAGCTGCCAGCTGGGGCTAAACCACACCACTATGAAATACATCAAGACCTGGTTCCTGGCAATGCCAACTGTAAGAGTTTATGCTCCATAAATTTCAGATTATGCTTAACTTCTCAGTCCTGATTCATGGACTGGTATGGAAGGTGTCTTTTTGGCTTCCACCACAGAATGAGTTTGGCTCCTGCAGTGGATATACACAAAAATGTGACCAGCTGGTCTGGAGTCATGTTGTGTCTCATATTGTCTGAGCCCTGCACATTGCACATTCTGGTAGGGGAAAAGAGGCTGCTTGTAGACAGAAACAATCAGTGGATTGTCTTTGAACTCCAGTGACATTCTTGCAGAATGGAAAATATTTTTTGATTCTCATTACAATTAGAAAGCATTGAAGGAACTCAGCCTCACACAGTGTATTATGAGAAATTGCAAGAAAATTTTTATAAATGAAAGCAGTAAACCAGAAGTTAACGTGGAAACATATTGCCAGTGAATGTGCAGAATATTTCTCTGTTATCTCTTATGGCTAATCTAGTCTCTTTCTGCCTGTGTCTAGGTTAGCCTGGGTTCCAGGTTCTTCCCTCTATTGAAGCCATTGGCAGGAGCCATCCAGGCCAATGCATCTTCTCCCCTTCACATCTTGCTGGCACTTTGTTTTCTCCACTGTCCTTGTACAAATCAGGATACCAGATGTGTCTGTGGTAATATCCCTCCTCTGACTAAGGAAATTCTAGAGTCTGAACAAATCCTTCAAACTGTGGCTATATATTAATATACCAGGTTGCAGCAAAATATAACAATTTTTATTAGATCAATAAATAAAAATTAGTACAAACTGATTGGAAATGCCCAGGCATTTTTTCAAAATCAAAGAAGGATGACACTTCACCCTACGCTTTAGAAACTCAATTTTATCTTTAGGATATCACAACTACTGTTTTTGCTTCCTGCTGTTTATGCTTACTACTACAATGTCTTTTACATCTGAAATAGTCCTAACATGACCTGTTTATGATCTAGACTAAACTTTAAAAATTTACATAGGGTTCAAATGCTACATATACGTTGTGCTAATTCTTGATATTAGGTAAATTTAATCAGATATTCATTACATTTGTTTGAAAACCCCCAGAGACTCTAAAAACAGCCACAAAGGGGCAGTAGACATTTGTATTCAAATGTTATGATGCTTGTATGCTTTTCTCACCAGTTCTGTTTCCTGTTTAACAAAAAAACTCCAATAATCTGGGAAAATTCTGAGGCTAGGCTTTTCTTTTGAGAAACACAATCTCCTCTTCACGTTCTTCCTGAAAAATATCATAAAAAAGATGCATACTTGCAGGCAAAACCCTTTATAATTATTTTTTAGTGCTTTTATCAGCCATTTTTTCAAGGAGATATGGTGCCTAATATTCAGGTCTAGGCTTATTATATTACCCCCCCATCTTTTGATTTTCAGAGATAAGGTTAAAATAACACACAAGAAATTGCTGATCTTCACTGGAAGAGAAATTGCTAGCCTTTGTTTCTGCACTAAAGGCATCAGACAAGAGCTCTGAAAACTCCTGGAAGAAGCAATTTCCCCTATAGCAGATAATTATTACTATTGATAAGATTGAATGTCAGTTCTAATATAAGCCTTTTACAATGCAAGAGAAACAAACAAACAAACAAAATCGCATTTCTGAAAAACACTGCCTATTTGCTGATTTTCAGGACAGAAATTTACAGATATTTTGGTAAACATCTTGCACACAGATACACATAGAATTTAATTTTTATTATGTGCTTTCTGTCATTTTTATTGTGATTTCTTTGTTTTACTGTAGAAACTACTATTTTCATTAGTGGGCATACAACTAAGAGGTTATTTAGAAGAATTTCAGAGAATTGCAACTCCATTTAAAAAGTAGCCTATGTGCACTTGTATATGTAAGTAGTCTAACTTGATAAGATTTTAGCATAAACTTCAAGTAGTATAGCAGCTTGCATACCCTTTTCTGAAACAGAACCATTTGAAATAGCAGGCATGTAACTTTTTTTTTGCATGTGATTTATTGCAGAGTTTGTGTTGCAGTTACAGACCTCTGAATAAAAGCACCCTGGAATTTTAGTCTTTCATTTTCCGCAATTTAATTTTTTCCAGAATGTGACTATATAAGGTAAAATGCTCACCTTTATTCCCTCAGATATACATATTTCTCCAAAGTTAAAAGCAAATACATTCCGTTCATTTCTAATGATCTGAATATTGTGAAAACCCTGTGGTTTTCATATTTACAGAAAATTGTTCATTTGTTTTTTCCTCCTGGGTAACTCAGAAATGTGTTAAATGTAATTCTTCAAACTTTTCATGAAGAAAATTACTGAGCTGAAATATGAGGTTTACTAAATTTAAATGGATGTGGCAAACCCCTTCATACTCTGTTTCCAGTATCTGAATCTAACACATTCCACAGGCTCAGTACGTAGTTTTCTACTAATATCTTCAGATTTTGATTCTGCAGGCACTGATACCCACATATTGATGCATGACAGAGTCATAGATGTGCACAGAGAGGCAAATAGTAAGCTTATTACTGTGCCTGCTCAGCTTGGCTGGTAGAGTTCTTGTAGGAGGTACTGCGCTTCTCTTAGCAATAAAATTACACCATAGGTGTTTCCCCAGTCCAACAGCTTGAACTGTCCTCATTTTTGTGCTCATATAGATTCTGTCCAAGCTGGAAGAAAGGAAAGACTTATTAAGTAGGACTTTCACTCTGTTTAAAGTCTGAGGATGCTGACAAAGATAGTGATAAAAGGAAGGAAAGATTCCTTTTCCAATATAAAAAAGAATCAGCTGTGCTGAAGTTATAACTTGTTTCTTTTTCCCCTTTATTTTTTAATACAAAAATCACACTACTCTGTAAATGTGATATTGTACCACGAATTAAAAGACAGCTGAAAAATCAAGCGATGCATTTCCCCTGACCTGCTTCAGAAGGTTTGTTTTAGGGTTTATCTTTGCTGAAAGAGTCAGTTCAGATAAATTTAGATTAACTTTCTTCCTCCAGGCAGTTTACCTCCGCTGAGTAAGGACCTACCTACCTGAGTGACCTACACCAGCCTTGCTAAAGTGAGTCACCACATTTTGTGATGATGCAACTGAGTCATTTGATTAGCAGCTCAAAACCTTAGAAGATGGATTCGACTAGCCCCTGTTGGTACAACCCCAGTACGTGCATTCATATGGACTTACTATGCACTTATTCCTCTGCAGTATATCCATGAAATGATTTCCCATCCTCTGGTGGTTTCTCACTTGTGCTGTGACTAGGATTTTTTGGTTCTCATGGTAAACCAGACTAGTGCATTGAATAGCTGTTCTTCCTGCCATATTGTGTTTCAGTTACATCAGTGAAACTGTTCAGTTTTCCAGACAGCCTTACAAAACATGGGGTCATTGCAATGAGGATGGTAAATAAATGTCGAAGGTTGGTGAAGATGATTCTGCAAGGCCTCATAGCTGCAAGAAAAAGGTGCATGGGGTCACACTCTACATGAAAGTTAAGAACATCAAAAAGCTGCCAGTCAAATCCCATCAAGGTTCTGGCACTAATGAACACATACATGATGGGTTGTTATATAAAAATGGAGCAAATCACATTGGTGGCAGCTGCTTACAATAAAGCTGTGCATCTAGAAGCATGAGACATAAACTATGTATTTAGAGGCATACAATTAAAATGTGACAAAATTAAATCTGATTTATCCAAAGGTAAATTTGTTACTCCTAGAGCAGGGCCATATTGCTTCTAGAGTTTGAATCTTGTTTGTGGCTTTTAAAAATTTGGACAGCTCAAAATACTAGTTAACCCATTCACATGTTCATGGCTTCTGCTGGATCTGTGGATGCTGCATTCACTGTAGGAATACTAAACTACTGTTAAGGTAGCCTAGCCCAGGTACTTTCAGTTATCAGGGCATTCAACCAGTGATTCTGTGAAAGCTGTCCAATGAAATGCATATCCAGCAATTTCAGCTACTGTTGTTAATATACGAATAAGCATCAAACAAAAGCAAAAATTGCTTGCAGCTAAAAGTAAATGGGGAAGAAGAGGCCCTCAGAAATGGAGGGATAAAAGAAATACTACAGAGAATTTTGCAGGAAGTACATGTGACTCCATATATTATGACTTGTGAAGAAACATTAATACTCACTTAAAAAATTTCCAATGAAGAAATTCAGTCCAAAGCCCTCAGTTTCTATGCATCAGTATTCGGAATAATTAGAACCAGAGGAGAGGTTTGCAGAGACAGAAAAAAGTGATGATAGAAGATCTCATGTGCCTAAAAAGTTTTTTGGTAAGGACAGGAGCATGTTTTCTGAAATGCATATTAGTCATGAGTAGGGCATGCAAGTGGGTTCACTAGTTTGAGGATCTCTGCTGAATCAGAAATGGTAAAAACAGTGCGACTGTAGATGATGTGCAGTTGTTCCTGAATCATCTGCCATCCTTTCAATTAATATATATGTGTTCTTTACCAAATGGCTTGGATGAAAAGATTTTATTGTGTCTTGTTAATAACCTATTCAAACATTTGTTGTTAATTGTTTCATGTTTGTGAAAAACAAGTTTCTTCATTACCGTGCCACAAGAGTATTTTAACTGTTTCCTTTATGCTACAATATCAATTGCTGAAGAAACTTTTTTGCCTATAACAAGCTCTGACCAGGCACAGCAATTTCTCAAACACTGTCATGAACAAAACTCCCTTTCCATAGATGCTAAGAAACAGTTAATAACTAGGGGCACTAAAAGCATCACAAAATCCAAATGTTTGGAATTTAGATGAAGACTCATGAATACTGCCTTACTAAATGCCATGCCACATTTATGACTTCAGGGCAAAATATATGAGCACCAGACAATGTGAACATATTAATTAATGCTAATTGCATCTCTGCAGTACAGATGGGTTCTATTCTCTTGACATGAGGATGTAATATGTTTGGCATAAATGTCAGTTAACATATTTATGCAGAAAAAAAATCTGTAGTTTGCAAATACACAATCAGCTGTCTTTTAATTGTGAAGACATGTGCTACAGCCCATACACGTTGACCTGCAATGTGAACGGTGCAGATCTTCACCATCATATGAGCTTTGTTACAACGGCTCCTGTGAATCCTTAGGTTTTTTCTGTTCCTGCTATGTGACTACTAGTACAGCATGGGTGCACATGCAATATAGGCACGGGTTCCATAGCCTCCTCTGCATCACATAACTGAGGATGGAGGGGAGGAAAGATTTTCTCCTTCAAAATCCACCCTGAAATCCACCCCTGGTACACATACTAAGAATAACTCAGCACTACTTCTATTGATCCCAGTGTATATTCCTATACTATAGGCACAGCTCTTTGTGCCAGCTGGTTATACGCACTGGTGTGGATAGGAGGCGGTATTTCTGCCTCCATTCCTCTCCATCCCTCTGGAGTTCTGAACATCACCATTACTAACCTCCAACAAGTATTCTGTTCATTCAGAATCAAAGAAACATAGAACCATAGAATCATACTGTGGTTTGGGTTGGAAGGTCCTTTGGAGGTCATCTGGTCTAACACCCCATCCAGTAAGCTAGGGGTATCTTCAGTTAGGTCAAGTCATTCAGAGGTCTGTCCAACCTGACCTTGAATACTTCTAGGAATTGGGCCTCTACCACCTCTCTGGGCAACCTGTTCCAGTTCTTCATCATATGAAATGTCTGAATAAACCCTCTTTTAGTCTAGAAAATTTCCCACTGTCCAATTTCTACAGGCCATACTTCGAAGTCTGTTCCCATCTTTCTTTTAAGCCACCTTTTAGTACCAAAATGCTGCAACAAGGTCTTCCCAGAATCTTTTCTCCAAGTAGAATAACCCCCATTCCCTCAGCCTTCCTTCATACAGGTGTTCAGCATATGCCCTGATGTTCTTCCTGATGCTCTTCATTAGAGCAGAGGTGTTCCATCCCTCTGTTCAGTTTTATGGCCTCCTCTGGACTCAGTCCAAGAAGTCCACATCTTCCTGTGCTGGGGACCCCAGAGCTGGATGCAGCACTGCAGGTGGGGTGTCAGCAGAGCAGAGGGAGGGAATTGCTTCCCTTGCCGTGCTGGTCACGCTGCTTTTGCTGCAGCAGCCCAGGACACAGTTGGCTTTCTGTGCTGCAAGTGCACATTGCCAGGTTGTGTCTGGCCTCTCATCCACCAGCACTTCCAGGTTCCTCTCAGCAGGGCTGTTCTCCATCCCTCCACCTCCAGCTTGTATTGATACTGGGGCTTTTCCTGACCCACATGCAAGACTTTCCACTTGCCCTTGTTCAGTCTCGTAAGGTTCACATGGACTCACTTCTGGAGCTTGTCCAGGTCTCTCTGGATGGCATCCCATCCTTTGGGAGGGTCAACTGCATCACTCAGCTAAATGTCATCTATTCAGTGGATCTGTCTGTTCAGTGGATCAGGGTCTGCAGATTTTTGCAGCAGATACAGTCATTTGCATGCAGATACAGTCTAGTTAAAAGGTACCAAAAACGAATTTAAATAAATGCCAAGCAAAACAAAGGCCATTTTTACAGTTTACTCTTATACTTTCCAAGGTTTGGGATTAGGTGGCTATCTCCCATGTGACTGGGGGAACTGACCTTCATTATTCTTCCAAATCCTGCCGTAAAAACATATTCTAATTGTCCAAGCTAGTGCATACCAAAGGGAAACACCTTGATTGTGAGGCAGAGGCAACCAGTTTTTGTCCCTCATACACCACCTTCCTCCTCAGTTCCTTGTTAGGTCATTTCAAAGTACTTGCATAGTCCTGGAATTTGTCTAAAGCTTTCCACTGGGAAAACACCACTTTACAGCTCAGTGAAAGAAGAAAAGGAGGCAAAAACTGATGGAATTAGGAAGTTTCTGCCTCTGTAATGATGGGGTAAAGGCAGCACTTCCCATTGCTCCAATATTATTGTCTGAAGTTTTCCAGCTTATAACATCCAAGTTTTATTTCCCTATCACACTGCAAATATTAACTGCTCAGGCTCAAATTCTCAAATTTTGCTGCCCAAGACTGGCTAATAAAAATCATATTTTCAGAGGAAGAAATCTTTTGTTACAGGTGTTTCTTCAAGTCCTTGGTGTGGTGAGAAACAAAATCAGGATAATTACTGCTGTAACCTAATTCAGACCCATTCTGCAATGACTAATGGGATCCTTAGAAAGCTGTTATTATGTCTTGCTTGTCAGTCATCCTAGAGTTCTACAGGTATTGTTACTCAACCACTGTTGGCATTCAGTTTAAGGAATCCAAAAGTTTGGTTATTCTTGCAGTAAATGGTAGAGAATAAGCAATCAGCAGTGGGAAACAGTACACGAAAGAGAAAGAAGGAAAAACTGGAATGGTCTGATGGGACAGTCTTAAGAAGTTACTTTTACTTTCTGTCTCTGTCACATAATTAAATATTATCCAAGGCTTCTCTTATCTTACATGGTCATCAATTTTGCATTTGTTTTCTGGATATTGGACTTGAAGCACTGCAATTTCATTTGAGAGAGTGCCCATAGCAACCTCTGAAGTTAACAAATGCACTTAAAAATTAATGAAGTCAGTATTCTGCTGCTCACACTAAAAATCACATGAGGAGAGTCTCAAAATGACTAGTGAAAATTAGTAAGTACCGTTGACCTTAATGTCTCTGTGTGCTTAATAGTTGGTAAAAGAAGGAGAGCAGTATCCTCTAATCTCATTTGTGAAAATAAATGTTTGGGAAGTATTCAAGTCCTATACTGCTGTTATTATGGAAGAACGAAAATTATTAATTCAGAGCAGGAGTTGAATTGGGTACAATAAATAGGCACAAGCTACACTGCACAAGGAGAAGAAAACAGTTTATTGGAGAACTGGTTGTTAAAAGAGCTCAGTGCATTACAGGCACTGGGTGCACCTGAATTTGCAACTTCACTGTTCTGCTAATGTAGTTTTTATGTTTAATATCTGCAGCACTAGTCCGTAGCACTTCAAGCAGAATTAAGCTCAGGGCTTTAGAAGATGATATTTAGAATCTAATTTTTAAGAGTAGAATAACTTTAAGTTATAGAAATGATGGAAGATAATTTCATGGCCTGTTTTACTGTATGGAAAATGCTATTTTATACTGAGAAACCAATTTCTGAAATCTGTCATTTTGTCTATACATGTTTTAGTTTTGTGATCTGTGCAGAAAACCAAAGGTATCCCTTCCTCTTAAAAATAATTTTCTGAAAATTTTCTTAGTTTCAACTACAGAGACTTGTAAGTGGAATTATGAATATAGGTGAGAAAATGTTAAACAGTCACAAAGTAAAGGAACATTTTTGCTTCTATTTGTTTCTCTTTTTTAATCTTGTTATTTACTAATCCCTATTTACATAGCTCCAATAACAAATACAGACTTCAGGGAAAGGTTTGATGCCTTTTTACATCCTCTGTATTCTACAGCAGAATCAGAGAACACCAGGACTGGTATTTATACTACCAATCTGTCAAAATCACATAAAATTAAACAATAACAAATGTATTAAAAACATTTCAGGACTAAGAGGGAGAAAACAAAATAAAAATATTTATTACCTTTGAGAGTCAACATGAAGCAGTGGCTTGGAGCAGATGTATACAGATACACTTTTCCTGGGCATATATGAAAAGAATCAGAGGCCTGCTTGGGAGAGCTCTTTAAGAATGTTGTATTTCAGTGATTACAGGGTTGGCTAGTGCAGCCAAGGAAGGAAGGGGTGCCATAAAACCATATGGGACACTTACAAAAATTCTAAATAAAAGCAATTTTTTTTAAAAGGGGTGAAAACATTAGGGTTAAATAAACCCAACTTCAGAGAATCAAAGAGAAAATAGTCAAAGACCTTGATCATAGCTGCCTGCAACAAGGGAACAAATTACAAAACTTTAAACCTCTTCTGGCACAACAATATCACTGTCAAACACCAAAAGGCAGAAACAGCATATATAATCAAGGAACACTAAGCCTGTCAAAGGATTGTGTACATTGAGAGGGACAACTGTGAAAGAAGTCCTTCTGATTCTCTAGTATGGAGATAGTATTCTTCAAGGTGGAATGATAAAAAGTTTCAAGTTTGATGTCTCATTTCTCATATTACCTATGCAGATAGCCTGGATTACTCTTGGTCTACTCGATCCCTCACAGCTGTTTTGCCCTCTTTTGCTGCATCTGGGCTTATTCTAAAAGAGAAGCATGAAGTAACATAGCTCTGAACAATCCTATTGCAGTTTAATGGGCTAGTAGAGTATGTGTCTCCCTACCTTTGTTTCTAGGAGATGACTGTCCCAAGCCATTTGAAGGCTTTGTCCAACTGTGAAGAAAAAGATATGTGACTTTAGAAACACTTTGAATATAACAGGTACAGAGCTGTTACCCACCTAATAGTTTTTCACAAAAGTATAACCTTGTTGGTTTAAATGACAGTTTGTAAAATTGACATGGCTCATTCAGGCCTTTACTCTGCAGGCAGGTCTGAGTGAATGGATAATAATAGTTCTTTTGAATAATAGTCAAGATTGTAATATATATGGATAACTTTTTTTTGTCTCAGAGCTATGTTTTCAGAAAGCAGGGATAAATACCTTTGAAAAATTCATCTCCTTTAAGGGCCTTGCACCCAAAGGAAATAGCTGATGTTGAGGATTCTAGAAAGGTTATCTCAGGTTTCCTTCTACAAAAGAGGGCAGGAGATGCATTTCCTCCTCAGATGAAATATGGGGCTTGCTTCTGCTGCTGAACTTTCATACTCTTATGTCTGCTGATACAAGTAATAGGAAGTAGACTCTCCTGGACCCTCCTGTGTGCTCTGCTCTAGTGATCCACAATCCACAAAATTATACCTGTTCCAGTGTGCAGATGTGGGCCTACAGGACATCACGAATCCTAGCTTGCTGAGTTCTCAAGACCCATTAGGTATTTCATTTGCAAGCAAACTTTTAGTTAAATGTGGACACGGGTTTTAGAGCTTTCTGGAAGAAGAAATCTGGTGCCTGTTCAGGACCTCCTTGTCAGCTCAGGCTCTGCCCACATGGGCTGGCTCAGCCCTGGGCAGAGAAGAATGTGCCCCTGTGGAAGTACCATGCCAAGAGAGCACAGGGTCTGCTGTGGTACAACCACAGGTGGCAGCTGCCAGTGTCAGGGATAAAAAAACACATATAAATCTTTGTCATCTTGGCTCTTTGCTCCTTGCCTCATCCTCAACTCTAACCTTAGAGTACAAATGCTGCCAACACACTGCACTAAATTTAAAGCAAAAAGTATTTCTTCTCCAAGCATGATTAAGCAAAATACTTGGGCAACTTGACCTGAGCTTTTTACCAAAGGAATAAATATTTGCTGAGAGAATACATTGAATCAGGGGATGGTATTGATCTTAGTATAACATGCTCAATTGTTACATAGTATGCTTTTAAAAATAAATAAGTAAAAAGAAATTTGAAATTGTCCTTATAAAAATGAGAACAAATTACCACTGGCTGTTTGAAAAATGAGCTAGGAGAACGTGACAAAACACAGGGAATAACACTAAACAGTAAGTGTCAAGCCAGTGGAGAGGAATTTGACTGTGAGAAACAGTTGCTGAGCATGCAAATAAAATTATAGATGATTAGAGATGGAGTGAGAAAGAAAATAAACATACACAAAGACAGCATGAATAGCTGCATGCCAGCATGCAGTCAAAATAATATGAACTGATCACACACATTTCAGACAAGCCATTCCTCAAATGTCAGAAAAAAATTGGACTTGAATGAATGTAGAACACATATAGCCCACTTAATGCACTCAAACTGTAAAGATATGGGTCTAACCGATGTCTTAAAACCCACGGGTGATAGAGATTCTACACCTCCTTAGGCAATCTACATCAGTATTTGGGATCTTCAGGTTAAAAAATCCTCTCCGTGGTCAAGCTCAAATCTTTGCAGCAGCTTTTTATATTTTATTCTTTATTCTTGTGACCTAGTAAAAAATTTTTCTTCCTTCTTTGAGTCCACCTAATACATATTGAAAGTTTTCAGTATACTATAATGATCTACAATGCTTTTCATGTTTCTTACAGTTCATATTCCATGGACTATTTTTATGCTTAAAGACTTTTTTTTTTCCTGGATAATTTTGTTTGAAACACAATGCCAAAACCTGGCCAGTTTTCCAGCTAGTGATTTACCAGAGTTGAACTGAAGAGAAATATTCCTTCAAATTCATGTCTTTACTTCACCATTTGATACTTTCCATTTTCTCTCTGACATTTTTGACACTTGCTCTGCTTGGCATATACTATATCCCCAAGAACTGTTGCTGCAGAACATCTGTGTAGAATATCACAAGCATTTCATAAGAACCTGTAGCCTTTTGTGCTAGTCTGAAAGGCAATGCAACCCAGAACCATATTCAAAACTGGAACCAGAATGCAGAACTGCTAAGAAAAGAATAGCAGTGATCCTACCTGTTATGTCTTCTCAGTCAAAGAGCTTCCTGGACTGAAGGCCATAATACTTTAGAGCTACAAATGGACTTTTCTGTATGAATTTATCTATCAATCCATCACTTCTGGAACTCATTTGTCCTTTTAATTTCCAAAGTATTCTGTGACAATGAGACCCACAATTTACTTATGTAATATATTAAGATTTTGTAATGTTTACATTGCTCCCTGGTAATTTCCTTAAGGGCTTGATAGTTTTTGTGAGCTTAGAAATAATTAATAAACACTCCTTATTCATCTTATTCAAACCATTTACAATTCTATAGCCCTTTATCATATCCCTCTCTATCTTTCCCAAGCATGGAAAATCTTGGCACTTTTTCTTGTCCATTGTACAGAAGCTGCTGCTCTTCTCAGTGACTGTGCCTCTTTTATTTTTATTTATTTTTAAAAAATTCTCTAACACCTCTTTTCAAAACACCTTATTAGGTATGAAGTGTTCAAAAGGAGGACCAGAATGAGCTGACAGTGATAAATGGGATTTTCTGTTTTGTTCTCCCTATACCTAGTAATTTCTAAAATTCTCTTTATTGTTTCTTCCCCACCTCCAGTGGTTTCGGATCTCTGTCTGAAAGATAATAGATGCCACACTTTGAGACAGCTGTTATATATTTATAATTACAGTATTTTTACCTTGTGTGCATGTTACTAGTCACAATTTTATTTGGTTGTTTTTACTGAACAGACCTTCAGTATTTTGAGATCTCTGTGGATTTCTTTGCAGTCAGTTTTATGTTTGTCTAGCATGCATAATACTTCATCATCTAAAAATTTTGTTTTTTCACAATTCCCTCCTTTTCTATATGGTTATGACTATTTCACACCAAATATTCTAACTCAAATTCTTAGGGGATCTCCTCTCATAGTTTATTCTCATTGTAAAATCTAATTATTTAACCTTATTATTAATTTTTATATCTATGTATAACATTGTAAGTTATTTAGGCAATTTGGATATCTATGAAAAAATGTGAAACAGATGACAGGTATCTTATTTCCTTCAGAGATCTCTAACAGATGGTAAAGCGTGACTCTCAAACAGAAGTTCTGCTGGTTGTCTGTCAGTACATTGCATTTATCTATGTATCTACTTGCATAATATTTAATTAAATAGAAAGAAAACTGATTGAAAAGATAAATCAGATTTATGAGCCAGCAGTATCCAGAATTTCTCTTGGAGGAATTTCTCTTGGAGCCTGTTTTAAGCTTGGTGTAACATTTTTTAATTATCCGGACCACTGGCAGTAAGAGGCTGATTTAAACCACAGGTTATATATTTCAATCCTACTGCTCAGCAATTTCCTGTTTGAATTTCTTTACAACTCTGGGTTGATAACCATCTTGTCCTTTTTACTTAGGACAGTTAATTTAAGTGGTTTGTTCTAAACACTTTTTCGTTAATATATGAATTGAGACAGTTCCTCAAATTAATCACTCAAAGAGGGGTGCTAAGAGTTGAAGTGATCTCTTCAGCAAAAGCTGATGCGAAGAATTAGTTTAGCTTTTTCTGATATTGTTTATGTTTGTTGAGTGGCTGCTTGTGGTCACAGATCTGTTACACTAATGGTCTGGTCAGCTGCTTCTTTTCAATGTGGTTAAGATGGCTGTGAATATTTATCCAGGGCTTCAAAATAGTATTTGTGGACTTTTCTGTGATAATACCTTTAGCATAATAGAGATTCTTCATCTTGTTTCTTTTCTCTCTTTTGGACACGACTACATTTGTTCTAAAGTTGTTTTCTGTATTTTAGTATCTTTCTTTGTAGTTGAATCACAGCAATGTTATTTTGGTTCTAAATGTTTTTGATGTCTTCCTAGTAGAGGGTATTTATTGATATTTGGTGGATAGCATGATGTTTTTATAGTTGCCAATCCAACATAAACTTTTTTAAACTTCTTTCAAATTTTTCTTTACTTCTAAAAATTATAATGTTACTGTTGGAGAAGTCTTGTCTCATTTTCTCCATAGCCTTTACAATCTCAAGACGGGCTATTCACTCTTGATTGCTGGAAATTTTAACAGCATGACAGCAGACAATTGAAGACTGTCATTATTAAAATTTTTGACCTCACTAATTTCTTCATCAGTTTTTGGTAATTGTTACCATTCTGATAATACGATAGACTGCAGCACTAATATTGTACTTCTTTTTGGGAATATAATTCACAGAAGTTCATGTACACACATACTCTGTAGCATCCTTACCTAATTACTCAGCATTATTTTTTAATTACTAATGCCTGCATGCCACCCACACAGTGTCTGTTCTTACCTGAGAGCAGAATTTCATATTTCCAAACTTGAAATATGCCTAGTGTCAAGAGGATGGAGCCAGGTTCTTCTTAATGGTGCCAAGCAATAAAACAGGCAATGGGCAGAAACTGCTGCATAGTAAGTTCCACCTGAACATGAGGAGCAACTCATCTACTGTGTGGGTGATTGACCACTGGAACAGGTTTCCCAGAGAGGTTGTGGAGTCTCCCTCACTGGATATACTCAAGAAGACACAATCCTGTGCTATTCTGAGATGAGCTGGTTGACCAGGGAGGTTGGATCAGATGAACCACTGTGGTCCCTTCCAACATGACCCAATTTGTGATTCTGTGATTCTTCTTGTGAACTGCTCTTTGAATAAATCAAAATAATCTTCAATTCTCATGCTGACCTTCTGCATGCCTGCAGATCCTTCACATTGAAAACACCTATAAATTGAACAAACACACCCAGTTATGAATAAACATATTTTATGGTATTCAACCAGGACAGAGTCTTAAAATGCTTTTCTAGTTTGATAGCAAATCATTGATAAATTCTCTTTGCATGTGGTTTTCTAATCACATTAGCTTGCCTATGAATGAGAATCCCACAAAAGGAAACATCAAAAGCCTTCCTGAAATCCTGTTAGATTCCACTTCTCTGTTACTTCAGGCCTATTACTCGTTAAGAAGCAAAGTAGGTGACCTGTTAAGATTAGTACTTGGCAGGTATAAGTTGGCTTTTACATATCTCCTTTATCTTCTAAATGCTTAATAATAGTGTCTTTCACCACTTGCTTCATTATCTGAGGGGACCAAAGGTAAACTGTCAGGTTTGTTAAATTCTTCTCTGGTCTTTTTCCTCTTTTTAAAAATATAAATAGTGAGTTTAACCTATCCCAATGCTTATATCTTATAATACAGAATGAGTTAACATCAATAATGAATTAACAGAATCCAACTATTCTTTTGCTGTGCAATAGCCCAGGGCTACCACAATCCTCTATGGTCTGCAGCTTATTCCTTTGCACATAACAAACTGAACTCACTGTCTAGGATGAAGTCTGTGCTACATAGTCTATGTGACAGTAAAAACTGTAAGACAAAAATGTTTACCAGCCTAGTGATAAAATCAAATTCACATGGTTTTCAGAACCATTCTCTAATATCTATACTGCTTAATACTATATTATTACTCACTCTGCAGAAGTTCAAGGAGATATAAGCAAAGTAAAGGACAGAATTAATTCACCTGAGAGGCAGCTGGCACGGAGCTTGGACAATATATTTTGAGTGGCCAATTAAATATCACATACTAAGTTAGCTTGAAGGAAATAACAGAAAAGCCTGCCAAGCTGATGAATAAAAAATGATGATCTGCTCACCAAATTTTTCTTTAACACATTAAAAAATACAATTAGTAGAAGTTGCAGGATGAGAAGTTTTAACAAGAGTCATGATTGACAAAATATTCTGTGCCAAAATATCCTCTGCCAACCTCAGTTCAGTTCAGTATCATTAGCAAAAATTTCATTCATTCAAGTACTGTCAAAATGTGGAAGAGAAACCCAGTAGGTCAGCGTCAGAGTAGACCTGTCCTGCTCATTACAGGGATTGATTCTCTGTTTGAGGTTTGATTCCTTGGGACTATTTGTCATTGCCATCTATATTGAACTTGAATGGAGGTTGCTGAAATACACTGACACCAACAAAACTGCTCTCTTTTATTGTTGAATAGTATTTATGGGAATATACTGAATAATAAACTGAATACTATTTATGTAATCACTTATTAATCTTCTGATTCCTGATCTTTCAGTGCATATCATGCATTTGTGGATTTTGAACACTGAAACAGGAACAACTTTGTGTCACAATCTTGTCTGTCATATTTGCTGCACTTTTTGTTTTACCCAGAATTGTTTTGTGCTTTGTATCTCCAAATTTGTACCTTCAGTTGTGTTGTGCATTGAACTTCCCATTTGTACCTTTAGGTTATTGTCATTGACTTTATTTTGATTAATGTGTCCTTTATTTTGGACTTACAGTCCGAATTAGGCATGTCGTGTTCTGCCATCCAAGAAGCAAATCTAATTTGCAGTGCAAATGTAAACTGCACTTTGTTTTAATGTAGTGGCAATCAACAGGCTGTCTATCTCATTTTGCTTTTCTACAGGTTTTTCCTCCCTTCCTAAGGAAGCAAAATTTACTCTGTTGCACATTCTGTCAGTGTAAATCTTGCAATAAGCTTTGGAACCTTCTTGAAAATTTCAACTGATTTTGACAGTGCTCAAGGTCTCAGTGTTACAACATTCCCACAAACTGAGCAGAGCCAGGCAGAGTGTAGAAATCCAATCAGTCTCCCACTGAGGGCAGAGCTGCACCACAATTCATTTATATGGATATTCTCTACCTTAGACAGTATAGACTAGCTCATTAGCTGCCTATCACCAGTTTCTCTAGGCCATGAACCTTCCATTTTTTTTTCAGTTCATACTGTGATTTATCATCTGTAGTTCTTCTTTATATGAAACAGTAATTTTATGCTGATTGGGTTAATTGTACATTACATTTCTACAAACACTTGTTCTTGGTATTTTTATGATATTATTTCTGGAATTCAGCTTGCTGCTTTTTTTTTGCTTTTGTTTGTTTGTTTGTTTTCGTTTTTATTTTCATGGCTTGACCTCAGACATCTTGAAATATTTGTATATGTTCCTTGATGTGAGTAATATCTTGCAAGTTTGCTGCTGGAATCATCTCAAAATTCAAAAGGTTCCTATTGCCCTGCAATATAGGACTTGATTTATATACAGACCCACATACAAAAGAGTTTACAAAAATAGTTGCTTCCTTTTGAACAGAAATGCTCTTATTTCTGGATTTTCTAACCACTTTTGCTCTGATTACACCCAGGACCTGGATGTTTACATTTAGGCTTCCTTGCTTTTACTACAAAACCTAAGAAAAGGGTCACCAAACAGGAGATAATCTCATTGCAAGTCACAGAACCCCAGGAAACCTGGCTTAAGGAATTCTACTGCTTGCTCTTTCTTTGTTGACTTCCTATTTCTTCCTCCCCTTTTCTGCTATGCTTCTTGCTGTCAGTCTTACCTGCTTAGTTACTTTTAAGCTACTGCACTTTACTGTATCCTTTCATTCTGAATCTTTCCTTCTTTTTCCTCTCTTCTCATGAATCTGTCATTCTCCCTTTCTTTATCTAAGCCTCCTTCCAGGTACATTTCTCTCACTCTCCTATTTCTCTCTTTCTTTCCTCTGAAAGATTTAGAAATTCTTACATCTTTTCTTTATGCCACTTTCTTCTGTCTTCAGCAGTCTAGATCCTTTGCCACCACCTACATAAGAAAGAGACAGCTGGCAACACTTTAAACCTCACTAGATTCATAATTAGGAATAGGTTTTTAATATATTATTTGGTAGAGAACATGATCACCTTGTGAATCAGCATGCTAGACCAGGTCCGCATTTGGCCTCAGTTTGTTTATCCAGATGCATTATCCTCTGTTTCCTAGTGCACATCACAAAGCCTTAGAATATAGATGCCTCAATTAAAGAATTTTTGGAAAGCATGAAGCTCATTTTGTTGCATATCTGTATGTGTTTTGTATTAATCAGATTAATCAGGGATGAGAACATGAATTAAATTAACTTTATGTTCACTCTACAGGAAGAGTGTACAGGAAAAAAATCACTGGACTGGAAGAAAACTGAACTTGGTAAGAAGATGAAAATTCATTATATAATAATGTAAGCAAGTCCTTCATTTTTCCTAATATATTTTACTAGATTAATTCTTTTGTTACGTAAACTATCTGTCCTGTGAGAAGCATATTTTTTTTTTTACCCAGCAAGGCAGTAAGAAAAAAGGCAAGAATATTTACACAGAATAATGCCTTTCTTAAGGAAAGGTATACAAGACAAATTATTTTAAACTGGCAAGTCATGCAGTATTTGTTAGTAATCTAGGAGGAGGAAAGAAGAATACTTGAACTTCTTGGCTAGTTGCAGTTGAGTTCCCAACAGCACAAGTGTCCAAATCCCACTTAAAACACCCCAACTATGTCATCAATTCAGTTAGACCTTTTCCTCCCTGTCCCTTGTAGGACAGGGTTATTGACCACATTGATCTGATGATGCAGAGTGTTTTGGAGCACTACAGTGGCCACTTCTTGTCACCTCAGTTGTTTCCAGCTGCACAGACTTTTTCTCAAAAGGAGGATTTGCTGTGTATGCTCTCTAACTCTCCTGCCAGAACCCACAGTCAGAGGGTGCAGCACTGGAATGGGTAGGCTGGATTCCAGCCCCCAAGCAGCCTTGCTGATGACTGAACCACCAGCTCATACTTTCCACAGAACTGCTGTGATCACAAGCTAAATAATTCTAGGCCAGAAAATTTTTCCTGCCTCTGTGTGAAGCTGTGTCACTGTGCAGCCAGGAATCAAAGCTGAAGGGTGTAACGGGAAAACAAGAGAATACGTTGAATCCATGATCAAATGATGACAAGGACCTCCAGGGAGAGATGCAATGCAAATTGTTCCCCTTGCTAGACTTTATAGTCGTGCACCAGAAAGCACAGAAGGGAATTAGACCTCATGAGAAGTCTAATTAATTATGAGTTTTAATAACTTTGTAAATAAATGAATTATGGGTAAGACAATACACATAGCAGGTTTTTTTTTTTATCCCCAAAGGGTAATGAAGCTTTATGTTAATTGGGGAACAGAGCATGAAGATGCAGCTGCTTGTTAGATTGGAATACACATTGACTAAGATTCAGAATTATTCTAGCCCAGGGATTTTCTGTAAGATACTGTCAAGGCTAAGGTTTAAGAATAGTGTAAACATTGCAATTATGCAAATATGGATTTGATGCAAATATAACTGAATTTAATTTTAAGATTTCACCAAAAACATGAGGCAAGTAAGTATGCACAGTTTAAATACTCTGAGCAAGTTGCATTGGATTATAAAATCATATCATGATAATCAGCTCACATAATTTCATTTGTATTATATAGAAAACTTTTAATGTACTTTTTCGAGGTGTCTGACACAGGAAAAAGCAATATAGAATTGTCTGAGTGACCTCACCTTTATCTGAAAGTTAACATATCTGTGCTCTAAAGACTAGTTTATTAATTTCCCATTAATGCAACTTTGGATATAAATAAATAAATAAACAGCATTGGGAATTGCAACCAGAACTCAATATTGTTTTTCCCCTTCCTCAAGTTAAGCTCACTCTCAATAGAATCAGGCTGTCTTTGTTAATTTCTCTACAGTCCCCCAGCTCTTGGATTCCTGATTTAACTGTGACTTGTGCTTAAAAGGGGTCTCTAACTTGTAGTTTAGGATTTTGAAATCAAGGTATTCTACTTCCTTGGCAAGTCTTCTACCCATTTGGCCATCATGGTCAGAGACTCTAACAAAGGAGCCTTAATGTGCCCAAATCATAGAATCATAGAATATGCTGAGTTAGAAGGGACCCATCAGGTCGATTGAGTCTAAATCCTGTCTCTGCAGAGGACACCCTGTTGCACTAGGACACGAAATAAAGAGATGCAGTCTGTGTGACATCTAAGGTAAGAAAAAGGCTGACTTTATTTCTGACTTCGTTATTTATAGATTTCTAAAAGTGACTATGGATTGGAGGGTGAAATGGCCACATTTCACATCTCGCTGGTCAAAGCAACAGCCAATTAACTTTCTCTTTTTAGGAGAAAGAATTCTAAACAAAGAGCGGCAGTTACAAAAACAAAAGTTGTTTACATAAAAACTGTAGATTCTGACTCCAAGAATGTAATCTTATCAAAAGGCTATGAAAAGCTTAAGAAAACAAGGCGACAACACCCAAGAATCACACCATCTGCCTGAGAGTGTTGGCCAAACACTTCTTGAACTCTGTCAGTCTTGGTGTTGTGACCACTTCCCTAGGGAGCCTGTTCCAGTGCTCAACTACTCGCTTGGTGAAAAACTTTCCTGGTATCCAACCTAAATCTCCTCCAACCCAGCTTCATGCCATTCTCTCAAGTCCTGTTTACTATTTACAAGAGTGAAGAGATCAGTGTCTGTCCCTCCACTTCCCCTTGTGACATTGTTGAAGACCACAATAAGGACTCCCCTCAGTCTGTTCTAGGCTGAACAGACCAAGAGATCTCAGCAGCTCCTCATCTGGCTTCCCTCTCAGAACTGTCACCATCCTTCTGGCCCCACTTTGGATGCTCTCTGATAACTCAGCATCTTTTCTAAAATGTGGTGCCCAAAACTGCCCCTAGGCTCACTCGAGGTGAGGCCGTCCCAGAGCAGAGCAGAACAATCCCCTCCCTTGCCCGCGTGGTGATGCTGTGGCCAATGCACCCCAGGACACAGCTGGCCCTCCTGGCTGCCAGGGCACTGCTGACTCATCCAGCTTGCATTGACCAGGACCCCAGGTCCCTTTCTGTGGTGCCACTCTCCAGCCTCTTGTTCCCCAGCCCATGCACACAACCAGAATTGCCCTGTCTCAAGTGCAGATTCTGGCACGTGAGCTTGTTAAACTTCTTCATACAGTTGATGATTGTCTATCTCTCTAATTTGTTGAGGTCTGTCTGTAGGGTCTCTCTGCCCTTGAAGGACTCAGAATTTCTCTCAGGCTTCTATGTCTAAACTTTGTTTAACATGGAGTTTCTGAATATACAGTTTTCATGAGATGCTTTCAGCAAGGACATTATATGAAGCCACATCAAATCAGTAAATCTACTAAGAGTGATATATGATGGAATGCTGGAATATCTGCATTTGGAGTGAAACACTTTATGACTATGATTTGTGATACTTCTTGATTAGCACATATTACATGTGAGTTTCTTCAGGGTTAATGCAACTTTACCTTCATGTCTGCAAAAATGAACTCTGTTCAGTGCAGCAGCGCAGCATTAATTCACTCCAATTTACAATTATTTTCTCCTGGGAAAAATGACTGTGAAGCCAGGTGCTTCATCCAAAATGCATCCCAAACACAGAAAAAAATGTTAGTGGTCATAGCATATGAGGAAAAGTTTAGTAATGAAACCTTACATCTCTTAGGTGTATAAACAGATGGCAAGGCATCTCAGCAGGTGTTACTACCAGCCTTTTGGCAAGACAAAACCTCTCAGTGGATACTAAGCCTACTATCACAACTGTTTGCCATAACGCTTCAATACCCTCTACCAAAAATATACCTCCCTTGTTAGAATATTTCATACATTTTGGAAGTACAATCCAGTAACTAAGAGAAATTATTCTGACCTTTGCATTTTTCAAAGCCATACTCACAGCTGAGATCCAATTAAAAATAATTTGATCATCAAGTTGTAACAGAAGCCTTAGTTCAAAACTTCTCACCAGCTCCCCATCATCTAGAAGACAATGAATGAATAAAGATTCTGCTTGAAACACTGCTGGTTATGTTGAGAACATTAGCCAGAGAATGAAAGCTAAACTCAAACCCCCTCCTCTTCTAATATATTTTATGCCTAGAATTTACATTAAATGGATCAAAAGTATTTGCATCCTAACCTTTGTTATATGCAAATGTATCCTGTACATTTCACACTGTATCTGGTTTTACTGTGAATTTCCATGTTCCCTGGATACAAGTTAATTATGGATTGTATGAAGAATTATGCATTGTTCTAAAAATCTTTTTCATTTTCATTGAATCTTATCTATATAAGACAAAAAAAGTTATTATAAATTTGAATTATTGTTCACATTTTACAGAGGAATATTATATTTTTTGACGTCAGGAAACATGCTTGTTCTTTTTTTACACAATGAAACTCAAATTGGATCCAAGTTCCAGTTTAATCTCTTGGATGAACAACTGCAGCAGTGTGTTGTGAAGAGAGCTTTACTGGAATCTTTGCTACCCTAATTCAAATTTCTCTTATTCAATGCCCAGCTACTGGCTGAAAGGACTCCACCCTGCAAGTACCCTCCTGAAGGCACCTTCTGCTAGCTCAGGTGGAACTCCCTGATCTGTGCTGGCAGCATTTATCAATCCCAGAGACGCTTTGCACATGATTGGCTGACTGGTCAAAATTTGGGTGTGGTTGTTTGCCCATGTTACTAATTAGTTACATTGTAAACTACATGAGGAGTTAAAGAGCAACATACGCATTAGAGTCTTCCACTCACAAGCAGGTTACAAGGTCAGCTAAATTACTAACATTTACACATGCATGCAACAGTACCCATTTAAACTCTTCCTGAAGCGTGGAACACAGAAGCGATGAAAATGCGTTTAAGATAGAATAAGATTTCAGTTGCTGTTTGGCCATCTTGCAAAAATATGCATTTCTGCCTCCCAAAAAATACATGACCTGGGTTGGAATTTCTAAAATTGGAGAGGGGGAAGGCAGAAAGGCACATTTTGTATAACCCGTGTCATGGACTTTTATGATTAAATGAGTGGCACAAACCAGGGAGTGTCTGACATACTGGAGGACAGGGTTGCTCTGTGAGGATAAATTGAACCATAGAGAATGTCCTGACAGGACAAAGCCTTGCACCCAGGGCAAAAAAAAAAATAGCAGTGGTATAGGCTGAGGACTGACTAATGAGATAGCAGCTCTGCAAAAAGAACCTGTGGATCTGAGTCAAGAAATGAAATGAGGGTCAACAGTGCAACTTTGGGTAAGGAAGACTAACACCTATACTGTGCCACATCAACATTACAGAGGGTGAAGGGAGGCGATTATCTCTAGTTGCCATTTGAGAGGCCACACCTGCAACACTGTATCCAGTTGGGGCTCCTAAATATGGAAGGAATACTTAGAAGATGAAAAGTATCCAAAAGAAGATAATCACTGTGGTTCCAGGGGTTGGAGCATATGACAGAGGGAGATTATTTATCTTGAAGACAACATTGAGAGGACATAATCCCAATGCTTCACTGAATGGGGGGTTATTAAGAAGGAGGAACTTCTCACATTTTTGGAGATGAATAGGAAAAGGACAAGAAAGAATGGCCATTGACGTTGAATTGAGGATGCCAGTTGCCCTACAATGCTGCCTTCCCTCCTCAACTGCACAGGGGAGGGAAAATATGATGCAATCTCATGAGTTGAGATAAGGATGGGGAGAGATCTGTCACTGCCACTGGCAAAACAGACCCATCTTGCAGAAATCAATTGAACACAATCAAAATCAGAGTATGATAATGAGAAGTAAAATGAATCTTAAAAAAGCATCTTCCCCACTTCTTCTCCTTCCAGGGTTTAACTTTATTCCCAAATCTTTACCTCCTCCCCAGCAGGGGTGCACGGGGACAGGTGGTTATTGTTATGGTCAGTTCATCACATTATTTCTACTGCTGCTTCCTTCACAGGGAGAGGAGTCCTTCTCACAGGCTGCAGTTCTTCATGAACTGCTCCAGTGTGGGTCCTTTTTTTCAACAGAGGGGAAATCCTTCAGGAACAAACTCTTCCAGCATGGGTCCCCCATAGGATCACAAGTCCTGCCAGCAAACCTGCTGTAGCGTGGGCTTCTTTCTCCACAGGCCACAGGTCCTGCCAGGAACCTGCCCCAGGGTGAGATTCCCACAGGGTCACAGCCTCCTTTGGGCACCCACCGGCTCTGGTGTTGGGTGCTCCAGGGCTGCAGGTGGATCTCTGCTTCCCCCTGGTCCTCCATGGGCTGCAGGGTCACAGCTGCCTCACCATGGCCTGCACCACGGGCTGCAGGGGAATCTCAGCTCTGGTGCCTGGAGCACCTCCTGCCCGTTGTTCTTCACTGACCTTGGTGTCTGCAGGGCAGTTTCTCTCAGATATTCTCACTCCTCTCTTCTCTAGTCACAATTACTTCTGTGGACTAACTTTTTTTCTCAAACATGTTATCACAGAGGTTTTACTACCATCATTGACTGACTCAGCCTTGACCAGTGGTGGGCCCATCTTGGAGCTGGCTGGCATTAGCTCTGTGACATGAGGGAAGCTTCCAGAAGCTTCTCTTATAGGCCAGTCACTACCAAAACTGTGCCATGCTAGCACAATATAGGCCATAAACTGCAAAAAGAGAAACTTGCATTGGATTAGAAGGAGGAAAAAGATCCTGTGTAGAGTGGCTAAACACAGAAACCCAAATACAACCAAAAGATTCTAAATTTCCATTGCTGGTTTATGATTTGCTGGTTGATTTTTCCTTTCTTACTTTTTGATCACTGAGTAAAACTATATTGGTGACAAGGCTACCAATGTTCATAGTAAACTTCCAAGATGCTATAACCCTACTATTTCAATATTTGTAGCACAGTCCCATCAGTGAGAATGTAAAATCATCTTTGAGACTGATTCCCACATCTCCTGAAGGATGGGGAACGTTAATTCTCTAAGTTCGATATTTCTCAGGCAAGTACAACAGTCAGCAGGCTGTTGTGCAGACCTAGAGCTGACAGCTGTGTTCCTTGCACTTTGTTACCCATGAGCCTTACAGTTTTACCCAAGTGCTCTCTACATGGGCTGAATGCAGCTGCATGGCTGGCAGAGATTATGCCTCTTCCACTGTGTGTCTAAAACACAGCAGAACTCAGGATCATCTCTCAAGAGGTGAGAGCACCTCTGGACATACACAATGACCTGTGTTTGGTTGTCTGACACAAAGGTTTCAATTGACTTCTGCTATACTTCAGAGTTAAGATGCTATTTGGCAGTCAGCTATTTGAACTGTTCTCTGACACTTAAGAGGATTCCATTTCATTAAACAAAATCCAGCTGATGGAGTTTGAATTTGGTCTCACGTTGCTTTGGAAAAAGAAGACTTATTGATTAAATCAATGTCCATATTTTAACAGAAGACATTATTGTGTACAAGTCGATGGCCACAGATGTTAAGCTCTCTCCAAGTCAGATTTGAGAAAGTATGAGACATCTTACTCTCGCACAGAGAGTAATGTGACTTAGAACTTTGTCTGAAACCAGCAGTCCTATCTCCATTACGTGATACTATTACAATCCAGAGCTTGACAGATTGTTTCTGTATTAGTACCATCACGTAGCATTTTTCCTGTAATGATGTGCTTTTTTCTGACATTACCTTACAGATTTTTCTTCAATGGCAGAAGCTTTCCCTTAAGTGTATGAAGAATTAGTCTTATCCTTTCCGTTGTCAAAAAACAAGTTTTACCTTTTCAACAACTCGAGGTGCCTACAGAAGCGCACTAAGCGAGGAGAGGACTAAGTAGGACCCTGTGGAAACGTTTCTGGAGCCACCGGCTGCCCTGCCACTCACTGCGCTGCACCGACGTCCTGTGGCCGGTACTTGCCATAGAGGTCACAAAATTCTCTTTCAGAACACGAGTTTTTCCTCCAGGTGTTCAAAACATTAATCTATCCTTTTCCTTGGTAGGTCTATTAGAAAAACTGGTGGTTTGGTTCATATTTTTTTATACTGTAATGGCGCAAACCAGGCTGAAAGGGGGCAGAAATGACAGCTCCAGGGATGTTGGCTGCTCCCACTTGTATCTGGGCACCGGTGCCCTCAGGGCAGCGCTGCGCATCACGGGGGTGCGCGGCGGTCAGCGCGGGCCTTTCTCCCTGCCGGGACAAAGACGGTGCCAGTTCCCGCCCGGCGAGTCGGTCCTGTGGCAGGCGCCGCGCCTCAGCCCGCCCGGGGCTCCTCCCGTGCCCCGCCACAGCCCCGCGGGCCGGGCCGCCCCCGCCCCGTCCCGTCGCGCGGCCGCCGCCCGGCACCTGTGCGGCCG
>WAAE01026003.1:2629-193463 GCA_013400495.1 Nicator chloris | reverse complement strand
TCTCACAAAACACGCTCTGTTTATTTTCCCCTGCAGGTGATTCAGTGTCTCCAAGCAAAAAAGAAAAAGAAGCTAAAAGCACAAGGGAGGAAGAGTAAAAAGTTGGCCAAGAATTTCCTCAAAGCACCTGACAACCGAAACAACCTTTCTCTCTGGAAACTTTATGCCTACCTAGAATGGCTGCTCGGTAACACAGATGATTCCAGGAAGGTGTTTGACACAGCCCTTTGCACAGCAGGGACAGGAGGATTGAAGAGTGCCCAGCTCTGCAGCCTCAGCCTGCTTTACGCTCAGCTGGAAGTGGAACTGCTAGAAAGTACAGAAGGAGCTGTAATGTCACGTGCTGTTCATATATTGACCAAATTGACTGAAAATGGGCCATATGTGCCCTACAGTGGACAAGTGTTACCTGTGAATGTCTTGAAAGCTCGTAAAACATATGAGCATGCACTGCAAGATTTTTTAAGTAAAACAGCAGTTTCTGATCAGGATCAGGTCAAGGATACTGATCAGCTGGTTAACCTGGTTGGTTGTTATGCACTGTTCCAGTATTTGACTGTTGGGATTGATGCTGCAGTATTAATATATACACAAGCTTCAGAAAAACTTGAAGTTTCTGGTTCACAGAAATGTGAAAATACTGAAGAGAATTTTGGCATTCTGAATTTTCCCACTGCTCTTGAAGCTATCACAGTGCTGCATACAAATCTACTGAGATTCCACATGAAAATTAGTATTTATCCTTTGAATCCCCTGCGAGAGGCACTAACGGAGGCTCTGAAACGGTATCCTAGCAACCAATCTCTTTGGAGGTCATACATCCACATCCAAAGGAAGTCTCACAGTGCAAGCAAAGCACGAAGATTTTTTGATAGTGTCACAAGGTCTACTAACTCTTTAGAGCCATGGCTGTTTGCAATCCAAGCAGAGCAGATGAGAAAAAAACTCACAGAGAAGGTCCAGAGGTAACACCTTGCAGCTCCTTACAATTATGCTTTTTGAATCTGTCTCATCACCCAACAGAGTAGAGAAAATGGTATCACAGTTCTCATTTTGCAGATGAAGAAGCTGTAGCTGGAGGTTTTTTTGTTCAAGGCTGAATAGGGAGTCAGTGACAGAATCTTGGAACAGAATAAAAACCCTGGGTGATAGCCTTTATGTCCTTTCTGCTGAGCCAGATTGTGTTTGAATTTGTTTGATTACTTGCTGCTAGCATCAGGATGATACACATTTCTTTAAGGAATTTTTAAATAACTAAGCCTGTTTAGATGGCTCACAGGATAGACTCTGTGAGCTCAGAAACTGCTGCATTTTAGTACTACAGCGATAAAGAGCATAATACAGAGCTATGCTGCAGTTTCTGCCTGAGCTGGCTGCCCTACTTTACTCCTGAATCACAGACTACAGTTGTGGCAGATCTGTTTCCATAGTGAGTCCTTGAGAGTTTAGTTTTCGTATGGGGCTGTTACTAGGTAGGAGAGGCTGGAAATTCCGTGAACTCAGTGGTCTGGGCTCAGCTCTTTTTCTCCTGAGAAAGGAGGAAAGGGTAGGAGATACAGGTAACAAGGTACATGTTCATTCTTAGAGCTTAGTCTCTTAACTGTTGTCTTCTCATTGTTTGGAGCTGCCTATCCTTTGCTACCTACAGATCTCCAGTGGCGTCAACAGCTTGGTTGTTTGTGTCTGCACGTGGCAACGGATTTCTAGGAAACAGTTACCTGGAAGTTTTATAGAGCTGTAAGCTCACAATATTCAAACTTGTTGAAATTACATAATTACCAGTATACTTTGAAATGATGGTGCATCCACTTCTTTGATTGCTGCAGGCTGGCAACAGGCATTCAGACATGATAGTGGCATTCCTGAGCTGTTAGTCTGTGTCATCCTAAAGTGTTGTAAGAATTCTACGGCCACCAAATGTAAAGGAGGATTGTAATTTGATTTACTGTTAATTCAGATTAACGCTATGATAGGTTTTCGTTATTGTTACTTGGAACTGAAAATTTCAGAATTATTTTCTCGGTGATGTTGAATTCCTTTCCAGATTGTTCACTGCTAGCAAAGCCTTTCCTATAGATTATATTTATAAGGAACAAGTTGGGTGTTGCAAGAGCAGAGCTGAACTACTGCAACAGGGAGATAAGTGGCCTGTCAGTCACGCATAAAACGAATGTTTTGTGATGTTGTGACAAAATAAGAAAATGTCTGTGCTATGTCTGACTATTTCATATTCTGGTTTATATTTCTGCTTAAGCGCATGGAATTCAGATGAAAAAATGAACACAAAGGGTAAAACAGGAATGTTTTTTAGTTGCTATTAGGTACAAGGCTTCAAATGTTTGAGTCCATGCAGAGTAGGTTACATAATTTTCCCTCATGGCAAAGGTTAAGATGAGAGGGAAAATTACTTCAAAGGCACATGAAAAAAAAAAGGGATAAGTTAGGAGCAAAGTGTTAATGGTGAGTGGAACAAGCTGGCAGGCTAAGAGGACATGCACAGACAAGTGGTGTTGCTGTCAGTGGTCCAGTCTGTTTCTTCAAGCTCAAGCATCAAAAGTAAGCCAGTCCGTATCAGCTGTTGAAGGAAATCAGTGCTTTGGTGAAAACTACATAGCTGCTTTTGTTTTGCCTGGAACTTAGGGGATTTGAGTCTCTGGGTGAAAATTGCTGTTGTAATTGTGGTTGAAATCCAGAGTTGTAATTTTGACCTTGATCGCAGACCAACATATGGCCTTACAAAAGTGAGGGGTAAATTTGAGCAAACTTGCCTGGGCACCAGAAGAAGGTGTGCTGATCCAGACTTGAATTTCTTTTGAGCTGCTCTGCCAAGCTTAGAATGATAAATAACCTTGGAGGTAGGCTAAGATGTTTTAAGATCATATGATAGTGGATTATCATGTTCAAAGAGAAATTATTTTTGAACTTGCTACATGAATTTTCACAAAAATACCTAATTTATATTTTTTCCTAATGTTCCTATTTAGAAATGTGTTGATTACATTAGCAAGTGCTAAAAATCTGGTTTATAACATTGAGTTTATAGGACGAATTACAAAAACCTGGCTATATATGGTGCTGCGAACAGAGACAGGGCATCGTTCTTCACCCCTTCTGACCCAGATGTGGTTCCTTGGCTTGGGTTTAAAGGACTGTTGTTTCTTCTCTTCTCTGTGTTTCAGGGCAGATGTTGGTGAAATACATTGTACTATTCCTGAAACTGGATTAACAAATCGGATTGTAGCTCTATTTGAACATGCAGTTCAGAGTGAAAATGGTACTCATTGTCCACTGCTATGGAGAATGTATTTGAACTTCATGGTAAGAAGATGAGTATCAGTTTTGTTTTATTTTGTTTTACCGTATTTGGAACTCTCATAAACACAGCTGGAATATTGCTTAGAAAAATGAATACTAAATGCTGCCATGTCTCTGTGATTTGCAAGGTGATATATTTAACTATTGTTGGGAACAGTAAGGAAAATGTAATTCAATGGATTAGGAATTAATAGCTTCTGACAGTGTAGTCCTAATATGGATGCAGACATTGTCTGTCATCTTATATAGATAAAAAGTTTGTCATAAGATACCAATAGATGTCAAGCTGCTTTCCAGTGGAGTAGACCCCAGCATATATTGGTGCAGAATTTGCACTTCCTGTTGAACTTCAAGGTTCCTGTCAGCTGATTTCTTCATCCCATTGTGATCCCTCTGGATGGCAGGATGACCCTTGGATGTATCAGCCACTCCTCTCAGTTTTGTGTGGTCTGCAGGCTTGCTGAGGGTGTACTTTGCACCATTAGCTAGATCATTAATGAAGGAGTTAAATGAGATTGGTCCCAAGAGTGTCCCCAGGGGTACTGCTAGTCACTGCCCTGTGACTAGACTTGTTCCACAGATCACCACCCTTAAGGCCCAGACTTTGAGACAGTTTTCTCATTGTCTGTGCATCCAATTCTTTAGTCAGCTGCTTATTTAGGAGGCTCTTACAGGAGACAGTATCAGAGGCCTTACTGCAGTCCAAATAGACAATGTCCACAGCTCTCCCCTTACCTACCAGGTCAGTCATTTCATCATGGCAGTTTATTGAGTTGGTCAGTCATGACTTTTAGTGAATTCACACTGTCTGCTGCTGATTTTCTTTTCACTCACATGCCTGGAAATGGTTTCCAGAGTTAGCTGCTCTGTCACCTTCCCTAGGTACACGGTGAAGCTGACCAGCCTATAGTTCACTGTGTACGTCTTCTTCCCCTTCTTGAAAGCAGGAGTGATGTTTTTCTTTTTTCAGTCTTTGGGTCCTTATCCCAGTTGCTGTGATCAATCACAGATTGTCAAGAGTGACCTCTCAGTGATATCTGCCAGCTCCCTCAACACTTGAGGTGCAGTTCATATGCAAAAAAAATGCACAGTAGGCAAAACAGAGCTGTAACTTCTACAACTTGCCTTCATTTTGACAGTCTTGAATCCTAAAAGCTGCATATAAAAGTTAACTGGCATTGCAGTTTAATGCTAAAAAGCAATAATGTTTGTTTCTTCCATAGTTCCCCATGGAAGTACATAAATAAAATAAACTTCATATCCTCAGCTTTGCCATCATGGTTTTCTTGCTTCTCCAAAGTACAATATGGAAGATGACAACACTCAAGTAATAACTTCCATTCCTCAGTGTTACTCTTCTGTTCACATTCCCTTGTATAATAAGTTGTCAGAGGGGGATCAGCAGTCAGAAGGCTGTGAAATAAAGAGAAGGCAGGGGAAGGAGAGATCTTGTTTTGTGTTTGAGATCTCTTCTGTGGGACTGTTAATTGTGACCATTTCTACATAAATACACACTTGTAAATATTTTATACAACTTCGTATGCAGGAATGCACAACTGAATTACTGTTATTCTTTACAAACTAATAATGACACCCCAGTATGCACAAATGCTAAAGATCATCCATTATGTATTTTATCACTAGTGCTTCATTCATGGAAGATACCTTTTTCACAAGAACAAGGAGTATTTACTAGATGCTAATAAGATGGAGGAAAATATTGTTACAGTAATAGCTTGGAATAACATTGTTTAGAGAAGCAAAATCAATTAGAAACATTACAATTTTCAGATATAGTCATAGAAGAAATTGTGATTGGTCAGTATTACTTAAGTTCTGTAGATCTCTCTGTTTTCTCTTTGCTGATGAAACATGGGTTAGGTAAATGGACAGGGATATGGGCTGGAATCTGGCTGAACTGCCAGGCTCAAAGGCTTGTAGTCAGCAGCATGAACTTCTGCTGCAGGCCAGCCACTGGTGCTGCACCCCAGGGACTGATAGTGGGACCAGCGCCCTTTAACATCTTGGATAATGATCTTCATGATGAGAGTCTGTACCATCAGCAAGTTTGCAGCTGATGCAAAATCAAGAGGAGTGGCCAAAGCACCATATTCTGCTCTTGGTCTGTCCAGGTTCCTCTGAATAGCCGAGAGTCCTTGTTCTCTTACTTGTCTTACGAGTAAAGCCCTGAAACTCCTTAAAGACATCTGAAGAGTGTAACCTGACAAATTACATAGCTACCACAATGTATAATAAAAAGGATTTCTCAGCAGAAGAACATTGAGCTTTTCAGCAGTCATTTCTTTGTCTCAGAAGTAATTGTTTCAGTATTTCAGCTATTACTTCACTGAAGGATGAATGTTTTTTTATCACACAGGCTTCTCTAGGCAAAAAAGAAAAAAGTAAAGGATTGTTTTATAAAGCCCTTCAAAACTGTCCTTGGGCAAAGGTAAGCACAGAAAACAGGTGAACTTGTCATCATCATTTTTGAAGTTCTGTATTTAAAAAAAAACCACCTTAATCTTTAGCAATTGTTGTAAGGAGTTACATGCAAATGAAAGGAGAGGTTTCTGAGGAAGTAATGTTAGGATTTTCTGCAAATAAGAGATGCATCTTAAAGGGAAACATGGTCAATAGTCAGTGCTGTTTGTGTTTCAGGACAGAAAGGTGTTGCGTTGAGGCACAACAGTAAAAAATCCTGTCTGATCTAGAAATGATTGAGTCTTTCAGACTTTTATCATGAGCATGGTAGTATCAGAAATACATAGCCAAATAAACATTTATTTAATATATAAAAATTACAGAAGAGAACCTGCAACTCCTCAGGTAATGTGTGTATATGCTGCAAATGCTCCAGTGCCTCTTGACCTCCATTTGATCTTTTTGGATAAAGTTCCTCAGTAAGAGTTGAAAAGACTTGATTACATATCTACTTGGCTGTCACTGTAGGAGTACTAATTCTCTTTGTATTACTTTAAAGAACACATGATATTTCTTATGTTCTTGCTACAGAGTTGTTGCTGTCTACTTCTTTATACTGTGTTTCTTGCTAGAAAGGTAGCACAGAAAATGTTCTTGTTGTCTTTCCAGGTACTCTATATGGATGCAGTAGAGTATTTCCCTGATGATCTGCAAGAGACGCTCGATCTAATGACTGAAAAAGAATTGAGAGTGCGGGTACCTATGGAAGAGCTGGATCTGCTACTAGAGATTTAAAGAAGACTGCAGTGAAGTGGAGGAAGTACAGAAGCTGCTTCCAAAGCTAACACTTAGATCCATCTCTTTTCATACAGGAACTCTGTTGGGACTTGGGTACTATGTACTTGGTATTTTGTTGTTGTTGTTGTTAAATCTTTTATATAAATTCCTATCAAAATGGAGTTCTACTACCTGCAAGTATTCTGGAATCGAGAACTGCTTTTTGCCCACAATAATGGATCCATTTCTCTGAAGTATTGCTGGCTCCCACAGAAGGATACTCTGTTTAAATAGCCTCCTGTTGGAAGTTGCCTGCATTTTTTATTCTGTTGTTTGAAATTACATTCCCTAGGTTTCAGCAGAAGTTCAGTACATGCCAGCTATGGCTTGGTGAGCAGCATGGGAAATAAACATCTGCCAAATGGATGCTCCACTGTCTTCCAGTTGGCAGATTTCAGTAATTTCCTTCAGCATGGTATGCCTGTGTATATGTAACTGCCAAGTCAAACAGCCATTACATCTGTACATATACTGTGAGTAAAAGCTAAATTTTTGTTTGAGCACGCACCTATTTTGGTATTCTTTGACAGATGACCATTTTAATACAAGTATTTCTGAAAAATATACCTGAATATTTGAAAATTCAAACGTAACTTGTTTTTATTTATTAATTTAATAGAACTCTTGAGTGTATTCAAAATGAAAACATGTCCATAATGCATCTCTAAGCAGCTCACTTCTAAGGAAATTCTTGTAATTGGTTACTTGCTTTGACGCGAATCCAGGCAATTGTTGTAAAAGTAGAGGTTTGATCTGTATTTGGTTCTCATAAAGAAGGCATAGTCTTCTATGGTTATTTAAAAAGTAGCTTGTATTCCAGGCTTCTAGCAAGCTCCTAGAGAAGCATTATGAAATATGGTAACAATTTAAAGATACAGTTATGTTACATATTTATTCTGTGAAACAGAACATGCTGAAACATCCAAAGGATTGTTTAGCATCCCTACTCTTGAGACCCAAGGACTCAGAAACTGGATTTTCATCTGAAACAGGTATACCTGCAGCCACTGAATACCCAAAACTGCTTCAGACATTTTTCATGAGAAAATTAATTGTCATTAGCAGCACTAAAGCATTTGGGATCATCCAGCTGGTGAGATCCCATTACACATGAAACTATGTCTGGACCAAGACATACAACTTCTGGCTTGGGTTTGCCACCATGATAGAATACACTTCAATTCAGGCTGCATTTCATTTAATTCCTTTCTAATATTATTTTAAATATTGCGGGGAACGTGTGTAATTTTAAATGGCATTACAGCACTTCTTAAGAGCCTTATAATATTGATGTAATTGCAAGTGGTGCTGGTTTTGCTGTAATTGATTAGTCTTTGTGAAAATTATAGTTTATTTTTAAAATCTTTATACAAAAATGACAGAGCTCCTGAATTGGATGTAGAAGTTACTCTGTACCCTGTATAGTAACATGACCAATTATGCCTGTGTTTGTTAATGCTTTCCCATCACAGGAGAATGCCATTTCCTCTAAAGCCCTGAAAGGGCCATGGGGAGGTGAGAAGCTTGATTGTACTCCTGCTTAGAGTCACAGAGGAACCCAGGTTGAGAGGGACCTTGAAAGATCATCTGGTCCAACCCTTTGTGGGACAGGAAGCCTAGACAAGATTAACAAGCTCTTTCTGCAGTCACATTTGAAAACTTCCAGTGATGGCAGCAATGACTTCTGTATCCGTCACTTTTCTGTTCTTCCATGCATCCTGTCCCCAGTCCTTTCCTTTGCAGTTTCTCCCAAAGCAGCACTTGGGCTGCTTCCTTTCTTTTGATGGTCAGAGGCTTCCTGGAGCAAGTCCTGCCTTTTAATTCAGACCCCAGTAGCTTTCCTGTCCTTGTGAGGAATATACTTGCTGTTCACTTTCTCCTGGTATTTATTACTTTTGTCTTGATTGTCAAGTTCAGAAACTCTGGTGGAAGTGGCAGCAGTTAAATTCTGCTGCAAAAGCTAAGTACTGAATTTTCAAACGTGTGTTTTTCAGTTCCTGTGGTGGCAGACAGGGTAGTAGAACAGAGTCCTTGGGTTCATTTAATGCAATGCAGCTGTTCTTCAGGGAGCTGATCCCATCTCTTGGTGGCTGTTGCTTTGAGCCAGCAGTAACAGCAATGTCCCAAATAAAAAGTGCCTTGCTTGCCACACGTGTTACAAAGCTCTTCTGCCCCTCAAGCAACAGTGAGATCAACTGCCATGATTAGAAAGTGCTAAAAAATCCCTAGCATTTTGTGACCTTTCCAAGGAGACAGATCTCCTAAGGTTTATAAGAATGGGTAATAAAACTTGTTTTTCTAGCTCCAGATGAAAAACAATTCTATTTCAGGATTTCTGTCATCCAGATTAAATAAAGGACTCCATTCATCTGTAGGGTTCATTTTTAACAATGAGCCACATAATTTTTACATAGAAGAATAAAATCTCTTGGCCTTGCTGCTGCCATTGTTGTTGGAGCACTGGCAGTGAGCAAAGGCATTGCTCTGGGTGTAACTCTCCACTGTCTGTTACTGGCCTGCATTTGCTCCCACAGAAAGTTCCCAGAACAAAGACTGCACATTACGTAACTGGTTTGCATGTGGAACTTTTCTACAAACCTTAAAGATCACATGTGCAACATTTGGAAATGAATTTCTTAGAATTTAACAAGCTCTTCACAGAAGTGTACTACACGGGATACTTCTTAAGTAGTAGATGCATGGCTCCAACTGAGCCAATACACACCTGGCCCCCATGGGAATGGAGCTGTTGGCAACAGAACTGGGTAGAGGGGAAGAATTCGAGGTTCTGCTGTAGAACACCAAGCATGGGACATGTAGTTAGAATTTCTCTGTGCACATCTGCTGCATGCCAAAGCCCGCACCTCTAGCAGTGGGGCTGGTGCCTTACGAGCCTGCACATCCTGCCGTGGGCAGCATGGGGCCCTTGAACCTTTCCTGCTGTGTTGGTTCTTTTCAGAGACATTCTCTAGCTTGGATGTTTATCTAATGAACTGAAAGCCTTTTGGGAAAAACAGATTTATAAACTAATCTTACAAGTACCCTATCCAAACACATTTAGATGTTTAAGGTAAGATTACTAATGAGCATCCATCTTGCTCTCTTATAAGCTGCAAGTGCTAGAGATCAGTACCTTTCAAGTGTATCTCAGTGTTGCAGACTTGTCACTGATTTTCATGTATAAATGACTGATGAGACTGAGGTTACTCAAAAATGACACTTGTCCTAGTTAGCCCCTAAAAAATTATATAAGAAGGTAATCAAGAACAACAGCAATGCCAGAGTAGTGGTAAGAGACTGCCATGCCTAAGGAGGACTCAGAGTTGGGGCACCTGCATTGCTCCCTGTCCCTGTGGTGTGGGTCACTGAGACAACACTTGGGTCACCAGCACTTTTTCTTCCAAGCCAGAGAATGCAACAGACAGTTCCCTGTAAACAGCAGGGCTTTGCCACCAAAACAGTCCAATTCAAAGAAATGTTTTATTGGGAAGTGAAGAGTTACACTGACTGAAAACCCACAACCCAGCAGCTTTTAACCCGTTCATGAACGCAAACTAGCTGTGTGGTTTTACACAAGACTCCTGTCAACACAGAAAGGTCTTTATAGATCCCAAAGAGACAGATGTCCTAAAGATACAGTCCCTCAGGGGTTCCCTCTTGTTTTTTATAGAGAACATTCTCTTTAGACTTTTTGAAATCTTCATTTGTTACTTTCATTCTCCGTTCCCTCAAAGCCATCAATCCAGCTTCTGTACAAATTGCCTGCAACACAGGAAGCAAGAATAGTTACACTTTCTGTGCAACCCCTTCAAAGCACACCCTCACAGGCAGCAGCATCTTCCTGCTGCTCCAGTATCCATAGACGTGAGCAGTGTTAACAAAATCTGCCTTCTTAAGTTTGATACTCTTCTGTAGCACTGAAGCAGGCTGGATAAAGCCAGGTGAGTGTGTCCACAAGGACAGAAGTAGTCAAGAGTTACACTTCCCTGACAGAAAGGCAGCTTTGTAACAACAGTAATTTCCCCCCTGCAAGGACAGACATGTCCAGCTGTGTGATCCTTCTGCAGGGAGGTGACAGTTGTGTCATGCTGGTTTAAGCTCATGTGTGGTAACTGTAGCAAGGGCTCTATCTGCTTTACAAAAGCAGAGAAGGTATGGCTGAAGCTTCCTAACATACAGTTGCATTTTCATCTGCCTTGCAACATAGTCCCTAAAAGTGCTACTTTTCTGTACTATCTTAAGTAATGTTTAAGACACCTTGCACAAGATTTCACATTCTCCTTTGTTTCTACTTTGCTGCTTTAAAATTTCATATTCAGGTAACACGGGTCCATACTCTTACCAGCACAACCTACCTCACAATTATAATTTTGATATTTTGCCATTTGTAAAGCAGAGTACCTGGCACTCATAGAAGGTATTTTAAAGCCATCCCACTGTCCCTTGGTGATGTAAGCATAGAAAACTGGCGAACAGTTCAAATGATAATAGTTTTGGACGCAGCAAAAATGAGAGTTGATTTCTGCTTTGAAGTATAAACAAGTGTGATGTGCACTGACCTTAATATCTGCACCACTGAGATCATCTTTTGCCATAATCAGCTCATCCAAAGTCACATCATCTGCCAACGTCATCCTGCTTGTGTGAATCTGAAAGATTCGTTTCTTCGTCTTTTCATCAGGTAGAGGAAACTCTATTTTCCTATCAATACGTCCTGTACAAAAGAAAAGTTCAGTCCTAGGTTTTTTGCATGCAGCTGTTGGAAACAGCAGGAAGAACACTTGAAGGGTTTGACTGACAGTAACTCTTAAGCTGGAGCAGGTCCAGAGAAGGGCAGTGGAGCTGGGGAAGGGTCTGGAGCACAAGTCCTGTAAGGAACATGTGAAGGAACACCTGGGGGTGTTTCGTCTGGAGAAAAGAAGGCTCAGGGATGACCTTATCACCCTGTACAACTGCCTGAAAGGAGGTGTAGCCAGGTGGGGGTTGGTCTCTACTCCCAGGTAATAGGTCAAGACAAAATGGCCTAAAGTTCACATGGGGAGGTTTAGATGGGATATTAGGAAAAATTTCTTCATGGAAAGGGTTGTCAAGTATTGGAACAGGTTGCCCAGGGAAGTGGTGAAGTCACCATCCCTGGAAGTGCTCAAAAGAGGTGGAGAAGTGGCACTTGGGGATGTGGCTTAGTGGTGGTCTTGGCCATAGTAGCTTAATGGTTGGTTGACCTGAAAGGTTCTTTCCAGCCCAAACAGTTCCTTGATTCTTCCTACCACAATGAATCGTGTCTTGGAGTAGAAAGCAAGGTCAGACTATCTCTTTCAATTCTGGCATAGTATTATCTCCTCTGTACTCTATTAGCACTGGGTTTGAGCTGAAGAGTCTAAAGCTAAATGATGACAACACCAAACCAAACACATACCTCAGCAACTTCATACTGTGGAGGTATTTCAGCTTATTCCTTTATCTCTGTGTTGTTCTCTACCTTCCAATTTAACAGGCACCACAGACATACTACACTTTGATACATTTTTAGTGACCATTTAAAAATACTACCTGTGCCTGCTCAAGCTCAACACATCTCCCTCACTCATCCCCCAACTGGCAGGAGCATGCCAGGTCAGTAAGGAGCAGCCTGCTTTCCTTGCACCAGGATCCAGGCTGTCCCTGCTAAGGCCTAGGCTCTCACCCCCACAACACAGCTGGTGCTGCCCTGCCTTCCCCAGCTGCTGCAGGTGTGCTGCTGCTGCACACAGCTTGCTTAACAAGCACTTAAAATGGCTGTGCCATCTTAATAGAAAGGAAGAATATTCAAACTGTTTATGTATATGTAAAGGAATTACCACATTTCTTCTCTTCCTAAGATTTTTCTGCTATTTAGAAGCTTGTGAATGGGTTCTGATTTCAACAGATGCACCAGCATAGATGAGATGGTGAATAAGAGCAAACTTGTGGTCTTTATACCAGCCTCTGCTTGTCAAGTTACAAGAAGTCCTTTCACAAGAAAAGTGGCTTAAGCATACACAGCAGGGAAATCCCTTACCTGGTCTAATTAAAGCTGGGTCCAGTGTTTCTATTCTGTTTGTAGCCATGATAACTTTAACGTCCCCCCGAGAGTCAAACCCATCCAGCTGGTTCAGCAGCTCCAACATTGTGCGCTGAATCTCTCTCTCACCCCCTGAATTTGAGTCATACCTTTAAGAAAAAAGCATAGTCAGAAAAAGCACCAAGTAAGTGCCACAAAGGCATAAACAAAAGGGGAAGAGGGGTATTTTGTTTGTAAACATCCATAAGAGATTTAAAAAAAAAATTTAACGTTTATCCGTATAAACAAAACAGGTTTTCAGAATTATATTGTGACATCTAGGTAAGTAAAGAGACACTGAACTATTCTTGTAGCTGGGGAATGTAACAGCCATCATGTGAAGGAAAACTCGTTTTTTCCCATGTTTGTTATGTATTTGGAAATATCTTCTTCCCACCTAACAAAATCAACATAAAGGAGTAAAAAACCTAATTCTTAAAAACACATACATCCATACATAAGGCAGCAGGTGGCACTTCGAGCTAGTGGCACTTTGGGCTGGTGGCCATGCAGTAAACATGTATGAGAATGTTTTTATTTATTTAAAAAACACTGACTACTTTAAAGACTATTTGCATTGGACATTTCCAACAAACCTACAAAATTTTCAAAGTAATACAGTTTGGATGTGGGCTGAACAACAGTTTAGTGCAGCACAAGCAATGCTGCTCCATGACATAAACTGTTTAACCTTCTGTAAACTACTCTCAGAGCACAAGGATTTAGCCACCTACTTGAGAATCAAACAACAAATGGATATATTCTATATTAAATATTCTGCTTTACCATTGGATCACTAAAGCCAATTACTGGATATGGACTTGCAGCTAGAGGATCCCATATACACAGTGTCTCTTTCTGGTTTTGACACTCCCCTAGAGATGCTGCCATGTAGCAAGAGAACAGAGGTTCTCTCTCAGCAAGTCTATTTAGTATGAAAATGCTGTGCTATATTGGGTGTCCACAGACATTATTTGAAGTGTTACTTGTTACAAACGCTTACATCGAAACAGCGCATGCAAATGTCGCAGAGCAAACAGAGTCTCAGTATAGCTGCAGAAGAAGTGTTCCTAGCAAGGCTTTTGCTGCCTCTGGCAATCCCTGTGTGTGCAGTGGAGCTCAGCTACTGTACCTCTTTGTGCCGATGGCATCGATCTCGTCAATGAAGACGATGGACGGGGCGTGCTCCTCAGCCACGCGGAACAGCTCGCGCACCAGCTTTGGGCCATCACCCAGGTACTTCTGGATGAGCTCTGAACCCACCACTCTCAGGAAGGTTGCTGACGTCTGGTTTGCCACTGCTTTGGCGAGTAAAGTTTTGCCTGTTTTTAGTTGGAAAGAAATATTGTAATTAGTTTGCAGAGAAGGGAAAGAGAAAGGAAAAGGTGTCCTAACAAAACAGCTGTATGAAATTTGTGAAAGACTTGGTTAGTATTTAAAGCATTGCCAAGTGTAAATTATTTTACTTGTGTTATCTCAGCACAGGCGTTACTGAACTGTAAAATACCTGTGCCAGGTGGGCCATACAGAATGACTCCTTTGGGTGGCTTTATACCCATCTCTTCATAATATTCAGGGTGGGTGAGAGGAAGCTCCACAGACTCCTGAAGCAGAAGAAACACAAATATGTTTTTGTAAGACTGAGTGGTCTCCAACAAAGATATGTAGGGATCTTCAGAACAGCAATAATGAAAGCAGTGAAGTAGAAAGAACTTTCTTGATTTCAAGACAGACATTGAACAGCATGGCTCTCTGTTGCCTCCAATTCTAAGGCAGAAAACTATCTGCACAGGCCTTCCTATTGTTTCCACTTGATGTGTAGTAGAGCAGCAGTGAACATTCACCCTCCTCCATCCTCAATGCATCATCCTAAATTTAGAACCCTGAACCCCAAAATTTAGAGTTCCTGAACCCCAAACACTTTGAGGCCAGAGAACCCTTTATGAAAGGGTGCCTTCTATAAAGTTACCAGATACCATAGATTTTAAGAGCATTTGTGGTTTTAGACACCCACCCAGAACAAAAGGATTGTGTTCTGGCAAGGTTCAGGCAGAGTTCTGCTGGTAGGGAAAAAACCAACCAACCCAACACACCCCAACCAAACAACAAACAACTGTAAAAACAAAACAAGCAATTGCCCTGAGAGACTAAATCCTTAGATTGGATGGCATCAGACACTCAAAATAACCTCTGCAGTTTTTACAATTTAACTCTCATCTTGCAACAACTGAAACTACACGTTGCAAAGTAAGAAGCTATTAGAGATTTTATGAGCTCTGGGCTCTATAGGTTGCTGAGTAACTGTGAAAGGTTCCTGTGCACACAGCCTCTGGTGACCTGCTTAAAAGAGTGAGGTCCGTGAATCTGCCTAGACAAATCTAATGAAGAAATGCCCTACAGAAGGATAAAGGACACCACTACAGGAACAGCAGCCAGTCCTGCTGTTTCCCTTCTCAGCTCCTAGCACAACAGTTTCATTGCTGGCTTAACTGTAAATGAGTACAACTGAATACCTTGATTTCTTGAATTTGGTTGTCAAGGCCACCAATGTCAGCATACGTTTCTTGAGGAGCTTTTTCTACTTTCATCACAGTCACTAACGGGTCTGTGTCATCCATCAGGACTCCTATCACAGCATGAACCTAATCCAAGAATTGAGAGTTGTCAAAGAAGGCAAAGCAGCATTTTTAATACAAGCTGAAGTCTAATCTCTATGCCCACTAAAATAAGTGTGTGAAATAAACAGCATTCTCTCTCCTGTGATCTTCAGAAAAAAAAGGCCAGTTAAAAACAGTACAAGAACTTGTAAGAAACTTGATTTTATAAAAACAACTCACCTTATGATTTAGCAAAACAGAGCAGCCTGGCTCTAATAGGTCCTTGTCCACAAAAGACAGAATACTGACATAGTGCTCTGATCCCACTGATGTGGACACAATAGCATGGTTGTCATCAATGATCTCCTCCAAGGTACCCACAGACATCGGTGTTCCTCTCAGATCATCCACCTTGGACCTTTCTTCCTGTTGTCAAGAAGAATCCAAGAAACAACTGAGCAACACAGGAAAAACATTATTGTACAACACTGGTTACATAATTCAGACAGAAAACAGCAGAACCAGTCTTTCCTATTGTTCTCCCGCCCCAAAAAGAGAGAGCTCAGTAACAAAATCCACTATGAATTTAGTCCTACCCTACAGACACCATTTATGTGGATGTGAATAATGAGAATCTTCTTTCTCTGTTGATGGATATCTGTGAGTGGCACTTTGACAGAGCATTAAGAAACAAAACTCCCGTGGCTTCATCTGTAGTGATCCATGCTTAGTCTAAAACAATTTAGCCAATTAATGAGGAACTGTGATAAACCTGGTATGTTTGTATGAACTTGCACACCAGTTGTACTTTATTTCCATTGCTTTGGTATGAAGTAGTTCACATTAATTAAGAGCATTTACTGTAACGTTAGAAGTAACAGCTCACTCAAGCCCCACCTCTTGTTTTTCTTCCAAAGGTTTCATCTGTTCTTGATTTCTGATAAACTCTTCCTCCATTAAGAGGTAATCTTTAATTCTCTCCAATTTCAACAACTTGAGTCTGCACTGTGTGTGAGGAGTCACTGTAACCAAAGCAGAATCACAGTATTTTAGAACAAGTTTCACATGGTACCAACTAACCACTAATTCACTACTAGAAATACTGCTTTATTTTCCTGACTGTAACTTCTACCTTACTTGTCCCACCGTAACTCCAGGCGAAAAACAGATTTAATGTTTCCCCTGTATTTTTCCTCAGTTTAATTTCTCTCTCTCTTACAAGAGAACTCTTAAGAGAGTTCTTTCTCTGTCTCTTGGGAGTTCATAGGCTGCATCTTGCAAAACAATAATCTTATTCTGTGGGGAGCTTCTTTATGTTAATTAGAAATAAAATTACATCTGGCATTGTATTAGTGACCTCCAGAGAGGCAGATCTCAAGGAGAGAAGAGCTCTGTACTTCCTGAAGAGCAGACAGGCCACAGCTCTGCAGGGGAGACAGAATGCTTACCCAGAGGGAGTTTGCTGGCAGCATCTGGTCCCTTGGTCTTCTTTTTCTTTTTCCCCACTCTGGTTGGAACTGGAGGTTCATATTTCTTCTTCTTATCCTTATTCATAAAAAGAATTCCATAAGAAGAGAAAAAAAATCGGGATAATAACAATGAAACAATACACACAGCTATTAAGTGCACAGACTAAAAAAGAACTCAAGGTGAAGGACTTCATAACAAAACCTTCTCCTTATGATCTATAGCAAGAATCCCAAAAGAAACATGACTCTTATTTTTTACGAATGTTCAAAAATTTCTTCTCCTGCTTATTTTACATCCCACTTTCTAATTTAAACTTCTGTCAGTTTTCAGTGAATATAGGATACGCAAGGCTCAAGCCTAAAGTAAATCGCAAACGAAACTAACAGATGAGACAATGAGGAAAATATTGAATCTCCACCCTTCTGCTGCACTTCAATCTATCAGACACATTCAGTTTCCCAGCCTAGACACTGCTTGCCATGTGCTTTGTCCTTTCAGCTCCAAAGGAGACCAGGGAGGCCCCTGATGTCCCACAACGTGAAGTACACTCCTACTGCAGATCATTGTGCACGTCACTTTCGAGCCAGCAACAGATCCTTAAGTGGCACCTTGAAGGCAACTGGTCTTTCCCAACCCTGACACATTTATGGTTTTATTTTTTTAAAAAACAAGTCATTGTAAAGAAATTTCAGTTTAACCTCCCTTTTTTTATTTATGAACAACACCTGTTTTCTCCAACGTACACCCAGAAAAGACATTCATCAGAGTCAGCAAGAGCATAATTTTATGCAGTTCCAAATACAACAATAATTTTTTTAAAGTAAATTTAAAAACCCAATTGCAGCCAGGCTCTGTAGCAGCACACTGGTAGTTCATTCTGTAAGTATTTATTTGGGTTTCAGTTACCTTGTCATCCTTCTTGCTACCACCAGGACCATGACCACCACTCTGACTTTGACCCTAGAGAAAAGGTAAAAAAACAAACGACGAAAACCTAAATATACGTACAGTTCTATGAATCGAGAAGCCTACGGACAATTTCACGTACAGAAATCCCCTAATTGGATTTCTCCTGTCTAAACAAAACGCTAAAATACTCCAGCTTATTGTACAAAATTACAAAGAAGTGTCCCACTCGGCCCGGCCCCACCGCCCGCGCTCCCCCACGTCCGGGCCGCGGCCTGGAGGCGCCGGCGGTGACTCCGCAAAACGCCGGGCGCTGGCGGCGGAGCCCGAAGGGGCGCCTCGGTTCGGCGCCGCAGACAGAGCCGCACTCTCTCCCCCCGAGGCCGCGCTCGGAGCGGTGCCGGGCCGAGGGCCGGGGGCCGGGGCCGCTCTCACCATCGCGCCGCAACCGCCCCGGAACCGCCCGGATCGCAGCGCCACGGGCCGCGGCCGCGTCACTACGGGCGGCGGCGAGGGACAAGCAAGCTCGCGGGGCGGAGCGCGGGGCGCCGGCAGCCGCGCGGGTGTGGTGCCGACAGCGGCCGGCGGGGGGCGCCGTGTGCCCGCGGTTGGTGTGTGAGGGGCGGCGTGCCCGCCGTGTGCCCGCCGTGCGCCCGCCGTGTGCCCGCGGTTGGTGTGTGAGGGGCGGCGTGCCCGCCGTGTGCCCGCCGTGTGCCCGCCGTGTGCCCGCGGTTGGTGTGTGAGGGGCGGTGTGCCCGCCGTGTGCCCGCCGTGTGCCCGCCGTGTGCCCGCGCGTGCTTGCATGTGAGGGATGCAGAACCGAAGCGGAGGAAGAAGAGTGGCGAATCTTCATGCCCTGTATTTAAAGTTACAGGTTTTTTTTTCCTAGACCTGATCCTTCCTTCCATCTCTTGCATCAGCTAGTCAATATAAAAACATTTTTGTGTGTGCTGTAAGAATTGTTTTTCTTGTGGCAGCATTTTAAGAACATGGGTAAAGCTCTCAGGAAATCCCTCCCTCCACAAAAACATAACTTTTATACCTACGCTGAGTTCTACTGGTCTGCGATATTCCTGGGGAAACGCAGTAGAAGCTTGTAGTGTCTGCTTTTGACATTCCCAAAGGTAAAGCTCAGGCTGAACTCAAGCGCGTGCCCGATCCCGAACCAAAGCCAGTTTTGGGTCACGCCTGGTTTATTTCTCCGCACCAGAGGTGCCGTCCTTGTGCGGGGCCACAGCAGCTGCTCTGTGTCTGCCTGCCAGGACCAAAGCTCCTGCCTCCTCCTGCAGGATCTGCAGATACCTCCTCTGCTTTGGGCTGGAGCATCTCTATCAGCAGAAAGGTTACAGTCAAGATGAGGGCATAGCCTAAAAATACTTACAGCCTGCTCTCACCCAGTTAACCAGCATTTAGATTATATTTACATCCATCACTGTTTTCAGTGTAGAGATCAGAGCATTTGTGAAAAGAGGCTTCAGTTTACAGCAGACAGTAGGATGTAGGATTGTTTTGCTTTGCTTTGATGGTTTTTTTTTTTCTTTCACACTTTCTCTAGAATTCCTGTCTGCGTAGGGAACTTTATTAATTATTAATGTGACTGGCTGAGCTGTGTAGAAAGGTGTGAGGTTTTGATCATTTACTTTGTTTTTGTTCCATTTGCTCACAGGGGTTACTGTTGTGCAGTGTGGATTTAATTTGACTTTTCTATTGTTTTTATTGTTTTACGAAATAGCTGCCTTTTTGCTACAGTATCAGCTGTTCTGTAACTTTTAAGAACATTGAAAGGAAATTTAATATAACAAATATTCTTTGCTTTAATAACATTCACTTTTTGGAGTTTACAGTCTTACAGAATTGCATCTGTATTTCTTTCAACCTTACAACGTAAAGATTTTAGAACACTCTTTCCCTGACACAATTTTTCCTCTCTTTAACCTCCTTTTAGACTAAGATATACCCATATTTATTTCAAATTATACCTGTAATTGGTAGTTCTGGTTATGATTGAGAATTCTTATTACCTTTTTTCTTTGGAAAGCCTGATTTTAGTGCTGTGTAGCTTTGCATTTGAACTGTGAGAATTATGGCATAAACTGATCTAAATGGTAGGGGTGTAGGAGGAATGTAAAAGCTGAAGTTGCCATTTGTAAGTTGACAAGAAAAATCTGTGACAAATTTGAAACAAAACCTACCTGGTTTTGTAGTATTAATAAATATTAGGAAATTATATATGGGAGCAACTGTAAAATAATGTTGTCAAGATTGTCTCCCAGTTCATTCACTTAAAGACATACTATGGAACAGCTGGGACAGAAAACATGAACCACAGAAGGGAAACTGTGTTTGGGGTGATCTGGTTAATGGCTTTCTGTTCTTGGGGTGAATAGTGCTGGCAAACTGGAAGTGAAATTGAGATGTGGTTCTGTAACTTGGCTACTTGCCTTAACTTTACACATCCAGAATTTTGGTTTGGTTGCAGAGTACAGATAATGTCAAATTAGGAACTTCAAACAATAGATATTGTATAAACAATAAAAATGATCCAAGTGCCTCTGATTTCTAGGGTTATGCTTACTAGAAAAAAAAAAAAAGGAAAAAGAAAAAGAGTGAGCAGGGGTAACAGGAAGGAACACAAAGTCCTTGTTTGTTAAAAACGACCATAGCCTCAGGGGCATCAAAAAGTTCTTCATAAAAAAAAATACCAAGACTTGTTCAGAGAGGATGGGTGTTGTTGTACTTTGTTTTTAGTTAGTGTTTTCTACCCCTCTTCTTTATTCTGCAGTAAGCTTTCTGCTGATCTTTTAGGCATATTGTAATGCCCCCAGCTCGGTTCCCAGGCCTTTGTGGAGGAAGAGGGCAGCTGAGGGCTGGGGGAATATTTGGCTTGGGATTAGTAAATAGCAAAGAGATTTATTTCCCTTTGCACATACAGGAAATTACTAGGGTTGCTTATGTTGTTGATATTAATTTGTCTTTCTTAGTATATGTCTAGCTGCCTAGAGCTTATTATGTTTGCATAAAATGAAATGAATCGACAGATTGGAAAAATATTAATCTTGCTATTGCAGCTACATATAGTGGGTTGCACTTTCAAAAGCTGCAATTTAGACTCTCTTTTCATAAATGGGCTTTGAACTTACAACATCTTCAATAAATGAATAAAAATGCAAGGGTTTAAGAACCATTGGTATTTATTTTTTTTAAGTTTGCATGTGTCAAAGTACCAAATTAACCATTAAGCTTCTCTGCTGCTTATGAGTTATTCAAACAGTTTAGAAGTGGAAGGTATTCCTACTACCTGCTAATTGGCAAGTAACAATGTGAAGGATAATTGTTAGCAGAATATTAATCCTTTGGGGCTCCTCACAGAAACAACTCAGCAAATATTCTCTCCCAAACTCAGAATAAGGCTTCTCACCTTCTGGAAGAGTCTTTTACTTTACATTGTCCATTCATGGAATTATGGACATGACTTTTTAAAATTAAAGTGCTCAAATAAGTGCCTGATATGATTGCTATAAGCAATTGCTATATGCTGATATAAGCAACATGATTGCTTTCTCCTTCTCCCATCAACAAAACTCAAATATGGTTTTAAAAATAGGAATGTCACCTTCACCTCCACTGTTTTTCCTGAAGTCTGTACTGTACATTTGAGCCAGTTCATTTTCAAAAAGGAGTGGAAGCCAACAGCTTCAACCCTAACTACATCAATGGCTCTTAGCTAAAACCCCTCTGATGTGAATTATTGGGTACTCACCAAGATGACATCCCTTAGAAAAGATTCACCTGATGTTTCATGACTCAAGTCATCAGTCATAAGTTTTCTGGTCTTCGCTGACACGGTGTTGTGTTTCTCAGCTGTAAAGGGCTGTGGTCCTTACGCCTTCCTGATGTTCTGTTCCTTGCTCCCAGAGTGGAAGAGAGCAGCTTCAGCTGCCTCTGCAGTGACTCTGCTGCATCCCCAAGGCGCAAAGAGCTCTCATCCTGCCTTTGTTTCCTTGTGATAGCCAGGCTGCTACCCAAGGGAAGAGCGGCAACAGGAAATGAAGGCACCTTGCTAATTCCTCGTTTCACTGGAGAGCCCAGAAGGATGCCCATCTTTAGTGCAGCTTCATGGTTGTGGATTAGTACCAAGCAGCTGTAGCATAGTAGAAGGTAAGGGCTGCAGCCATGGGCTTATCCCTCTAAAACAGCAATGTGTGTTCCCACCATTGGTAGTAACAAAGGCTTCAGTGAGACTCTTCAGCTACTCAAATTGAAGCAATTGCCAAAGTGGACAGATTCTACTGTGCATTGGAAAGGAGATGCTAAAATAGAGGAGGAGTCCTTACACTCTTACATCCTAAACAATTTGAAAATGACATTTTCTGCATGGCTAGAAATAATCAGGATGAACTTCATGTTCTTGGATATGCCGTCCTCCATTTACACAATCTGAGTTGGCATTTATTATATTCCTAACATATTTTTGCATAATTTACTGTTGTAAAATTTTATTTTTTGGCAGCAACCACATTAAAACAACATTTAGGTATCTAAAAATTAATTGTCTTGACAGCATTAGCTACAGACTTGCTTTGAAGCTTTGATTACTACAGTATTGTTTAGAACAAGGTTATATATGAAAGGTTGCTGAGACTATTCTTTAAAAGTATCTCATGTGCTTAATTTTAACAATAACTAGCTAAGAAGTTTGTTATTTAAACTTGGAGTACACTGTAACATTTTCTGTGAAAACAGAATTAAGTGGTTTTCATCCACATGGAAAGGCAGTATCTTACTGGACACATGAATCTTAACTCTCCAATGAGAGGGAGGGCTATGAAGGATAACTTAGGAGACTGTTCAGTGTCACAGCCCACCTAAAGAGATTGTATAAAAACAGTAGAAGGGCTGCACATGTTTCTTTGGTTTTCTTGGCCATATATGTTGGATGAACGTGTACTGGTCCCTGGAAGACTGCAGGGCTGGGCAGATGGAAGCAGAAAGGACTATTCACTAAACACGGAGCTTATGCACAGGGTGGACGAGGTCAGTGTCGTCAGCCAGAGTAACTTCCATGCTGTACTGTATTAACCTGTTCCTTGTTATCTGCTGGCTCTTCTCCAAGAGCTACAGGTACAAGCATTTTTTGTCATTTTAACATATTTGTTTATCACTTTTAAAGTAAATAGATTGGGGTCATGGTTTAGTGGTGAAGGTGGCAGTTCTGGGTTATCAGTTGGACTCAAGGATATTAGAAGTTTTTTCCATGCCTAATTGTTCTATGATTCCATATTAACTAAAATTTATAAAGAGTAAGGCATTAATGAGACTGTTTTTAGTTTAAAAAGCAACGAGCTGACAATGTTGAAGTTTTTTCTCAAGCTTTCTTTGAATAAAGAAATCAATTGTAGCGAACCCTTGCCATACTCTTACTTTTGGAAAAAGAAACAATCCCCAAACATTTTTCAAAGAAAAATGTCAAAATGTCCAACCAGATATCCCTAATCAGTTTTGGGAGGAAGTGACATGTTTGTCCATTTTCCAGATTAACAACTACCTTAAATAAAGTTGAGCAAATCTGGTTTAGGTTCTGTAGCCAAAAGGACCAAATTTAATATATCAAAGATTTATTTGAAGGGCAAATGATGCCAAATTGAATGGACTAGAAAAAACAATTTCTATCTACAAAGGGCATAGCTCATTCTGACATACTGTTACAGTTGAAGGAAGGTATTGCACAAAAATGTGTGTCTTTGAGAGAGGGAGATCAGGAAATAAGGAAAAATTATCAACTGCTGAATAGCAAGAATCATAAGGAAGTGGAAATATATGTTTGTTTCTTAGCTAAATAATTATTAAGGAGACAGCTGAGCAGGACAGCAAGTGTTCACTCTCAGAGCGGTATTAATCTCACTGTGCTTTACCACAGCATAAACAGGATGGCATCATTTTTAGTTCACCTTTCAGTTCTAGGAGTTGAGGTATGCCAGCACATTGTAAAGTATCTGTCCCATCCTGTTTACCAGCTGGCTGTGGTAGGTGTTGATTAGTGCCACAACTAATACATTTCATTTTTTTGCAGTATCTATTCATTTGGATAGCTCACCTGAGTTTCTGGCTGCTGACTCATCTGATATCAGCTCCCACTGATATGTGTTGCTGTTGTGGTCTGATTGCCACTGAAAAGCAAACGTCTTGGAGCAGGAAATACTTGGAACTAGACAAGCAGAATTCAAAACATCTGAAGTGCATCCTTTCAAAAATTTTGGTAATAAAATTCTTGTGAATCTTTCTACGCTGTAGCAAACTCTGACACCTTGAAGATTGTTTCCTTCATGTTTTCAGAATACTGCAGAACAAGTAATTTTATTAAAAATTATGTTTATAATATCCTATGTCTTTATACAATCACACTGGAAGTCTCAGAGAAACATACAGTTCCCCCAAGTTAGGCCCCATAGTCTTGCAGGCAGGGTGGTAGCTGAAGGAGAATGTCTCAGTCTTACCATCCAACAGCTGAAGTGAAACTACTTCTCCCTTAGTGTGGGAATTATCAGAGACACCTCATTCACCTAGTGGCAAATACATTCCCATAAGTGATGGCAAAGTTTGACCCAAAGGATTCCAAGGAGTGAGAGCAGAACAAGAGCGAAGTGGAATCCTAAACCCAATGGACAGTGTAAGAAGAAAATACCTCTCTCGCTGTGCAGTGGTTAGCAAAATACCAGGTAGTGTGGCTTATTGGTTCTCATATTTTGGTAAGAGAAGATCCTGTGGTACTTCAGCAGTGAGAACAGACTGATGTTGCTATGGTGACTTCTTGTTGCATGGCACCAACATGTAACAAGAAATTAATTTTTTTGTAAAGTCCAACATATTAGCTGGTCCAAATTCTGTAGAGTTTTTGGTAGCTTTAGGAAAGCTGGAACAAAAAACTATGTGATAAGAAACTTACTACATTTGGGGCAAAGAGAAAAAGAGAAGTAATCAAATATGGAGTTATCATCTAAACGGAATACAGAGTTCTTCACCTGGCTAATTAATGGTTGTTGATGTTGAAAAGATAACATTACCCAGTGCTCCTCAGAGTCAACCCATTGATACACTAACAGCTGAGGATGGTTTTAACAGACTGAACATTTCTTTGATAATTACATCAACATTCACATAAAATAGTTGGATTCACTTTGCAGGACTCAATCAAATGATGAAGAGATAGTGAAATAATTTTTATGTAAAGAGAAAAACATGAAACATGCTTTTCCTTTCATTTCAGAGAAGGCAGTATTTCTAAAGACGCGAATGCTTTCTAAACATTTCACTGACTACTACTTAGGCTGTGAGTCTGAAATTCCTAGACAGTACTAAATGTTTGCTAAATCTGTGTGCTCCATTGTTTTATTAACTGCTAAAGATTCGTATGCTTTCCATCATGAAAGGGCAGAGTTGTTATAACTACTCATCTAATGCTCTAAGTGTTCCTGCTTTGCGGGAAAGTCCTTATGTCTGCTCCAGGTCCTCTCATCACAGTGTAGTGCAGAGGGAGGCCAGGGGGCAGAGCACATCTGCACAAATACACCAGCAAAGACTTCGTTAAAGACAGGAGTTTGGAGGAGAGTCTTGAAGTCAGAAAGCATTTAAGGACAGTCCCAAAGCTCACTGAGGTGGATGGAAAGAAAGGCTGAATCTAACAATGAAAAGCATAAGTGGGCTGGATGCACTGGAGTATTAAAGGCAGTAGAAATTGGAAAGAAGGGAGGGAACTATCATCAGTGTAGGGAAATGGGAAGTAATTGTCTGAGACATCAGAAAAACAAGGTCCCTGGTAACCTAGGAGCCATTAGCTTCACCACCTTGCCACTGGAACTGAAGATACGTTGGCTTTAATTGCTCCTGCCTGAACTACTGGTTCTGCATTAATCTGTTGACTATAATGTAATGGCTCCTCTGTCATTTCCTGCAGCACTGTAATCTAATACTGCACAAGTGTTTCACCATGTTCACATTCTCTGTTCAGTAATTGTTGCTTTGATTTCATGATGCATAGTCTGTTCAATCAGATAGTAATTGCAGCACTATCTGGAAGTATTGTTGATATATCTATGTAATTATGTTTATTGTTAATAATGCAAATTGAATCTGTTGAGTTAGTCAAGTTAGTCATCCTCAAGAAGCATTTTCTACAGATGATTTCTTTAGCTGCTGAGGAGAGGTTTTTTAATTCTCCTTTGCTCTTTCACAGAAAACACACTCATTGAAAGCTAAGAACCACGGCCCCTACATGGAAGCGTCAGCATGTACTGTAGAGGCTGTGGAGAAATCTTGTCTATCCAAAACATCTGGAGAAGGCCCTGAATTCCATCCAATGTGTGTGGTACTGGCATGTGGAGCGACAAATGAGAAATGAAGGGATCCCTGTTTGCTTTGGATATTGCTTCATATGGGCTTTTCTAATAATTGGCAGGGTGATGAATTCCAGAGTATTGGGAGATGCTAGTCTTGTCTGGAAAAACATAGAAGCCATGCAGGTTCTGTGGTTCTGAAGCTGTATTTTCTCTTCTACAAACATGTCTGTTAAAAAAATTTGTCCGGCATCCCTGCCCACAGCGGGGGGGTAGTTGGGGGGGGTTGAAACTAGATGATTTTTTAAGATCACTTCTAACTCAAAACATTCTATGATTTAACGATTATAGTGTGAAGTGTTTAGACTGTCTGCTTCCTAGTAGTATGTGGCACAACATTTCCTTCTGTTGAAGCCTGCTTTCTTGGGATTTTTTTTTGTTAAAAGGAATTACTCATTTTGTGGTCTTTTTATCTCAGGATGCTCCTTTTGTAAATAAAGAATTGGTCATACAATATGAATAACACTTGAAAATGGGTCTCTTGAGCGCATTTAGTTGAGACTGAATATAGCACTGTTGCAATAAAAAAAATTCAGTTCTGCATCCAGCAGCTGGGAACACTGCTTTTTACATTATACAGTCACAGGGTTCTCCCCCCTTTTCTGCATTTAGGTGACTGTTGGAAACCATTTGTTGGTCTTGCATTGTTATTCTGGGAAACTGTATTGCCTTTGGCTCTGTAAACTCCCTGATAACAACCCTGAGTTCAGCTATCTACATGACGACTGTGGAGTATTCTTAGGAAGTGCCCTCTGAACATGCAAATCTCTCCTCATGTGGTCCCTCAGCTCTGACTGACTGGAAACATCACTTCAGGTTCTTATACGATGCCAAAAGTGCACAAGACTGCCAAAGATGGAGCATTCAAGGGGTAGTGTTATTTTATTTACACAAAGCTGGCAAGTAAAAAGTAAATAAAATAACACCCCTTTTTTAAGTACCCTCAAGGCAGTCTCCCTCCATCCGCCTGTCTTACCACTGGCCAGCTGCGTGAAGTTGGCCCTGGCCATCCAACAGCTCTGCAGTCTTGATGGCAGCTGTGGGGCAGGGTTATTGAAAAGGTTACAGAAAGCAATCAAGGGGAACCTACCAAATTTGCTAGTGGTTCCTTAGCGACGCCGTCAACATTTTTATATTTCATTTTTTGTCTTCTGCTTAAGCTTTGAAGTTTCAGACTATTTGCAGGGACTTCAGGGTATTTTACCATCCATTCCAGGCTCTTGGCTATCAGACTGGAGCATAGTTACTATATGGTAAATTGGAAGGACTTCCAAGTTGGTGTTATTGCAATTCAATGGGAACTCTCACTGTTTCCCTGGAAGGTAACCAAGAGCCCTCTCCCATTATTTTGACTTCCACTGAGTCCACCTCCCCTCTGCTCTGCTCTTGGGGGAGGACTTTGTAAAGACATGAAATAGTTTCCTTCTCTACAATATGAGTGACAAAAACATTCTTTTTTTTTTCTCTTTTTACATTTTCTTGATAATGAGACACTATTTCCCTTTTTTGCTTAGCATAAGCACTATTCCTCTGGAGAAACAACCGAGGCTTTGAAAGTGAGTATCCCAGCAAAGGTGAAAATCCCACGCCAGGGCCTGGGCAAATGCAAACCATATTATCTACAAAATGATTTTATAAGAAAAGAAGGGCACTCCTCTGAAACCTAGACAGCAGTGCTGTGTTCCCAGAAAGCTGATAAGTCTCAGGAATCAGCTGTGATCAAGCAAAGTGAAAACTCCATTTATTTTGGTCCTGGTCTATTCTTTAAAGATGCCACGCTTCTTCTATACCAGGTAGTACGACATGTCTTAAACACAGTCCAACACTGTGAATCTTGTTTTGGAGGTTCTGACTTTTTCTAAGTGTTTCCCACAGCCAAGTGAAGGTCATGATTTCCAAGAGAAGGCAAGGAGGAGTTCACAATCATGCAATTTCAGAGGATTTTGGTGCATCTCTGATGCCCAATTTGACATTTAGTCATTTGAGAATCTAAATTTATGGCCTTTATAGTAACTACAAACTCCCCTGTACTAGTATGAACCACAGCCACACAGATGAGAAACAGGCATGGTACTGTAAGTAATTATGATAGTTAAGTAGAAGTCTTAGTATTAAATATCTGTTCTTCAGACAGAAAAATTTGTAGCATGTATAGTCATGGTATTTTCACTTACACTAGATTCCAGCTATGAGCAAGCTGTCCTTAAGATATAAGGAAATCAAAATGCTATCTATAAGATATAGGGAAATTAAAAAAGAATCTGACTCATTGCCTTGTAAGAAGACTGTCTCTCTTATTAACTAACTTCAGTCTGGGTCTCCCCGAGGTATTTGCGGGGGGCTGATCTGTGTTTCACCTCATGACTGGGTTATTGGCTGTATTCCAACAGGATAAATGGAATCAAAACAAATGGTACACAAAAGAAGCATTTGTACAGTGAAGGGGAACAATATCAATCATGGCTTGTGTAGACTCCAGTGAAAGTTTCCAAACTGTTCAATATCATAAGCAAGACAAACTAGAAGCAGGAGCCTCTAGAGTGGGTGGATTTGCTAGCCCAACCAGATGCATTTTTCAGAGGTCCTACTGCCCGTTAAAAAGTGATTGGCTGTGTAATTACGGATATGATTACGAATATTAGATCAACAGACTGACAGTGATCACGGCAGCCAAATTTTAGTCTCTGGCAGAAATGAGATTAACAACTGAGAGGTTCTTTCATGGAGACTAACCAGATTTCCTGAGCAACATAAGCATTTTTTATTAAGGTTGTCCAATGAAAAGGCCACAAGACATGCTGAAATAACAGTTTGTTTCATTGTCTTCCTCTGAATAGGTCAATGTCTGATGTTCCCTTCAGTTTGTTCTATAGACCACTGAATGTGTGTGGAATGGACGCCTGGTTTGATGAGCAACCCAAACACGGAAGGAAAGGCAGCAGAGCTGGATCACTGCTAGGTGAGGTGTCTCATCTGAATCTGAAGCAATGTGGGTTCTGGACAAGCTGTGGGAGGCTGGTGCATGGGCTGTTCAGGGCAGTAGCCAGGTTTGAATTGCAGAGTCAGAAGTCACTGATTTCCACACCAAGCAGGCAAAGGTTTTGGCTGAAGGCAGTGGAGCCCCCAGGCAGGCAGCCAGCACCATTTGCTTGAGTCTGCATGTTCATAGCACTGGGTACCTTCTGTTCCTGCCAGTTTGCAGAGTCCACTCTACCCCTCAAGGAGGCTAAATCCCTTGTAAGAAGCTTTTCTCAGACTTTTCTGCTGCCTCCTCATGGTAATTTTTCTGTGGGAGCTGCAGACAATCCAACCTCATGCTAACAATTGCTCACTGTAGGGCTTGTATGTAACATTCACAGCACTTCCAACCCCAAATCTCAAAGCCATGCTGTAAAAACACCGAAATGAGAACTGCAGTATTTTCCATTATTTTTAGAAAACATTTTAATGGTTCCTCTGCCCACAGCTTTATGACTTTTCAGAGTGCACCAGGACCTTGTGTTCCAGCTTTTTTTTGTGACCATGACAGAGTACTTACTTTTATAAAAGCTGAGATTCTCCCGGGTGACAGTGACACAGGGGCTGAGAATTCCACAGAAAGTGTTCAATATGCTCAATGCATCAATAAAATCATGGTGTTGACAAATTCCATGAATATTGATGATCACTCCAGGAGCACAGGCCTTGCAAGGTAGTGATGAAACAATAAGAACTTGTTGGTTAGATAAAGGGCAACAACAGGTGAATCAATGAAAGGAGAGGCACGGGAGCAGAGTTTTCTGGGGGCTGTGTTGCCTGGCTATTGGCTGATCTACAAAGGGATTTCAGCTGATTGCTGACGCCTCTAGCCAGAGAAGGTATTTCTGTAAAAGTAAGCGTCTGAAGGAGATATATAACAATGAATAGAAAAAAATAGGAACATAATTTAATTTTCATCACTAGCTTGTGGTAGGAGCACTGGAAAGTCACTGTTCAGATGCACTCCAAATAAAAAGGAGCATTGGGTGGGCAGAGGTCTGACATGTATCTAATTAACATAAAACCAGCAGGAATGTAATGTCTCTGTGCTCTCAAACTCCTTGGAGGAGGCAAAAATTGCTATGAGAACCCTTAACCACTTGCTTTAATGTCCTGAGTTTGTAAACAATTTGATTCCTCCCTTGGTAAAAGAGATGCAGTTTTGGTTTTGGGCTGAGATATTCTGACAATGCTTCATGGCCCATAGAGCCAGCCTAGCCAGCCTTCCCAGGGACTCAGGGCTACTGGAGAGCTCCTGCTTTCACTGCTGGCAGCTGAAAGACAGCATCACACAGAAAGAACCAGGAGGTCTTTTTTCCTTCTTCTTTCCATTCCCCATGTATCATATGAGGTTCAGCATACCCACCGACAACCCAGTGACTGAAGATTTCTATACATGCAAAAGACAGCCTGGATTTCATCCCTGCTTGTGTGACCTGAGGATATAATTCCAAACAGACAGAAGTTCAGTTTTCATGACCGTATCTCTCTTAATCCTTTACCCTCAGCTCGGGTGGTGGCCAAGCATCCCAGCTGCAAAATATCATGAGGTAGGAGCATCAGCCCCAGATGAACTAGAAATAAACTCACTTCCCAAAACAGTGTCAGAGGAACTGACACAGGTGCTGAAATTATCCAGACTCGGCAGGGGCCTGGAAATCTGTAGTGACCAGCCCAGAGGGAAAATCACAGACTGTCACCCTGGTGCTCCCAGCTCTCCAGAACAGACAAGTAATAAGGAGGAATGGAATCATACGCAGTAGCACCTACAGTGTGCCAGGAAGCTCCCTGCACATGCTATTCAATGATAGACATAGATACAGTTGGACCACTTGACATATTGATTTAATTTTAAATGGGGGCACTGCTAAGAAAAAGAAGAAATGAGAATTTCTTCTCATGTGGCTTGTAGCAACTGATTATTATAGCAACTCACTGTGAGAATGTGAGCTCTTTGGTGCCTTTTTGGTCACCTTCACATTACCTCTGGTGTAGCAAAGAAGTTCTCAAGTCCTTTGCCTACACAGCTAATTGAAAATTAACCTTCACCTCTCCAAGCAAGAATGCAACACTCAGGACCAGAACTGGGTTTGGTAATTAGGCTAACTCAACTCTGTAAAAGTAAGTTTGCATCAGGGCTGACTGTAGGAGTCTGCCTGCAATATAGGCATTGGCCAGAGCTAAGAGCTCTGATGGAAGTCCAGAAGCAGCAATAATACAAATACTTGAAGTTTTCTCACTAAAAATTAGAGTTCTGTTAGAGGCCTGTAAATTCTTTCAGTTAAGCTTAAGTGCATAGGACCAGAAGCATTTCATGCTGCTTGAGGATTATGTCATTGAGCAGCTATTGTTACAATTAGCCTTAATAGAAAAATCCTCCTGAAAGAACATTTCAGTTCATTGTCTGAATTCTGCCTTTAGTTCAGCTATTCATTTCCTATCTAGTTACAAGTCATATTTCCTCTTTGCTACAAATCCCTTGCTATTTTGTCCTTATAAAGAGCTAGCCTAAATTTTTACACGTTTACTGCTACATATTGAAGAAGTAAATTGCTTCAGGAATTCCCTTGGGGCAGTTCGTTAAGCAAAGCTCATTAATTTACTTGCCTGGATTGCCTACACACTTCTCTGCAGCTGGGTGTGCAGGTGCAAGCAAACACTGGTGACCCCCGTTTACAATCTAATCCTTTCCCTTGCTGGCACTGCTAAGTGAAACATGCTCCCTTAACTCACCAGAGTCTGTTCAAAGCAGGGCTGTGCTCCTGTCTCCTGGGTTGGCAGCTCCAACATCCATCTATCTTGAGTCAGGCATGGCCATGGCTCAGCTGCCTCTGTCCCCAAGATTTTTAGTTCTAGAGTCAAGCGAAACTTTACCTTGTGCATCAGAATGAAAGAGCTAACAAGCACATAACATATTCCGACAACTTCAAAATGCTGGAAGGGGCTGTTTGGGTCATGAAACCCAGTCCCTATGACCTCAGGCAGCCACACAATAGAATGCTCCAAAGCATCCCCTCTGTGCTATAGCTCTGGCCTGGACATATTTCCCCATTTCCTGTGATAAATATAACCTCTTTTGTACCCACTGCCAAAAGTCCACAAGATTGTAACATGCCACAGCAAAAAGGCACAGGAGATATGGAGAGAGTCACCACAGTCCCAGCAGCTGTGGGTCTTTAATGGGTGAACATGCCAATCTGATCTAGAAACTGATGTCAGTTCCTCTTTCTTTCAGTTTGGGTTTTCCTCTACAGATTCTTCCTTTTGTCACTTGGCAACAGGGAATTTCAATAAATTTTCTCTGCCTGTAAATTGGATGGTTTTGTTACTGGGCTGTCATCTTTGTGCCTGTGTTTCCAAGCTGTCAAATAGCTTTGTAACCAAGCATTTCTGATTGCAAATTCCAGATTGTTTACTTACACTTGATTTGGTTTCTCACACAAAGTCAGAATCCACGCTGGCAATTGAGAGAACAGGGCTTTGTTGCTAATTAGTGTCCTGCCAATTTATAATATTTTACCAAGCCTAAGCTCCCAGCACGTGGTCACACTCTGCTCTAAATTTGCTCAAAATATAAATGGAAACTACAGTGACTCTTTTTCAAAAAAGACAAATTAAAATTAATGTCAAAGGTGTTCTGAAGCCTTTTGTTCCACTTAACAACATAGAATTCCTATTGATTCATCTTGAGTTCCTGAAACACGTCTAGGCCACAGCATGGCGATAATCTGAAGTCTGTCAAGAGGGAAGTGGTCTGTAGAAGGACCAAATGATGTCCAGAATAGTATCAGCCCCCATGTTCCCTAGCACTGTAAGCAAACCTCAGGGGGACCTGTTGCCCAGGCAGTGGAGGCTGGTCTTTCAGCAGGGGCTGTGCTAGAAGGGTGTGCTCTGTGCGTGGAGAGCAGAGACGCTGCCATGAACAGGCGTGTCTGTAGAAACGCCCACCAGAGGAAACCGGAGGGCAGTGATGAAGTACAAGGGCAGTGCTGATATTCCCAATCTTTCAGCTGCCTTCCTGCTTTATACACTAGTCCTGTAAAGATCAGCCTGAGCTGCCCAGGGAATACACCTTTTGCCATAGCTGGGTTCAGGGCAGTCACCAATCTCCCTGCAGCAGCTGGTTGTCTCCTTCTCATTAGGGTGGAAAAAACAACTGTGGTAATACAAGGGCTTTTATATTTTGTTGACCCCTAAATTTGCAGCAGCTGCTGCTACTGGCCTCAAGGTACTTGAAGCTAGAGATGCAAGCAGAAGGAAGAACTCATTCCATAACTGGGAGCATCAACCTCCAAGCCTTCAGTGTGGAGTGAGGCATGAAGGAAGGAGCCTGCCACAGGAGAGCAGCTACCAGGATTTTGAAGCATGAGATGTCAGTTCATCTGTCTGTCCATGGGAGGTGTGGGTGGTTTAGTGTTAAGCGCAGTGAATAACCTTACATCTTTTTCATACCTCTAGAAATCACTCTGAGAAGTTAGCACAGGTGAATCCTCTCAGGTGTATGTGCCATCGCTGCTCATGGTGCCAGCTAGGGAAAGCATTTGGATTTGAAACATCTAGCAAGGACTGCACTGTCTTACAAAACTGACAGCCATGTTGTGAACATCCTGCACTCCAGGTCCCCAGCTGCTCTGCAACATCTGTTAATTCTCACAACATGCCATGGTGTTGATTTGGATTGTTTTGTTTTTACAGGAAAAAACAACTTGAAGAATAGGCGACTGATCCCAGAAAGATTGTTTTGATGTGTGTAATTTTACCCAGTTAATAGATAACCTTTTTAAATACTGAAGGAAATTTCACATACTGGTGCAGACCTGAGGAGGTGTGCACAACACCAAAACTGGTATGAGCAGGGCATAACCACTTCCCCAGAGTGCAGCAGCATTGCCATTGGTACCTGATGGTGTCATCCACTGGCACAGTGTGGAGAATGGAGGCTTTTATAGTGAGGATTTCCCTGCTCCAAGGCAAAAGCACTCACACAGATACCTGAAAAGATCATTCATGTCAATCTGATGCCATTATGTTTAATGGAGCTAAATGTGTGACTTCCGCAAAAACAAAATATCCCTACAGCAGAACAAGGAGAGAGAAACACACATTTTACATTGTAGCACCCCCATGGAATGAGAATAAAGGTTATAGATGCTCATCACGCAGCTGTGGTTATTTTGTGCATTGCAAAACATGGGATTGATATTTACATAAATTCCCTGGGAAAGCTGTGTAAAGGCAGAATGTCAGGCTTCCTGGCTAGCATGGCCTACCAGGCACAAGTGTCTCTGGCTCCCTATTCTCTGCTTTGTGATTTCTCTTTGCTTCCAATATCATGCCACTACAGAACTTTTATCATCATGATGAAGGCTTGGTAAAATTAAATTTCCAGCAGAACTCCCAGCTTCTCTCCTAAAATTTCAGAATTTTTTAAATGGATCAATTAATAAATTGTTGCTTGTAGTCTCTGGCCACATGGCATCTCACAGTGGAGTAATGGTGAACCCACCAAATGATATCAAGCGAACATTGACTCTCTCATCCCAATTTTTATCTCAACCTTTCTTCATGGGGTCAGACTTGCTAGCATGAGCATCTCTTAGATCCACAAAGGATTCATGTGCCCAAATTGTCACACAAGACCGCAGCAGAGTCTGAGATGCTAAACACAGCTGCTGCCCAGCCCTGGAGGTGCCTAGGGGAAGCTCCATTGTTATGTCCTCAGAGAGAGTCTCCATGAGGTGCTGCATTTTGGCTGAGCACTTGGCTTACACTGTGGGGCCTTTAGCTGCTGCTCCAGCTGTTTTCCCTGCAGGTTTTCCTGGAGCATACCTGATTGGGCTGGGGATAAAATGGTCCTGGGAGAAGTAGGACCTGTCAGCTACCCTTCCTCTGAATGTAGCACTTTGAACACAAGTTATTAACAGTGGTTTGCCTTGGATGTCAGACATCTCTTTTTCTGTCTACCCCCAAAAGCTTAAAAAATCTGTACTCATGGTAAGAAGATGGTAAGAACAGCCTCTCATAAAACTTATACAAAATTCTAGTGCTTATGGTGTGCAGATTATGGATATGCTGCTATCTCCCTAGATCAAGGTTCCATTCATACCCCGATTGCGGACTTGTTTTAGAACCATATACCGCTGCAGGTAAGTAGTGATGTTGGTACAAGGCAGGAAACATCCCAAACTAAATGCAAAATAGATATTAACTCCCAGACATCTTCCAGAGTTTGATATCTGGAATCAAACCACATGATTGGACAATTTCTGGAGAAATAATGTATCTGCCATCTGGCTTTGTAACATGGCAAACTACAATCACTCTTTCCTCAGTGCATGTTTTCATTGTACCATTCATGCAAACTTTGGAACAAGAGACGACGTAACTGCTAGTCAGTTTTTACCCCCCTCTTTTGCTATAATTATGGGTGTCTGTTCAGTTCCTTATTACTTAAGGAGTCTTTGGTTTTATATGACTATTAAATTAACCCAATTACTTTCCAATCTTCAGTTTCTCCACTTTTCTCCAGGGTGGGAAACTGTTCAATTAGTTTTACAGTACAGAATTCTCTGAAGGTCTGATTATAGATCAGGTTTTCATCAGTATGTTGCATCTATAACTTGATACTCAATCACTTCAATAACCAACAGGAAAATGAAGAATTTTGAATTTAAATGTAATTTTGATCCCAGTTCAACCAAGAATTGTGGGGCTGGTTATTCAACAGCAGGCATTAAACAGCCTTGCAGGTGGGGGGGCAACTGGGGTGGAAAGCCAAATGCCCCAGCATGTTCCCTGGTGATCTGCCTGCTCTGCACTGGATTAGCTGTGAAGGAATAACGGGGATGCTCATGTCATGGGAGCAAACCTGGAAATGAACTACCAGGTGTCCTACCCAACTCTGCAACACTTCTCTTTGGATCAAAGAGGACAGACATATAAGTTTTCTTCTGAGAAGATGAGAAATTTTTTCTTTGGGTTTTTGTTTTGGTCTGTTTTGTCTTTTTTGTTGTTTGTTTTTGTTGTTTGTTTGGTTTTGTGGGTTGTTTGGTTTTGTTGTTTGGTTGGTTTTGTGGGGTGTTTGGTTTTGTTGTTGGTTTGTTTGGTTTTATGGGTTGTTTGGTTTTGTTGTTTGTTTATTTGTTGGCTTGGGGGTTTATTTCTGTCATTAATACAAAGCTTTATCTTTTTTTTTTTCCCCCAGGGAACTCCTCACTCAATCTCGACAGGAGATGCTGTATCAGTATAGCATTATACCGATTAACTTGTATTTGATGACTCCAGTTCTTCAGATTACGGGAAAATGCTCTATCAACAAAGAAAACAGTATTTTTTTCCCCCCTTGTTTATTTATTAATGGTATGAGTTACCATGGCTATAAAAGCAGAACATTAATTGGCATGAAGACCTATTTAAACTTTAATGTGTATAATGACCTAGGTCAGTCAGTGATTTTTATCCCTTGGGATCTCAGCTTGACCTTTCCTGCGAAATTCTGTCACCTCCAAGGATCACAGTGTGTTTTGTCTGGGAGGTTGTTTCTCTCATGGGGTGCACTTGTGCTTTAAAGATCACAGTAAGACACAGAAAATATACAGTTAACATACTTTATCCTTGGCTGGATCCTGCAAGGACACCATATGCTCCCACAGTTTGCTGAGATTCTCATTTTTTAAAACTTTCAAAAAATCATGTAACAGCTGCAAATTTAGGGAACAAAAAGTCTTACCATTTGGACTCCACTGTGAGCCTTTTGCAGGTCTTGACTTCATTGGTCTGACTTAACTCTCCTGGCTGGATGAATTAAAGCATCCACATCAAAAAGAGAGGAGCCCTGGCACAGTGCCACTGCCAATGCAGTCAGGTGTATTTGGGATTAACTGGTAGAGAGCAAAGTGCTCTGACTTCTGTTTGGTTACAGTCAACACGTCAGTGAGGTGAAGGTCCTGCAGATCAAAATATCCCCTTCTGGAGGGCTTTTGGTTTTGTCCTGGGACTTCCCAAACTGTCAACATTAAAGTAACAGCTGCTATGAGAAGAGTTTGTGCATCCCATGTTCAACAACGAAGCACATTGATTCCTGAGTGAAATGGACTCTGCTGTTGAGTCATGCAGTCTTTATTACAGGGTTTGTTCCAGAAGAGGCTGCATTTCCTACTCTCTTCAGGTCTATTTATTAATCTTAAGGATCTCAAAGTCTTCAAATTGTCAGGCAAAAGCACAAGAACACACTGGTATGGAGTAGAAGTTAATATATTCTCTCAACAAGTATACTAATCTAGGAAGAAAATTTGTAATTGCTTCCAAGTCCATAAATATAGATCAAAAGCCCTTAATGCACAACTGCAGTGCATAAATGCTGTTTACCATTGGTGTTATCCTTTTGTGCATCTCAATGTATCCTACAAAAGCAAGCTACTGCAAACTATGATAGAGGTGGGGAAAGTGAATTACAGAGAAGTCACCTTTCCAAATCCCTGCTCAGAACCAGCGTTATCCAAGAAAAGTCCAGGCTTCATAAATCCATATTCATAATGCATGAAGTACTCATCACACATAGAAAAGCAGTAGAGTTGTACTAAACTCCACAGATTTCTCAGCTCAGTTTGGAGCTTACTTTATTGATTTCCCAAGCCTTAGGTGCATTTGGTGTGTTTGTGCAGGCAGGTGTGCTGGAAGTTGGGGGTTTGCACCTTCCCATTGCTCTTCCCTTCACCATGGCTCTGGCTCCCACAGGGTCTTCTGGCGAGGTCCTGCTGAGATTCCTGTTGCTGTAAGTGAACAGATTCTTTTCCCCATTGCTTGGAATGTGAGTAAGAGTCCTCCCTTCTGGCTGCAAGCTGTTGTTCATTCTGAGTGATCTTGTCAAGCTGTCTCAGCCACAAATATGCTCAAATAGAGACCCCAAGAAGAGGATTCTAAAGATTATAAAATGAGACCTGGTGACTGATTGTGTATTCCTTAGAAAAAAAAATTTAACATCTCTGCTTAAAGAACATCCAGTATTATTGGTATTGCAGGAAATAGCTGCCCAGACAGGTCCAGTGGTTTGGATCAATGCAACAGCCATTACATCCCTGGGGATGCTCTGTAATTATTCTATATTTAAACAGTGGATAGAGTCTCAACCCCCCATCATCCTGATCAAAACTACCTGCATATAATGAGGTCTCTCAAAGTCTTTCTTCCCTCACCATATGTGGTACCAGCAAGCCTTGTTGTCCCATTTCTCACAAGCCCAAGCACACCTGGCTCTCTTGGCATCAAGTAACAGGAGCTGGTACTCTCACATCCTTCACCAGTGCTACCCCACCCAGCCTGTGCAACCAGCTCCTGCTGCCTCCCTCACTGCACTTCCCTCTATCAAACCTGCCCCATGTCACAGGCCAGCTCCATTCCCCATCTCACACAACACAGCAGTTCCTGTACTTTTTTGGACCATCAAACTCATTTTTGCTGTCATGGTATGTTTTAGGTGGGGTCCTCCTCAGCTAAGAGCCAAAAGGGACTGTGGCACTTGCTCATGATGCAGAGCCTTTGGCACACCGAGGGTTCTCTGAGGAACTGGCAGTGCTGGTAAGAGTGATGGATTTCTCCCTCCCTGCACTGAGCCCTTTGGTGCAGGTCACCCTGCTTGTGTCTCAACAGAAAGGTGACAGCAGAAGAGGCCATAATGCTGCTGCTGCCATCACCCTTTCACATCTCAGGGCAGAAGGAAAGAGAGAAAGAGGCAAAGCAAATACAGCTTTTGCTGTGCCTTACTAGGAAGCTGTCACCAGTGGAGGGCATTTTGGTGTATTGTCTGAGGACAAGACTTCTCCTTTTTCAAATTGCCATAGAGTCAATTGCCTATACTAAACAAGGGATCATGGAGGATTTTCTCAGAAGGGGAAGACTTGCTTCTTCCCAAGCACACATAGCTTCTACCTGCATCACCTAATTTGCTTCCTGCAATCCAGTCTGCATTGCTTCAGAACCTGATATATCCCATATCCGACAAAGTTATTCCTGTTTCCATGTCATGCTTCAATTGCACTAGTTTGCAGGAAGTATTTGGATGTTAAATTTGATTTAAGCCATTATGTTTCATTTTTATTGAGACTCTTTGACTCACCATTTATTTAGCTGCTTCAGTTGCTTGTATGGCAGGTTGCCTATTGCCAAGGCATCTGAGAACCTCATCACCAGTTTAAAAACCAGCAGACTGACAAGTCCCAAATCCTGAGAGACTGGGCCAGATTTTACAGGGGATGATTTGTCTTTCAGCTCATAATTTCCAGCTATTGCTATTGGGAGGCTTAGTCCTCTGCATTGATGGCACAAGTGTCTCAGCCAGTCTCGGTCATTTTAGGTGATACAGAGATAATATCTAAACTAGCTGATCGCTGATGTGAAAGGGCCTGCCTCTGTTTATTGGTAATGTCAGGAAGGCTGTGTAGTCTCTGTAGTTCCACTGATAGCCCTTGACATCACTGAGAACAGAGCAGCGGTTGTGTGCCATTTTCTTCATCCATGGTATCAAGATTAGGAATCAAGACTAAGTGTGAGGGTTCTTGTGATAAAGCAGTATGTCTGGGAGCTGCCCAGAGGAGCATGCATGGTGCATTCCTTAGAGCTTCAGAGGTCCTAAGTTAGCAAGCAGGTTGTGGGAGATCCTGGGGTTGCTTTCTAATCATCCTGATGACAGTCCCTCTAAACAGCCCTGTTGAGAGGCAGAAATATTTCACTAGGCTGTAAAATGTGTGAAGAGCATATAAGACTTATGACGTATTATGTACGAGCAATGAAGTTGTTTTAGTAGTTACAAACATTGTCAGACACAATCAATAACTGAGATTTTCCAAAATCAGGATATTCTTAAAAGTTGTCCTTAGAAAGCCTCAGAACTGTTACAAGGAACTGCAAAGCCAAATTAGGGACTTTGGAGAAGCTTCACAAGGCTTTAATGTTAGCAATTAGCTGTTAATGTTAGCTTCACACAGCAATTATTGTCAGTTTTAGACAACTATATAAAAACTTTAGATTCTCAGAATGAATGTCCTGTTAGTACCCAGGGCTTGAGGACATATTAAACAGGTATAGTAAACACACAGTCCTTGGTCATGTGGACAACAAGCAAGGGCTGCATGGCCTGCAGTGTCTTCAGAATTGTCTGAACCACACTGCTGGCAGAACTTTCATCCAACAAGTTGAGAGCAATGTAGTGTCACAGGCCTGGGAAAAGGTAGTGCCATTGTTTTTGGGCAATGCTTATGGCAATCTCCATGAAGTTTTTCTATGTCCTATGAGACTGTACTTAATGCTAGCTATAAAGCATACAGGAACATCAGCACCTAAACTGTCAGACACTCTTGAGGCACTGCCAGGTGTTTCTGCTGATTCCTGCTCTCACCAGCTGCTGTGATGGCTACACCAAAGTTGCAGCCCTACATGGGGCCATGATGTCAGCTTGAGGCTGCTCCTGCATAGCTTCCTGAACCCACCAAAACACAGAATCAATTAGGTTGGAAAAGACCTCTGATATCACCAAGTACAACCCATGACTGAACACCACCACATCAATTAGACATGGTACTGAGTGGTACTGAGTGGCATATCCAGTTTTTCCTTAAACAATTCCAGGGACAGTGACTTCACTATCTCCCTGGGCAACCCGTTCCAATATCCTCCTAATGTGCAACCTAAACCTTTCCTGGCATAGCTTAAGTCTGTGTCCTCCTGGCCTGTCACTGGTGGCCTGGCAAAAGAGATTGACTCCCACCTGGCTACACCATCCTTTCAGGGAGATGTCATAGGACGTGCACCCTAGAGCCTTCACCAGCTCTGTTACCCTTCTCCAGACTCAATCCAGCACCTCAATTTCCTTCTTGAATCGACATGTCCAGAACTGGAAACAGTACTTGACATGAGACCTCACCAGTGTCAACTGCCAGGAAATAATCCTGATCCTGCTGGCCACACTATTGTTGACACAGGCCAGAATGCCATCGGCCTTCTTGGCCACCTGGGCACTGCTGGCGCATGTCCGGCTGTTGTCAAGCAGCATCCCCAGGTTCTTTTCCACCAGGCAGCTTTCCAGCTGCTCTGCCCCAGCCTGTAATGCTGTATGGGGTTGTTGTGACCCAGGGGCAGAACCTGACACCTGGCCTTGTTGAACCTCATATAGCTGGTTTTGGGCCATCCTTCCAGCCTGGCCACATCCCTTGGCAGACCCTTCCTGCTCTCCAGAACAATACTTCCACCCAAACCAAACTTTTAAAACAAGGCTGACAAATGTGTTGGGGCTGTGTGAGAGAAATTTGCAAACTGGTATTTGCATCTGTGTCTCCCCAGCTGGCTCTGAGCCCAGACAAGAAGCTATCATTTCTTCACAGGGCAACACACACCATTTCATCCCCAAAAGTCAAAGTCACAGTGAAAAAAAAAATAAATAGGATGCCTGAAGTTTGGGATATGAGTCTTACGGATCACATAAATTTCATAGACCAAATGACTATTGATGTACAAATCTGCTGAACTGTATAAATACCTGCATCAATATTTTACATTATTTGGCCCTCAATTGCCTGCTTAGTGCCAAAACACTTGTTTGTCACAAATTCTGCCTTCTTTCTTGCACCTTTTTTTCATAACTGTATTTAAAATTCATAGGAAGAAGGTGCTTTAAAACTATTTACATTACTAATTGAAGCATCATTAATATTAAATTTGTGCAGAATAATGAAATAGAGCAGAAACTAATCCTGATTTTGAACAAACTGGTTTCTTAACACCTTCAGCTGTGGAGGGAAAAAACAATTCTTTCTGTTCTATAACTTTTGATAGTGTTTTATTCAAAATCCAATTCAATCACAGGTACATCCAGGCACCCAGTTTCTGGGCCCCTCCCAGGAAGGACTGGTATAATTGGGCTGCAGGGGAAGGGTGTGCTCTTTCTTACATTTGGTTCTTTCAACAGCTATCTCTAGAGTAGCAGTATAATTTTTTTTCCTATGTCTGAGCTCAAAGATATTAAAGTTACCACAGGGAAAAATAATNAGGACTGGTATAATTGGGCTGCAGGGGAAGGGTGTGCTCTTTCTTACATTTGGTTCTTTCAACAGCTATCTCTAGAGTAGCAGTATAATTTTTTTTCCTATGTCTGAGCTCAAAGATATTAAAGTTACCACAGGGAAAAATAATTTTATTGGATAAACAACAAACAAGTAAAGTGATTTTCTGCCTCTGGACCTGCCTATTTGCCTTCCTTAAATTAACAGCTTCTCAGCTGAAATCCCAATACTTCCTAGTGTAAAAGCCATCCGTCCTGTTTATTTACATCTAACAGGGTGAATAGTTCAGTTAGTAGGCTCAAAAGGAAATCACTGTAAGCACCATCTGCAGATGGAGAAAGGTTGCCCCAGGGCTCTTTGAAAGTCTTTCCTGTCTCTGTCCTTCTGAGTCACGTATTGTGCCCGAGGCAGCTGGAAGGTGTCTGGCAGAGGCAGAGCAGACAGGGCAGTGTTCCCTGAGCCAGGAGAGTCAGGGTACAATTCACTCCTTGTGTGGCCCTGGTCAAAGTATCTCTTGCCCTACCTCGTCCATGCCTGCTGGTGGGACACAGGGTTTGTGAGCAGGGCCTGGAGGCAGCAGAATGAGGAGGGATGTTTCCTGAAACCAGATCTGCCTTACCTGTCAGAGCTGGAGGTGGTCTCTCCATGCCTTGGAGGTGTTCACTAACCAAACTCTGGTTCATGAAGTGAGATTGGGGAGAACTTGCAATGTGCTCTAGTCATTAAAGAGCACTGGCCCTAAAATTGAGTTAAAAAAAATCCAAAGAGTTTCTCAGAACTGCACAGAACACAAACAATTAACTAATATTTTCTAGCAATCTTCACAGTACTCACTTTAAGCATCCATTCTAAGCTCTGTATTAAGCTACCTTATGGTAAAAGTCTGGATAAGAATGTCAACAGAAGATTTGACTTTCAAGTTCTTCACTGTAAGCTCAGTTGATAAAATGGACCAGCTTTGGTATGCACAAGTAGCCAGTCCCCTTTTGGCTGGATTTGTTAATGCTTTTATTAACGTAACTGCATCTCATCTAGGCTGTTCTGTTTTCATGTAAGTAGGAAAGTCTGGGATAATACTCTGTTCAGAGAAAATAACACTTATCCTTGGTGTAACCTGCAATTACTTATATTAGGAAATCTGTGAGGAACTTGGACAAGAGAACATGCCTTTGTCCTGATACTCTTCTAATTTTCTTGAGACATATAACAAACAAATCAGAGAAGGGGCATTACACTGTAAATCACACTTTCTGTGCTTTGGAGTGTCTTCTAAAGGAGAATGTTTAATGCAAGTTTCATTTTAAAATACATAACTGAATATCTACTGGAGCTGCTACGCCAAGCACGGAACTGTTAGAAATTCTAGGTTCTCTGGTCGTGATTTTTGTCGCCTTAATCAGATGCATTAGGCTAAAATTTTTAATTTTATATGAGGATTGTTAGAGTTCAATAGCCCCGACCAGAGTCCCTTCTTTGCAAATAAAAATCCAAACTTTCCATAAGTATTTAGAGAAAATTTTTATAAAAATAATCAAAGAGCAGGCCACTTCTCAGCTCCAAGCAGATGAAGCATACCTCCATGGGTGTGCTAGCCACAAATTGTGGCAAAGCAATGAAATTCCTTTCTTCAAGAGGGGCTCTTCTAGCTAAGGGAGAAAAGGTAGAAACCATACGCCTTTGCAAAGCTCTGATACCATCTTTCCACAATATTTTCATAAGTAATCTAAGGAAATGTGGCCCAAATCAGACTGCTTGAAGGTGAATTAGAACTGACTGAAAACAGTTAGAGACATGGTTCACCATCAAAATGTAGGAAAAGAGGCTTGGTATAATTCCACATTTTCACCAGTGAAGAGGTCAGAGTTATTATACTGTGAAGTGTTCTGCACACTATTAATGTTACATGCACAGTCCTTGTGCAGTATAAATTTAGCTATCCAAAACCATACTAGGATACTGTTATACAATCTCCTCTAATTTAAAGATATTTGAGTATGTTCTAAACTCCTAAGTTTAGGGAATCCAGTTACATAAAATATTAGCTGTTTTTGAAGCCGCAGGGAGAAAAGTTGATTTTTTTTTTCCATTTTATCAGTAAGCTACTTGTGAGGCTTTGCAATCATTGACCTGACCTCATCATTCATCTAATTGCTGTAATCACTCCTGACACCTGATACACACATTTTCTTGTATTGAAAGAAAAGTATAAAATAGTGGTCTTAGAATTATTTCTGAAACGCAGGTCTGTTCTGTTTAAGCAACTGCCACCTTTACTCTCTGCAAGGCAGAAAGCCTCATGATGCTCTTTCCAGAGAAATTGGGATTAGGGAGACACAGCCTGACCTCTCTCAAAGCTTCTGCCCTCAGGTTGTGGCTGCTTCTGCCATACACTCCTCAGAAATATTCTGTGACATCTGTAGCACTCCTCCCAGAGCTTGCCCTACAGTGCAGAGCTCCTGATTGTGACAGGCACACACCAAAGACAGTTTGGGAACCCATGGTGTAAAATTAGGAAGTCCTGAGTAACAGCCTGGAACGCTGATGATGCTCATTAACCCGCCTCACTTATAATTTTGCCTACAGTAAACTATGACATATTGCAAACATGGGACTAAATTTTAATGAACAAGTGCCAAAAACTCCCCCTTCCTGCATGTTAAATCTGGAAAGCTGAAGTGATAAGCAATGACTATACAGTTGCTGGGACTCAGGGGAAACATCACTCTGTGTCTTTTCCAAGGACTGTCACAGGAGCTTAAATTCTTCTTGTTCAACTTAATATTAATCATCTGCCGATTTCATTATCCATGAACAAAATCTGGAACAGCATGTCTTGTTGGAGTAGGAATATAAGGAGGCTTTATAGCACAGGACAAATAATGCTGAACTGCAAATATTTTTACAAAGAACTTTTTAGACCAAGAGCCAAAGCTGAGAAAACTTGCTTGAAAGCAAGTAGTGATGGCAGACTGACCCAGTACACCAGTGTTGTGAGTGTCTGTGCCTGACACAACTTCCAAAGCTCTAGTGCCTTGGAGTGTCTCACACTACAGTGTCAGCCTTTCAGCCCCTAAATTACCCACACACTGTGTTCGTCTGCACATATTTCTGTGCTCAAATCTACCTATTTTTGTTTTTCATTACTTCAGGGTAACACCAAAGAGGACAAAAGAGGTCCTGCAGCAGGTTACACACAGGTTCCTCCAAGAGCAATAAACACCTTCACATCCCTCTAAATGGGTCACCTGTACCCTTTTTCTGTGTGTGGAACAATGTCCTACTGTTACTTAGTGTGTGGCTGTGCCATACAGATTTGTAATGCAAGTTTTTAGAAAAACTTTCAGGCTGAAGATTTTGTAGGCTGAAGTCCCATTATCCTCAGAGTGCATGTAACCCTGAGCTGCTCATCAGTGCACTATAGGCACTGTTCCCAGCCATAAAGGAGGATCCTTTTTTGTCTTCTCAAATACTGTGGTGGCATTTGCCATCAGGAAACTTGACCAGTGGGAAATGTATAAACATCAAAATCAAGTTCTAGCTTTCCTTAGCCACTTGCAAGGTTACATCAATCAGTATATTTCTGATTGATGTACACATGAATCTCATGGTTTCATGCCCACCATGCTATTAATTTTAGGCTTAAGCTGGGACTGAATGGGAACAAGCAGAAAAGACTGTTTCGAAGCAATAAATCTGTCCTTTCGATGAAGGGTGTGCATCTATTACACTATGAGAAGTCAGAAAGCAATAACTGAAATGCACAGTACTGTCAGACACCTTAAAATGAAATTATTAATTTAGTCAGAGTTCATAAAACTTAGGTAGTTTTTTATTTGAAAGATGCCTTAGAAGAAGACAATATCTTTGTTCTTTTTACTACTGCTGCCACCAGTTATTAAATAATAACCATTTGTATCTTGTCTTTGTTAATTTGGGAAAGTGTTTAGCTGAAAGGGATATAGGTGTTTACACAGGTGTAATAGAAAAATATTTATTAGAAATGTTTGAAACGTCCCAGTTTTAGGAGCACAAGCCTTATTCTGCACTGTTTTTCTCCTATATACTCTGTGTAGATGTTTAAAATGTTCCACTCAACCCATGAAACTCTGATACAAGGTTTACACAGAACAAAGTAAAACAGTAACATCCATCTGAACATGACAATTTGATATTAGATGGGACAATATTCTAAGCAATAGACATTGTACTGTTCCTGGAAATAAGCTACTTTCTAAGTGAAAGACATTAAAGAGATGGCTCTCAAATAAGCAAATTATTTCATAATTACCAATTAATAGAATCCAATCACTCTTCTCTAAGGCACCTTGCACTGGTTACTGCCAGACGCAGATGTGATGCACCATTCATCTGCATTCCAGTATTGTATTCTCTCCCCATAAGGATAAAATAAAATCCTAGTTGTTTATTCTGGAATTTTTTTAGGGAGATGACTATATGAAATGGGACAAGGAGTTGGAGGATTTATGGGTTTAAAATTTTTGTTTCAAGATGCTCCCTACCACCTCATTACTTCAAGTGCATTAAAGTTATAATAGAAATAGTTTAACTACACTTCAGGGGATAAAAAAACCCCTATGACTACATCCAAAGAATTTCCACCATTAAAGGCATTGGAAACTGGATTTTAAGTAGGACAGAAGAAAATTGTGATAAAATTTTCCTGTGCAAGTCTTGACATTCTTTATAATACAGACAGGCATTATTTTAAGAAAGAGACTGACATGACAACAGATTTTGAAGCCAGACATGTGTCTGTTGGAGTTGGATGGGATCATCATGCCCAAGATGCCTTTATACAGCTTAATTGAGTAACAACAGAAGCAAAGCTATGACAGGCACCAGCACTAACTACACAAGCCTGCCAGAAAACTTTAACATTAACTCTTGCATCTAGGGCATGCCACAATGTTTACACTGAAGTTGTCATTCAGTCTCACTTGGCTGAGTGGGAAGGGGGTTGCTACAGTGACCATAATCACAGAACTGATAGCAGACCTCAGAATCAGTGAACTGCAGTCCTTTAAGCATGTTTCCATCACGTCCAGCAGTGAATGAAAGAAGAAGCTCAGACAAAATGTAAATCAGCTTTTTTTCACCTTTCAATAGCTAGCTGAAGAACAATTCACAAAGAAGTGAATTCTGGAAGATCAGAGGCCTGAGATGTCCCATCTGTTGGAGCATCACCCAATTTCCAGAAAGCAGGCTACTCTAGGGTCAACATTTTTCTCCCCCTCTTTTATTGCAGCTGTATTAAATCTTAATATTTTTATAGAGTATTCGAACAGTCACAGTGCAACAACTTGGCCTCTTAGGCAACATAGCAGGTGAAATACCAGGTTTTCATATCCCATTCCTGGGGAAAAAGTGTCTGTATATGAAAAGTGGGTTATCAGCAATATACTCCTTGGGAAAAGGAAGAAATCAATTTGAACACTTGGGGTACAGGTGCAACATGAATTTAGACCTCTTTCAAGAACCACGTGTTGTACCCATAGGAACTATAAACCACTATCAAGGCTAGCAGTAAGAAATTTGGTGGTTTTTATTACTTATCTGTGACCATTTGGTCAACATCTGATTTTTATAACTAAGACAATTAATTTTTTTTTCCTTGTCAATTTACTGTTCTGTTAAGCTTGCATTATCTGAGCAGATAATGACGGGAAAAAGTAAGTATCAAACCCTAGATTACTGTGACACCAGGAGCTGGCTCTGACCAGACNTGTTAAGCTTGCATTATCTGAGCACTGTAACACCAGGAGCTGGCTCTGAGCAGAGGCAGGATCAGGAAGAGCATTCCCACCCAGAAGGAGGTGTGTGGCCAGAGCACAAACACAGCAGCAGTAGTGCTCAAGTGGGCAATGAAGCTGTTGGGCTGAAGGCTATGAATGAAAAACGTTCCCAGCACAACACCAGAGGTGGGAACATGACATGTAAGTCTGGCTTAGCAACCTCCTAGTTCATACAGGGAAGGGATATAGAAAGGATTGGGAACATGTTGACAGTACAGCTTGACTAAAGGGCTGTTGCAGGTATGGTCTGTAGTTGGTAAGGCCAGGGAAGGTTTGAAATGTTGGCACAAGTATAGAACAGCTGAAGGAGAGGAGATGGCACATCTTTCGATTGCAACAAACTGGAACTGAAGCAGCCAGCTGCTACTTTTTCACGATAGTTAGCAGAAAAAAAGTGTCTCTAGCTGACATCACAGAAAAAATATTATTGATCAGTAAATGAGACCTTCAAACTTGTAGTTCTAAGTTGCCTGGGTTAACCATAGACAGTCTAGCACTCACCACCATAGCTCAGCTGCCTCTATAGGAACACATATTTGAAGATCCAGTTACTTAATGGAACATCCATAAGGGAGAAGCAGCAGTTTCCTTCTGAAGTGTTTATCTGAGGAGCGGAGAACACAAATGAGTGATTTAGTAAGAGATGAAATTATCACCCTCCCCTTATGAGTTCCATTTTGTATTTATCAGAGCCAAGGTGCTCTCTGAAGGCTTGTGTCTTTTTCTCTAGACTCAGATAATTTTCCCCATGAAAATATTCAGTTGAGCCACTTGAGATTGATGAGAATTCTGAGCTTTTTCAGGAAGAGATGTAGCTGCTATAATTGATGAACAGAAATTGCAGGGTCTTATTTTGATCAGCAGAGAAAGTTCAAGCTGCTGGGGAGAAAAATAATGTCTATAGCTCATTGGCTTCAATATAGCTTTGAATTTTCCTTGTTTCATGTTCAGAAGAGGTGGCCTGAAAAGACCTAGAGATGTTAACCAGTCCCTGTCTTTGCCACAACATTTCCACTAGTAAAATGATTAGCATAGAGCCACTTGGCTGTTTCAAGTTCTAATCCTTGCCATCATGACCTTTAATTTTAATGTCTTAGGAGCATTTTCTTATTCTCTCTACACAACCCCACACCCACGACCTTGTCTAGCATTCCTACTCACAGTCCATATTCAGTGTGTCTGCTAGAAGTGGAGTTTAATTTCCCTCAGATGGATTATTTCGTTGGCTTGAGCGATTCCCTACCAAATAGGACCACAGACCATTCCAGAGAAACACCATTCTGACAAAAATGTGAGACACTTAAAACATTTTATCCAAGTGTGAATGTAACTCATTGCTGCCCATGGTTAAATTTGATTCCTCACTCCCTGAGAGGAGCGAGGTAAAGTGGTAAAGAGCCAATATTCTCAGAATTCTGAGATTCATTCATCAAGATAACACCAAGTGGCAACAAAAGATAGATGTCTTTATTAAAAACACAAGAGAACCACCTGTACTGGGGTGCTTTTTAAAGCAGGTGCTAGTCTAAACACTCTTGCAAGAAGCAGAATAGCTACAAATAACCTTGCAGCTCTGTGACATATTCTCAGAATATTAGAACTATTATAGATCAAAGCTATTTTTTAAAAATGCGTAGTTAAAGTAGTGCTGCGTTAGGGATAATTGTGTACAAAAAGTGTCTGATTATACATTTAATGGCCAGATGTCATTCTTTTAATATTCTTTTGATATTGCAAACTCTATTTGAGCTTGCTCTTATTTTTTTGCTGCAAGTGGAATTGCTCGACTTTGTGCCATATTGCTAGAGCTGGAACAAAGTTAACTCCTATTGCTCGAGTGAAAGGTTAAGTCCCAGATGACTGTGACATGCATGGTGATGAGCACAAAATGGGTGGACATGGATTTGCTAAAAAGCTTACAGGTAAGTGACACTGTCATCACTTTTCCTACTACAGATACTTCTGTTACTTCTATCTTCAGGACTTGAAATTATAAAGTAATTTTAAGTACTTTTACCATCAAACTTGTCCGTTACCAAACCACTAAGAGGTAAAGAATTCTTAAAGTTGGGAAGAGAGATACATAGCAGTAAAATCAGTGGATGAGTGAAAAAAAGATTATGCACAGTGAACATATTCAAATTTGTTTAGAGCTAATATAAAGTACACACATACATGCAAGACATATAATCATGATATTTTCAAATCCAGTTTAGTTGAATACATCTCTGAGACATATCTCAATTAGTCCTTTTGTACAGTCTGGTCTGTGAGCTTATACTGGAGATTTCAGCTCAGACTCATTTCCTAGAATATGAGAAACCTTACGTAGTGCTGCTGTTTAATCTATTTAGTATCATCCTCTTAGGATTTGGCTACCATCCCAGGAAAAGCACATAGATGAGGGAAATGTTTGCAAAATAAAGGTGAAATCTTGGAGGAGCTAATTCAAATAAGCTAAACGTGACTATTTTCTGCAGGGATCTTAGAAAAACCATTTGCATAAGTTCAAGGAATTTTAACATACAGAAATTGTTTTACTGTAAGTATGACTACCATTTGCAAATAAATCCACTGCTAGTTGTTAATTAGATGTCTGGACAACAATAGCAGTGAAAACACAAGCCATAAACGCATTATCAGATTGCCTGTACATAGGGCAATTGTATAGGCAGAATCCCTAGGCACTCTGTGTTTTGGTTCTTGGCTCACAATAAAACCCACACTGCCAGGTCTTTATTCTGGTGCTTTCCCTACTGCAATCATTCCTGAACCTTCTTACCCACACATGCTCCAGATCTCCTCAGTGTTGTTCTTTTTACAGTTACTTCCTTCCGGAGGGCAAACAAAAATATCCATATTTTTGAACTGCATGCAAGTAGACTTGCGAAGATGTGCACTCCAAAATGGCATAGACATTAACTGGCAACCCCAATGAAAAGTGCTAAACTTTTGTCTAAGGTAAAAGACTGGGGGTAAAATCCCATAACTCAAAATAACTTTTTCTAGTAGCTGTTTCCAGAGGAGACAGAAGGAAGTGTTCTGTATTTTCAGCAAATAAAGAATGGAAAGGAGAAACATGTTTCCTTATTCTTTTTGAGGTCATCCCATCACAAATTCCATTTAAACAGGCTACAAGAACACTGATGTAATAATTAGGGAGAAACAGAACCTTCAATCATCTCCTTTTCAATCAAACATTTTCATTTGGAAGCAGAAGACTGAAGTACAGGAATATATGGAAACTCATTCTGCTCCTGGATATTAGATAACTAATTCATAAGGATGCCACATCTGCCATACGCAGGAGGAAGAGGGAGTGTCATAAAGGCAGAGGAAACTGCCAGTGTATTAAGTAGCAAATTTCCATGAATGTCCTTAAATTTCTATCAATCTACATATGTAGAATTCCTCTGAGCACAGCTTCTGACATTCAGATCAAAAAATAATGGTCAAGAGAGGTAAATGAGACTGCTTGCATTTATTTTCATCTGCAACAAGTGGTTTTAAATTATCAGTGCCACAGATGTACAGTGAAAACCTCTGAGACAATCAGAAGTAACAGCAAGTAATCAGTAAATTGGGGGAGCCTAAAAAGTAAAAAAGAGGACAATTTTAGCAGGGACTGTGTGAAACTTGACACAGAGAACAATTCTCCCATCAGACGCTCTCAGTGTTGGTATAAAAAGTATCTAATCAAAAATCAGTTTAATCTACCTGGCTCCTCCTTGGAGTAGGAATAAGGCTTTCAGGCACTATTAGACTAACCATACCAACTAGAAAACATATAAACTGAACAAAAAAAATCCAAAATTTGCCTCACTACTTCATTAGGACTTTACCAATAAGCACTAAGAGAAATAATTCACCCAATAAATATCAGAAGTAACACTCTGAATTGAAAAAAATGGCAGAACTTGTGATTATTGCATCTGAAGACTGAGATTCTTGGCACTTACAAACTGAAAAAAAAAAAACCCCAGCAAAAGAGGTTGCTGACTAAAGGAATATAGGTTAGAATGCAAACAAATGAAGAGTACAAAATCCATAGCATAGCCTCTTCTATTCTCTTCCATTCTCACGGCAGTGCACTGGCCTTGTCTGCAGATCTAATCATTTGGACAGGCGTTCAATTCTGACCCTTTAGTTGACCGGACTCGATGAAGACCCAGCATCTGGAAGGCTGGATACTAAGTTAGGGTCTGAACATATCAAAAGGGGTAAAAGGGCAGAGCATGAATCTTTAAAACCTGTAGCTCCCCAGAAGCTCCTCTAGTCTCCTTGGCACTGATATAAAGGAAGGGCAACACCAGGCAGCGACAAGCCAGTGTCATGTACTCAAAGCTTTTAACATCAAATGAGGTAAAGCTCAACACATTCCTAGCAGAGCAACTGGTGGGTGGTATTGACACCACTGGAAATGAGGAACAGGGAGAGTAAAATGAAAATAATATTAAGTTCAAGGGTACTGACAGGCAACAAGCAAAGAACAAGATTCACACTGACATTTACATGTGTTTGTCCTGTTTAGCTAGGTAAGTACCTGCCAGGCCTGCTGTGTTATCAATCCATCATGCCACAGACAGTGTGCTACAGTCAGGATTAAAATGGTGTGCTTTTTTTCACCTAACACAGCAGAGTCCTTCACCACTCCAGCTATTTACTAAAATACATCACATAGAATTTTAGTCCCTAGAACAAAGTCTCTTTTGGTAAAAAAAACCTCAAAAAGTACCTGGAAGCATCCTTAACAGACCTTTCCCCCACCAGTTTGCTTAATTTTCCTTTCAAATAATTTGATTTTTTTGCCACTTTCTAATTGGAGAAATGTTCTATACTGTAATTTTTGTAAGATACAACCTAAAGAAAGCAGATCATGACCCTGTGACTGAGACGCTAACCTGGGGTGTAGTAGACTGCTCTTTAGAAGAACAAAAACTAGGTCTGATCATTTGTTGTCTGTTTACACAAAGCCAATGCCAACATTTTTCTGTAGGATTTCTCTTATACTAAGCAAAGCAGGAGGAGAGTAAATGCAGTTACAAAGAATCTGTAAAACATAACCCCCAGGTAATGCTCCAAGAACATTATCATTTACTGCCCATGTGGAACATGAGTTCTCCCCTCACTCACCACTGATAGTGTTTGTCAGGAGCACAAACTCAGACACAAGAATAGCTTTGGAAAAAATAGAACTGGAGACATTAAAATAATCTTAATTATAGCGACGGGGTTTCAGTGAACAGAAGCATCTGCCTTTGGGCAGACAGCACACATGGACCCTACACGTGGGTGTGATCCCTCTCATCAGAACAGACAAGTGTCTCAATCAGCCATTTGCTGAGACCATGGTAGTGCTCAGCTCCTTACACACCCCAAATGGTGTTTGGAAGAAACCCCAATGTGTTTCCTACAGTCTGCTGGATTGTAGTGTTGAGCAGGTGGTCATTTTGGTCAGTGTTACCTGAGAAAAGACTTAATCCACACACATGATAACATCACTGCCTTTTATTGAATAGAAAAATATCAGTATCTTAATTTTTAAATAACTTACAAACCATCTCTGGGCAAGAAAATAAATGGATTACATGCTATTAATACTCTCAGAGCTTCTCTATTTGCAGGAGACAAATTTGGTGATGATCCTGCTTTTATAGGGTCAGATTTTACATTTATGGCTTCCAGTATGCTGCACCAATCTTTCTAAAAGCTGCTTGAAAACTTAATATTTCTCAATGAGAAAATGTTATCAAAGGAATTGGTAATTCAAGAAATAGTGGAAAGATCACTGTGAAATATTTGAATCTCATAAAATGTGAGTTTTGAGTGATATGTTATCATAGTTGCCTATCTTTGTGAAAATTAGCCTAATCTATGATGCTAAGCTTATGTACCAATTCTCAGTCTCTGCATAAAACAAACAGCCATTAATTCAGAGTAAGATGATGGAATACAGCATGTAAATTCAATCTAAAAGATTCATACAGCTGCATATATTAGTCCTACTGGTATTCATTTCCTCACAGGTCTTTTTAATGTAAATATTCTTCTACATTGTTCTCCTACTACTATTCTAATTTCTGCAAGAATCAGAAATGTGGGCACTCAGAAAGCTTTGAGGAAAGCAGGACATTATTTTAATGGGAAAGGGCTGGCCTAATATTTGGACCTTCCAGTGGCAAAGGCCACATAATTTTTCGGTGTACATCCATTAGTTTATCCACACCTCAGAAGTCTGTCTGCTTCACCCTTAAACAGCTCGCACCATTTAGCAAAGCTGAAAACAAACGTGGCAGTTTGCATCTGATTGCAACAACCTTGTCACTGTTCTGAGCAGTCATCAGAAGAGTAGAAAACTTTTAAACGTATGATATGGTTGCAATATATAAACATGCATTTTGCTTTTTGAACAAATATTTTTATGGGATCCATACTGCTTTTAGCACAGATATCTTGCTAAAGTAAATTTACTTTGCTTGTGTATTTGAGCTTGTGTACCCGAGCACTTCAGTAACATGGGGAAAGTGTTTGGGATAACTGTAGAGGCTTTGGTTATGAATCTTTAATATCAAGTCCTAAAGAGAAAACCTTCACATGCACTTTTGATTAAAAATTATGTTTTGCAGGAGAGAGCAATTTTTGTTTAACATTATCTTCCTGGAAGAATGAAAGTCAGCAGCATTATTTTATGTCAGATATCACACTTGTTACTTCTGTAGACATTAATTTTAAAAATTCTGCTGCATTTTTACATTATTATTGTACTGTTCTAACTAAACGCAGTCTTAAAACTGTATTTTTCCTTTTATTTGCCTTTATTTGTAATTTTTTTACCCAATTCAATAGTTTTTAATGCTTTCAGTGAAGATGAATGGGTTTCAATATTTATCTGTTCTGTTTCTTTCATTCTACACTAGGTAATTTGGTCATTCTGCTGGACACCCTGGGACCCGAGTGAGACGTGAACCTTACTACTGTTGTACATGCACAGGAGGGAATAGCTGCCCTCCTGGGCACCCAGTGGAGCTCATGCTGAAGGACTGGCTTTTCTCAGTTGTGCCCTCTGCCCCTTGCTTTTCCTCTTCTTTCAAGTCACAGTAAAAGAAAGTCTCACACTTATCTTCTTGTTTCAGATCTGGAAAAAGTCCTGACTTCTTATTTTCCTATGTATGTGCCTTGGACGCATTTAGGCATCTCAAATTTGAACATTTTTGAATTTCTTTTCCTTGGACTTTTTTTTTTTTACCTTTGTAACCAACTTTTGTCAAACTATTACAATAACAACCAGGATGAGGGCATAGATATGGTCTATACAGCATAATAACACATCTTCTTTATACAGTGTAACTTGTTATTTCCTTTTCAGCTGCTTTGCACCTTGTGCAGATGTCATCATCCAAAGCTGCCTTTGGAGATACAGGCCACAACTTCTTTACTTGTCTCTATAAATATCATTAATCTCATGCAATTTAATGTTTTCCCTTTAAAATAGAATATACTCAAGTGGTCTGTGTTATTACATTTGCTAATACCTCTGTTTTTCCAGTATCTCAGTGTTTTCTCTTACTCTGTGAATGTGAAATACTGTTCTTCAGGTTTTCTACTGACCCTGAAATATTCTGATATTCTCTCTTTAAATACTCTGATTCTAATTCGTTTTTAGACTATTTGTCCTGGCAGCTGGACTGAGTCAGATCAGATTCCTTTCCCTTCACAATACCTATTTAGTATCAGAGGTGTGTCATGGTTACAGTGCCCTGCTTAAAATTTTTGGTGGTCATGAGCTCGGAATGCAACTTTGAAAGCATTTAAACCTCTTGGTTATTTCCAAACACATTAGATACAAGACTAGAAATTGGAAAGATACTGAATTTCTACAAATTTTGTGCAGACAAGTGCTTAGAAAAGAAGTGTGCCTGAGGAAAGGGCAGGATCAGCTGTCACCTGGCCTGTTAGCAGCCTGCCCAGCCACCACCAGCTGAGGGTGTGCTGGTCAGGGGGTACTGGGCAATGCAGGAGTCAGGCATTAAAAATGGGGAACACAGGATATCACAGCGGGTTTGCTACACTACAGAAAGGTGCCAAATCTATCTGAATGTTGGATATTGGGTATCCAGTGAGGTATTTGATTAGGCTGTCGTTGTGAAAAGGAAGAAAGGCGATGGAGAACCTGCCCCAGGAATGTGCAGGGGTCTCAGCACCCAAACTGCTGGCGGGACAGGGAAATCTCTGTCAGAGACCGGGCAGATGGCTCAAGGCGCAGCCTTTTCTGCTATCATGGTGGGTGGCTGGGTGGGTACTTTGGGGTGTGGTGCCAGGGAAGCCCACAGGACAGGTGGAAAGCTGGTTCCTTGGGAAAATCAGGACTGGATAATCATGAAAAGAAGTTGCAAGAGTGGGGAAACCCTTTGCAGCCCTCATGGGATGAGCTGGGCATGTCTTGGAAGCCTACAGGTGTGAAAGGGCCGCAGCTCTCTGTGCAGAGAGGGAAGCATGTGGTGGCTGCTTTCCTTTTGAAGGAGGCATTTGGATTGGCATGGGCACATTCCTCCCTTTCTGTAGAGCTGTGGTGTAAGAGGACTGTCAAAGTGGGCTGGTGTTGGAAATATAGCTGCTGTTTTAAAATGACCAATGGACTTTGGCTGAAAATACCTCTATTTTCAAGCTCAAGCACATAAATTATCCAGATATTTTGGAAATTTTATTTGAGAGGAACCTAGTCTGTTTAAGATGTTCAAGTCCTTTTCTTCCCTTCAAAAGAATACTCTGTACCTGTAATAATAACTCAAACACTTTGATTATCATGCATTTTCCTGCTGCAGTTTACCACAACAATAGTATTACCATGTATTTGCTTACACATTTCTTCAAAACCAGGCCTAAAATTTTCCACTTTAGCATGCCATCAGAAAGGAGACCAATGCTTCCCTTCTAAAAGTCCCAATGTGCATCCAGTCTTCAATGTCCAGTGTCACTTCTTAATGGTAGTAAGAAGATAAGGAGTATATTTAGTCAAATCTCATCACTTTCCTTTCTGTGGTCCTGTTCTACATTGTCTCCATTGTGTGTTATTATTATTAACCTTTATTTGCCTCCAGGGGCCCCATTAACTCTGTGCTGGAAATTGCTTACTGCAGTTATTGCTGTTGCCAAACAGTTGTGATACAGCTCCTCTCATGAGCCCATTCAAAGTTTATCAAAATCAAGAGAGTGATGACTTTACTGACCTATTTCATACAAAGCTGATTTTGTATATTTAATGTGTAACGCTCCAGTGTTCAGAGAGGGAGCAGTATAACTTCCCCCCAGCAAGTCTTAGCTCAAGACAGCTTTCCTGCAAGAAGTACCTGCTTATGATGGGTACCTGATGGGAACATAAAGTACATTTAAGACCTTTTTTTCTGTCAGAAGAGCATTTGCTTGGACCATAAACCAAGATGCCTTAAACTAAGGAACAATGAACTCCCTCACATTCAGCACATTCATTATAAATCCACAAGGTTTGTTTGGGAATTGGAGCAAGGAAGTTTCTATCATCTGCTGGTCATATGGCTCTATTCCTGCTGTCCTTAAGGAGATCAGTGTTTGAAAAAAGATTATCAGCAGCCTGACACATCAAGGGAAGAATGTTCTTAAAAACCTTTTTGTCACACACACAAAAATAGTTATTTTGTGATTCGGTACTTGTAGCCAGTAAGGTTAAATATATAGCATAATTCCACTTCAAGTAGGATTTGATGTATAAACTTTAATTAAAATAGTGAGGTAAAGCTAATATTCCATGGAAAAATATTCCATGCTGATGTTTGACTTTTTTAAAAATGGATTTTAGTCAGTGGAACGGAAACACTTGCTGTGTTTTACACATGTGTTGGGGGTTAGGATTTTTCCTTTTGTTTCCTCTCTCATGGAATTTTGTCCCATCTGTTGCTAAGAAACAATAGCTACCAATACTTAAGAGAACAAAAGACTGGCTGGGAGGAAGGGGAGGGTGTATCTAGTTACTTTCTTACCTGGGGGGTTTCTCTTAGGAAGGGTGGCAAAGATACCATGAGATTTTGGCCGGGTGGTGACGGGCTGGGCTCGGCTCCTTTCCCTCTCTCGCTTTCAGCAACACAGGAGGCACAGACAGTCTGTGGTCGCTGCCACTATGGAGCTTTTATCGTCCCATTGCTTCTCCTACCGTGGGTGAGCCTTTGCTCATTAGAGCAGCTGTTGAACTGGGACCTTACTAACACCCATTCTGACGGGAAGGGACCCTCACCATCTAGTCAGGTGGCTCAGGGGAAAAACCCGGGACCCCGACCCTCTCCCCTTCCCAGAGGATGCGTCTCCCCGGTTTTGTGCGGCAGCTGCTACAGAGGAGTGCGGCTGCTGCTGCCCAGCCCCGCTGCTTTCTGCTGCTGTCTTGGGGTTGTTCGCTGCACTCTAACCCACACTCCCTGCCTGCCGGGACACCCCGCGGCTCCTGCTACAGCTGCGGAGTTTCTGAAACGTTTCCTTTGCTACTCTGGGGTCTGCTCGTCCCAGGCGCAGCTCCGTGGCTCCTGCTGCGGCCCATTTGCCCACACAGCCCGCCCGCCATGGCCTCATGAGGGAGGCGGAGCTCGCGCCGCAGCGCCCCCTGCAGGTGCAGGGGAAGGACCGTGCCCGGCCGGGGGCCAGCAGCGCCCCTGGTGGCTGTGACCGGAACTGCAGCGCCCCTGGTGGCTGTGACCGGAACTGCACCGCCGGGGAACGTGCCTGCAGCAGGGAGAAGGTGCTGGGTTTGTGGTTTGGTTTGTTGTTGCTGCCATAGCTGATGTTAGTTCGCCTTGTTATGTACATATACATACTAGTAAAGAACTGTTATTCCTTTGCCTGAAAGCCCCTTAATTTCAAAATTGTAATAATTCGGAGGGAAGGGGGTCATATTTTTTCCATTCCAAAGGAGGTTCCCGCCTTTCTTGGCAGACACCTGTCTTTCAAACCAAGACAATGTGTAAAAGTCAGCCCAAGTCCTTCCATGTATTGCCAAAGTACTTTTGTATTTTTCAGACTAAATTCTTCCAGATGATCTTTCTATTAGTTTCATCTATTTCTGTAGCTCTGGGAACACAACTATTTTATAATATGCAACTGTAAAAGGACAGTGGAGTTTTATGTTGGAGACTTGGCAAATTAAGATTTACTTTTGTATAATTTTAAAATTTAACCACTTTTCCATCAACTAATTGGTTGTGCAAATTCCCTTGGGATCTGAAACCTAAATCTTTTTTAGCTCATATCTGACAGCCTGGAATAAAAATATTGCAATTGCAGCTTACTGTCATTTACACTTGATGAAACAAACACGAAATGAGTGTAAAATTGATTGGGAAACAATGTTCAGGCAACAGTAGGTACAGACCAATAGTTTTGTTTCAAATAGGAAGAAAGTATTGACTGGGTCTTGCAAAAACACTGGGTCCATGTTTTTATTACTAACTTGGATAATGGAATACAGGACACATTTTTAGGTCTGAAGATGATTCCAGGCAGTCAGGGTGGCAAAGATGCTGAAGGACTAGGATTCAAACCAATACGGATATGGGAAAGAGATCTGAAAAACACAGAAGCAATTCAATAACAATCCATGAAAGATGGTACATCAAAATAATCACCTGCATAACTTGAGGCACTATAGTTTAGGTAACAGTTTTGAAAAAAAGATTTTGACATTGATATCATATGAAAAACTGAGAATGAATCAACAGTGTTTTAAAATACCTAGCACCAGTCCAGAAATAGGAACAGGATAGGTAGGTAAGATGAGGAAAATAATCATGCTGCTCCATGCTCTGTTAACAAGACATTTTCTCTGTCACTGTATCTCATTTTGGCCACTGTATTTGAAAGGAAAATAAAAGTGACCAAGAGATGAAGCACAGTCTGGAGCATGGTAGAGCAATGGTGGAAAGTGTCACATAAGGAAGATGATATTTCTTGCTTGAGATAGCAAAGAGTGAGATGAGATATTGTAAAAAATACCTTCCTTTCAAAAAGGAAGGGAATATTCTGTTCTCCATATTCAGCAGGGCTCAAATGCAAGCAATGTGCCTCAGCTGTAGCAAGGGAGAGTTAAATTAAGCATCTGGGAAAATGTTTAAAATTAAGATGCTCTGCAATAGGTTTGCAATAGGTTGCTGGGACAACTGTGAAATCTCTAACACTGGAAATTCATTAGAAGCATGACAAAGTTCTCCATTTTCTTATCATCATGGGCTGTGGTTTGTGGATTCTAATTCTTGGTATTGCACAGACCTATTACATGGTGCCAAACAAGGACCAAATCTTCTGCAAACAGGGTGAAATATTTCTGTAGTTTTGGTTGTTTGGCACTGGGCCTTAAAGCCTTAGGCATCCAAAGAAGATAAAAGAGTGAAAGGCCGGGATAGAACCATGAATAAAGAAGTTAAAATCCTGGCAGATTAAAGGGATCTTTTTTTTTGAGATGCTAAAATATCACAACACTTGCTGTTTACTCTTTGCATCTATGCCTCAGTCTGAGGAGGTGTAAGCTCTGTTTGACACCTTCTCAGCTGATGGGGCATTCAGAACTCTCTGTGCCTTGCTTGATTTTCCTCCTGACTTGCTTTGTGTGGTATATATACCATGGTATATTTGGCTAACAGAAGAATTTGATGAACTAAGAGAAAAGATAACAGAAAGGGAAAAAAAGAGGGAGAAGGTTCCTGCAGATATGGACTCAGAGCAGAAAGCTGAGGAAAAGAACAAGCTGACACAAGCAGTCAGCACAGAGCAAAATCTACCCTTGCAAAACTGCTGGAATTTTTATGGAAAATGTGTTATTTGTTAAGAGCTTTTTCAGCTGAGGAAATGAATGACTACTAAACAATTCTGCGAGATAATAATCTGGGTACTTTCATTTTTAAACTGATCTTCTTTAGAAGTAGATTATTATTTTGTAGACCAAAAAAGGGTTCATGGGCAATAACTTACTGCAGAACACAGCACTGCATGAGTAGAATTAGCATTTACACTGTTGGTGGTAAAAGCAAAGCAAAAGGCTAGTTACATTTCTTTGGATTAGTTTCTAAAATTAAATTAATTCTTGTGCAAAATGCCAGATAAAGAATCCAGAAGCAAAGTCTCCATTGATTTCAGTAGAGCAGAATCCATTCCTGACTGAGAATCCAGCCAAATCCATTGTGTAGAGCCAAAGTGCCATGGGCTGCTTGCCAAAAGGGTAATACCCCTGCCTAGGAGCCTAGGGCAGACAGACTGACCTTTTCAATCTCTGCCATCTCAAATAAGACTGCCAACAATAATGATACCTAGGGACCAAACTACCCACCTGCTACGTATGAGGTTGAGAAATGCAGATGTCTAGATGCTATTTACAAAGAAATGTGTTTAACTTAGACCTAAGTATTTGCCCAAATGCAATAGTTCAGAGGAAGGTCTGTCACTGTCTCTGGGTAGGGGTGTTGTTCATTACTTCATGCAAGATGGGCACTGTCAGTGCACTGTGAACAGAGTGATGAAGAAGCATCACCCAGCAAATTACAGATATATTCACTGAGATGGGCGGGAACTAGCCAAGCCTGCTTTGGAAAAGGGTGACAGGATGGCATCCAGAGACACCTTCCATAGTAAATTATTCTGTGAATCTCTGAACTGGTGGTTCTGGACAGCATTCTCTCTGTCTAGTTCTGGCCTTGGGTATGAAGTGCAGATCACAGGAGACTCAGAGATTAATGGCCAGCAATTGCTGCTACTGCAGCACTAAGGACTCTTCTGGACACAACTCAGTGTCTCCCTGACCATTGCAGAGATGAGAACTATGGTGATTCCAGTCTTTTGAATGCTAACAAACTTAGAACAGCATCCATTGGTCAGACCATCAGCTCATTGCTTCATTTAAACAGATGAGCAAATAGACTTTAAAGTCCTTTCATTTGAGCTGTGACTACTCACTAACATGACCAAACCCCTTTGGTGAGCTGGAGAAATTACCCCGATGTAAACTTGAGTTAGGATAAAGAGGAGGTTTTCTGCAACTCCAAGCAATACATGTAAAGGTTGTGTAAGGTAATTTTCATTTTTCTCCATGTGCATCTTTTTCTTCCAAAGATATCAAAAAGCAAGGTTAAGTTTTCTCAGATAAGACAAACAGAAAACACTGACAGTGTTCTATGGCTTTAAAAGGGGGAATAGCTTTGAAAAGCATTTTGAAAGAAAACATTTGTGAAAACTAAGGCATCTTGCCCCTCTGGGAGATTTGGCATGTACCTAATAGGAAATCCATTTGAGCCCAGAAATTGCACCTTTGCTTGGAAAGAGTTGATTCTGCCTTTCATCAAACTTCCCCTTTATAGAAAGCTAGGCAGCCTGTGGAAAATAATATTTCATTTAAAACATATCTCACTATTGTGCCTCTCAAAATCTTTGCTAATTTATATTTACTCTATTATCATAAATTATTTCAAATAATGAAAACTGAAAGCACATATTAGAGTGAAACTGTAGAAAAACGAAATAGGACATAGTGTGTGTATTCCACAAGGTTGCTTTTAGACTTATTTATGCTCTTAAAAGTCTGCAGGGATGTGGTTTTGTCTGGTTTGACATAAAACAGCTCTATAAACATAGACTGTATCCAAAAGCTTCTGACTACTTGGACATGAAGCGTCATTATTTGTGTCATTCTTGCCTTAAATCTAATAAAAGACTATGTTCGACCACCTTGATGAGCAATAGCTTTAATTTTCCTAGTGAAATGTGACCTTTTAAGCAATAAGCAGAGTATTGTGTAGATATTGTTGCCAATAGATGTTTGGGAAATAAAGAGTAGGAAAGGGATTGTATTCTTATTTCCTGGATTAAGCAAAAAACTACTGTGAACATTCTCAAACAGACACATTGTACTTGTGTATTTGGCAGTATTTTCTGCCCAGGGGAAAGAAAACACTTGGCGATTCTCCACAGCTTGTACATGAAATTAGATAAAATAACTTTACTACCTCTTGAAGAATCTAAGAAAGTGCTGTGTTAGCCCAGTGTTAATAGCCTAAATTAAAACAACAGAAGATTCCAGCTGTATTGCTTGGAAATGCTGACCCTTCTCTAAGCTAAGGCTCACTGAGCTTCTGTTCCCAGCGTGAGGACATCGGGGGGGTCACACAAACAGTTCCACTTCCACAGCTGTTGGAGAGGAGTCATCCAAACAACTTAATACCCTCCACCTCCAGAGAAACTTCATTCAAATATAACGTTAATTAAGAAGCCCTTTTCCCAACCTGACCTCTTTCTCTTGATAATTCAGTCAGACAAATGGAGCTGGTTTATTTTTTATGCCTATCCCAACCTTCTCTTTGTTCTTCAATTGGTAAATGTGTCAAATATAATTAAAACTGACAGACGCCAAGATTAAATCAAACAAAATGTAAACATTGTTTGTGTTATCTGGTTGATACAAAGCTTTCACCATAAAATGCTTTTAGATAAATTAATTCAGCTATTAGAGTGTTGCAGCACTGAAACTTTGCTCCAACTGTTTGAATTTTTCAGAGACACTGTCAGGTCATCTTAGATTCAAAACCTAATACATGGCTGGAGTTCTGAAATAGCCTGAGGGAATCAGGTACCTGGCTTCTACTGAAAGTCGGTGTATGGTTGGAAGTTACTTGACTTCCAGCAGGAATTAAATGCCTTTGAAGAGTCTATTCATGTCCTTGCAAAAAGAGGCCCATGTCCTTCATGGAGATAAATGAATGTAACTGCTTTCACACCTACCTACCTGCATAGTGCCCGATGCATGCATTTTACAAAACCTAAACTAGCAAAAAAACCCTAAGAGGTACCTCTACTTTTATTTGATTGTATTTTGGTTAGCACTAGATCTTTCCTTTCAATGCAAAATAATTATACTGTTCAATAATGATATTATTAAGTTGTGGCATAACTATAAGGTTAAATTTCAGTAGATGACTTCATTAAGGACTTCCAGTTTCAGCCTGGGAGGCTGCAAACAGCAGTTTAACCCATTGATTTTAGTGGTATTCCTGACCTTTTAAAGTGCAGATTCAAAATCCCAATGCATCCAAGGTTTTCCCCCAAGCATTTTTGCCTTAAAAACCTCACTCCTATATCTCAATAGCCACCATGAAAATTCATGGCACACAGTAGAGAAACTCAGTACTTTTGAAAACAGGTTTCTGTCTTGTTGACTGAGATTTTAGTGTTAAGCAATGCGGCATTAAAATGTACACAGCTTTGAAAATAGATCCCTGATTATCTCCTTTAATTCCTCATTGCAACTTTAAAAAGTAATGGAGGAAATAAGATGTTATCTGTATTTTTATTGTAATTTACTTTTCACACAGGATGGGCATTTGTCACTCCCGTGTTAAATTCTGCTATTCCTTTGGTATGGGTACATTTGTATCTCAACTTCTTTTGCAAATTTAATATCTTGATAGTACATTATGAACAGAGCTTTTGGGGATTTCTCTCTTCAATGCCTTTAGAAAAACAACTGTAGTAGTACCATGGGACTGTGGTCAGAAATTTCTCTCTCTGATCTTAAAAGTCTTATTTATCTGCAGATATTCTCTTAAGAATTCTACAGTGTCCTTGGCAAAGTTACCTCATTCAATGCTGAGTGTGGCTGCCGTAAGGGGAACTCAGTGACAAACTCAGAGGTCTCATAGGGACAGGATGACATCATGGTGCAAGATGGCACAGGGACAGAATATGCTGGTCCTTCATCTCTGGCAACTGACATCTGAATAGAGATGATTAGTGCAGCTATTCCCTTGTTATCTTCAGTGGACATGAAATCCAACCACAAAATCAGTAGAGATCTTGCACCTGGCAGGCTTGGGTCATGAGGAAGGCAGTGCCAGACTAAGTAGAAGGTCAGGGCTGATCAATGAAAAGAGAGCTAGTGTACACCAAAGAACCCTCACAGCCTTGTCAAGTCTCTTTGATAAAAGACTATTTATTAGTCCCTTGCTTTCATAACCACAGATGTTTTCAGACCTATTGAAAATAGCTGACAAATATTCCTCTGTGGTGATGAGAAACCAAGGCTGGTAACCAGAAGGAATGGAACAGAGCAACACAACTGTCTCATGTCTTGAAACCATCTGAAGACCCTCTCAATGTTTGCTGAAGCAATGGGTTAAGTCCTATACTATTTCTGCTAGTTGGCAGAGGAATACATAGGTAACAAAGAGATCACAGGCAGTGAACAGAGGTGTTTCTGAATGAATTTGGAAAGAAGGCTTCAGAGCAGTACTTCTCTGTTTTTATAGCCAAGTTTTTTATTCAGTGAGATTGAGACAAAGAAGTCCTTGGGATTAAAAAAAAAAAAAAAAGGAAAAAAAAGAAAAAAAAAGTGTAACAGTATAATTGATCTTGGGTATTATAACTGCATCTGAAATATCTCAGTGGCAATTTTTGCTAATGCATAACCCCCCCAAAAAACCAAATAAAACTGCTTTTCTCATAGAAGTTAGGGTTTGGAAGCTGATTCAGATTTTACATGGATGCAAATATGAAGGGATACTGTTAAGACTATTCCATTGCTGCACAGATGAGTTGACAGATAACAGAATTTGGACTGATGACTTCAGCTTGAAGCCTTCCTTATAACAAAGAACAGCAGGATTTGACTTTAAAACAGGATTTTTACCCCTAATAATGTCAAAAGATCTTGCAATTTTTTCACTAGTTAAGTACATTTGCTGAATATCTGGGGTTAGCTTATTACAATAAAGGACTCCAAGCTTCTGTTTTCAAATTCAGATATTGATAAAATGAGTATAAAAATGTTATTCTACAATATTAGAAACCTACGTAAAACAACTCTAGGCCAGAATGAAGAAAAGGCTATTATATTAATTCCTAATACAAATTAAACTGAAGAGGATATCTGCATTGTTCTGTATGAGAGAACTACATAATGATGTTCTAAATTTCCTAATATTGCAGTATTCTGAAAGGCTTTCCAGCTGTGAGAAAACATTTAGTTCTGATGCATACACTATTCTTTCCAGGGGATAGGGTCCTTTGTGACCAATTCTGCTTATTTACACTCTCATATATTGTTTAGCTTTAATGTGTTGCATGTTTAAAGAGAATCAGGAATTCAGCCCAGTCTTCCTTAAATTCTTGCTAGATTTTATGTTAATTTAATCCCTTATTTCTCTAGCTACCTAATACAAAGGATGATTTCACTGTCATTAAAGATCACTTCTTTTCCTGTTTTCATGATCATCTCACTGTTATTATTCTCCTCATTGAAATTTCCTTTCTAGTCATAATGAACACTTAGAGCATTTCATTGAGGAAACAAGGAATTCAAATACTTTCTATTTCCCTAATCAAGACCCTGTCATTATTATCACTGAAAGCCAGAGAAACAGATGAAGAATGACAGAATTACTCAAAAGAGAAAAAGGACACTGCCAAAATGATTCTGTGATCACAGTCATTTATAATAACACTCTGGATGCTGGCATGGCAATCTAATTGCATACTAAAGCCTGTTGTGTAAACTCAATTACTAGTTGCATTACACAATGCTGATGCTTCAGTCACAATTGAGGCAAATATGAACAGAAATTCAGAAAGTCTTTGATTGCTATTGTGGAATAGTTCATACCACTCATCTGTATGTCAATTTTCAATTTAATTTGACATTTTTGAAACAGAAAGCCACAGTGATTCAATTCTAGAAGAAAAAGTATCCTTGGAAAAGAATCATGTTTTGCAAATGAAGAAAAAGAAAACAAAAGTAGGATAAATTTTTATTCTATCACTTTTGACAGTATCCTCTTATAGGAAAGACTAAATAAATTCTAAAGGCAAAATTCTCTCCCCATTCACGTTACAATAGCTCCAGAATATACCTACCAACTTTCATACTATTTTCCATTAAATTAGATCTGCAATATCACAAAGGCTGATTCATCTTTTGGTCTCAGATAAGTCACTTCCAGGAAACAGGCATGATGACAGTAAGACAGAAAGCTCCAAACAATCTCTGAATTACGAATGTGTTCAGTAGACACACTTGGTTTCTTCCCATCCCACAGATTTCTTATCCTGAAATCTGTATGTCACATAATGGAGAAGAACAGGACATGTAAATCTTATCTGAAGGCTAAATTAAAATCCTCCTGCAGTAACCTGCTTGAGGAGCAGAATGATGGGCAAGAAGGAAGGCCAGGACTGGTACAATGCAAAAACATTAAGTGACAGCCCCCAAAAAAGTCAAAAGGCCTTCCATCATGAGGTATGCTTTTCATATCATCCCACCCTCCGTTGCTGCTCTCTCCCTAGCTGTTCCACTTGATTCACCGTTGAAGTGGTTCACACAGTTTTGCTGTTGTTACTATTTTACCTATCCACACTCGTCTCTGCCAGTCTGTTATTCATAATTGCTAGGGCTCCAACCCCACCAGAGAATCCATTTTGCTTCGAATTAGAGCTCATTTGCCTTGGATACCCATTAGCAGTTTCTGATAGCTGTTTCTGCATGATGGCCAGTGAGACTTTATTGGAGGCCAGGAAGTCTTTCATGGAGATCATCTCTCCTGACAGACGGCGTCCGTCTGTGTCACTCTCATTGACAACGTCAGTCTCGATGGAGATGTTTCTCCGGCTGCGCACATTTCCTGGCATTACCACATTCCTCCGTGAACGAAATAATCTTCTTTGGCATCTGTGGCAGCACTTGCAGGCCAACTTCTTTAATATCCAGTTTATGGACTGCTTGATGACAATAGAGATCACATTAAATAAGGAATAGATGCAGCACACCCCCATGAGTATGAAGACAAAGTTGCCAAAGCGGTAAAGGCCTTGGCTCTCATACCTGATGTTCTGGCTACTGACCAGATCACCAAAACCAATGGTGCTGAAGGCCACAAAGCAGAAGTAAAGTGAGTCAAAGTAACTCCACCCTTCAATTGGTGTGTACATTGCAGAGGCACAGCAGGAAATGATGAGGGATGCTACACATAAAATCAGCATAACGTAGTACACAGAGGGCTTCCAGCCCGCCAGGCTGTCCACCTCAGAGGTCCCCGAGCCCCGCCGGCCGTCGTGAGGGAGAACCCCTTTCCTCCTCAGCTGTCTTTCGTGGCAGGACTTCATGACATAAGCTATGACAGTGATCAAGCGCTCCAGGAACAGGTTAAAGAACAAAATGGTCCCTGCACATCCTATAAGGCCGTAAAATATCAGAAAAATTTTGCCTCCAACGGTGGCTGGGGTGGTCATACCAAACCCTGGAAGACAAAAAAGAACAGTTGAAAAATATAAACCTCTAGGTACCATGTTAGGACTTCCATCACGTGCAAGACTGATGAACTAGTATCAAATTCTTGTGGTACAGCTCAGCTTTGAGAAAAAAATACATTCTCCCCAGATGTTACCCACTTGTGCTTGACTATGTCTGAGCTGTAAGGGGAAGGAACACAAGCCAGCATTTCCTCCAGAATCAGAATGGAACAAAAAGCAGAACAAAACACATGGACAGGAAAAGGGAGTTTAGAGGAGGTCTGAATTTTGGTCTGGTTGCTAAGTGCACTCTTTCTCTCTTTGTGCTTTGGATTGCTTCCAGGCTTTGGGGTTATTGCAGCTGCTTTCTTCTGATGCTTTTCTGCACCATGACTGTGTCCCAGGGGTGGCTCTTGCCTTCCAGAGATCCATCTGCACCAAATCTTTGGATCAGAAGGTGAAATTTCTCTAAGGCTCACTTGAATCCTGGTGTTAGTGCAGGTGGCATATCAGCACTCAGCACCCACTGTAGCCTGGCTGTGGAAGCTCAGGCTGGAAGCACACACCAGATGACATAGCCCCCGAGGGGATCATCAGCCCCTCGTGAGTGTCCCAGTAGGAGTTAAAGATGCCCTGCATCTGACTTGGATGTCTGTCACTCATTATCAACCCCTTTTTAAATTAGCATTGCTGAAATTTTTCTATTTCTCTGTGTCCCACTCCACAGCTCAAGTCTGCATGTGGATCTCATCAAAAGTGTCCTCTGGTCTGATTCCCTGTCATGGGATTTCTCAGGCCAGAGGTGCTTCAGTCTACTTTCAAATATTTCCCATCCTAAAGCCTGAAAATAGTAATTTTGTTTTGGTTAAAGCTGTTGATAAGACAATCTTACTTTAATAAGATATTACTAAAGAATAAAAAGATGTCCAGAACATCATTGAGCAAATTGGAGTAACACTCATGACAAATCTTTGCTCGTGTTTTATCAGGATTGTTGAAGGACTACATAACTGACCAACTAAGCAAAAACATTTTTGTTGACAGGACAGAAAAATCACAGGAGACACTGGGGTTTTTTCTTTCCCTTTATAACTATGAGATGTCAATTATGAAATAAAGACATTAGACTCTGAGAAATAAAGGAGAATATAGTCAGTATGATACATTTGTACTTCACAGACAAGATAAGAGCCATGTGAAAAGACCATGTTTCCAACAGTGCCAAACTGCACCCCTCTTCCCTTCACTGGCAACCTGCTGCCAGCACAGATTCCTCTCTAACACTGGTCCTGCCTCACACTGTGAAGTGCCAGCCCCACCCTCACCCCTCCCGCTCCAGCGCCACTAACAACAGCTCCAAGTGTGGGCTCTCCAGGGTCTCTGCACTTTTGCCTGCATCCACAATCAAACATCAGGTGGTCCTACAGGAGGCTTCAGCCTCCTCATTAAATTTCTGCGCTAGAGAGAGCTGGACTGCAGCTCTGTGGTGTGGAAAACAACATGACAAGTGACAAACCACAGACAAAACGTTCTTCACTACAAGAACTTTTTCCTTGTTGTTGCTTTTGGCACTCAAGTATTTCCTCTTGCTTGTCACCTCCCTTTCTGTTCCATGACTTGATGCCTCTATAATTCTAGTTTTAATGCTTATTTTCAGTGCATATTTCTGGCTTATATGTAAGTCATGGCCTCCACCCTGTGGACAGACACAAAAACCAAGAGGAATCTCTCTGCAGCTGGTGAGATCTGCCCAAAGAAGCTGTGGGGAGGGAAGTGTCCCCTTGTCCCTGCCCTGTTCCTTGAAGAGGGGAAGCAGCTGTAGGCTGGGCAGAAACGGAAAGGTGGGGAGCCGCTGGCACAGGGTGATCCCCTTTAGGGATTTAGCATTTAGCATTTAGATGCCCGGCAGGCATCTCCTACGGCATAAAGCAAACGCCCTGGAAAGAGAAATGCAGTTAAGGCTCACACTCCCAGGGCAGTTCTATGCCTTTGGGCTGCCTCCCACCAGTCCCTCTCAGGATCCTGCACTGGCATCATGGCCAGAGCCTGAACTGCTCAGGTTGTTTCTTTAGCTGACTGGACTTTGTTGCTGGGTTTGTTCTGTGACTCACTAGCAAAGGCTTTACAAAGGCATTTAATAGGCATTCCAGGGAATCACGGTGGGATATGAATAAATGACTTAGTGAGCAATTAGAGCACCAATGTGACCCATAGAGCACAACAGCCAAAGAGCAAGAAGTTACACTGCAGATTGGGAAGCAAATACAGAATGAAATTATGAAATCATATAAAAGAGGAAATATAAGCAGTGGCTGACTTGGAGACTATTTGAAAATACAAAATTGCTTCTTGTGATGAAGAAAAAAAAATGACACAACTGCAAGAAAAACATGCCACTGATTTTATGGTATGAGAGAATGCTGATTAGTGAATTTTATTTTACAAGTTGGGTGACATATCTTGAAAGCACTGTTTCAAGTAGCAATTGAGATTATAGTTAATCAACTGGAAATCAGATCATTCTGGCTTGGGAAAATAGAGTTTTTTAAAGGTACTAAAAAGTGTTTCAATCAATTTGTTAGACATGTCTGCAGATATGGCATTGGATTACCACCATTGACAGAAATGCATGACAAATCCTAATTTTACCAGCCCAGCAATGAAGGCAGAATTCTTAGTAAAAAATTCAGGATCCTATTTTGAAATCAGTATAATACTGATTTCCCTGTGTCCCATGATCCATTGACTTCTATAAATTAGTGTGATCTTTCTTAATATTCAGCTGAACTGAGCAAGTACATTCCTTATACCTCAATTTTCCTCCAAATATTGTGGTTTGTTTTTTCACCTATTGCTTAAGCAAGAAATCTGTGGTTTTTGGTGAATATTCATATTAATTCTGAATTTCTCTGTAGCAGATCTACTTTTTTAGAAGTTGGAGGAAATTTAAACTCCAAGTAGAGTCAGCAAGATTTTTCTAAACACTGCACACTTCCTATGGGAAACAACTTCTTGGATTTTGTTTTGGCAGCAAAATTTCTATTGTGAAATCTGGTGCTGCAAAGCACGCTGAAATTCAACTGTGTGTTCAGGTTATATGTTGTGGATATTCCAAAAGTATACAGTTATATATAAAAAAAAACAAACCTAAAAAGGGAAATCACATCAACAGTGTAATATAATCACCCTTCATTGTTTCTTGAAGTAAGTACTGAGTATAAATGGAGAAAAGCGAGCAACTGTAATTCTTATCAATATCCAGTTTGACAAGAAGGGCTAAGGTCCAACAGGAAGTTCTCCTAAAGCAGAATCCTCTGATAGCAAACAGTGAATAACATCAAGCAGATATTAATCTCAATCTAACAGTAAAAAGATTATAATGAAATCTAACAATGGGAAACAGGCATCAACTGCCTATTCCAGGCCAATATAAGGTAATTTCTTCTTTTCTGTTGTAAACTGCTCCAGTGCTACCAACTGCTGTAAGTATTTCTCTTGGGTCACTACTCACACTCATCTCCCTCTGCCTGGTGACACATGGTTTGGCATGTTAACTTTTAATTCTGGATGTCCTGACATTCACAGGTTACATTAATTAAAACTTCAGTTTTCATTTCCGGGTTCACCTGGTGCTATGAAAAAGTATGAGAAATAGTTCATTAGTCCTAATCCCTCACAAATGAAGCCTGGGGCTCCCCATATAGCATGTGTGTAGGGAGACTGGGACAGACATATAGATTTCACAGTTAATTTTAGATAATGCATTTGGGTCTTTCGATTGTTCTGAAAAATATCTCTCTTTTCTGAGAAGTCTCATTTCCCTTCTGATTGTGGTAAGTTCACTGCTCCTGCCCTTCCCACAAAGAGGAAGTAGGTAGAAAGAGGGGGTAACACTGTAGCAACAATGAGTCACTGTGATATTAGAAATGTAAATATCAACACAAAACAGCATTCCAGTTTAGCCTACAATGAGAGCTCTTTATGATGTTGTGTCTGCATTCCTAAAGTATTTTATATTTATTTCTTTTTCTCTGTCAGTTCAGTTTAGACACTCACTGGGGAAATTATGAAGTTCCAGTGAAATAGACAATGGATAATAATTCAGGTTCATGATAGGTGTGAACCAAATTAAACAGGACAAAGACTTTCAATTGCAGTGAAAAAAAATCAAGAAAATAGTAATTAGTAAAGAAAAATACAGGAAGTCTTAGATACCCGCAAAAATGATGACCCTCCTTTTTTCAGACACATTCTGTACTGAACTATCTACATAAGGATGTTTTGTGCTTCTAAGAGACAGAAAAAACAACTCTAACAGAAGCTGTACTTCAAAGACTTCATTGGCAAAATGTCCTGTACTTCACACTGTTCCAACAGTGTGCAGACACCAATACTTTGGCAAAGTTCACTTCTGCCATGATAACCTCCTCTGGTGCTCTCTGAGCAGGATAACTACTCCTAACAAAACTGCTTCTGCTGGAGTAGTTCTCACCTGTAGAGACTCTTGCACAAACAGCTAAAGGGCTCTCAAATCTTGTCACATCTCTGCTCTCATGACACTGTTATGTCAGCAAGCCTGTAAAAGTGTCCTGTTCCAGAAAGGAAGGAGGACATTAAGTCCTTCTTTCTGGAAAGAGAAGAAAAAGACTCATTTCTGTGAAGACTTCCACTGTATGAGAGGACACATGGATGGAGGCAGGCATGGTGCTGTCACAGTTACCTGATGGCAACAAACCTGCACTTAGGTCCAATTTCTGATATGGAAAAATATCTTTAGTTGATTTTGCTAAGCCTATGCAGAAAAGTGCACGCACACACACACACACACAGAGACACCTCTGATTTCCCATCAATGGAAGATCAGCATCTGAACTGTGAGGCTGGCTGGTGAGATATACATACATGCATGTCGTCTTAAATATTAATTTCAACATCTTGATCTTGTCTCTTATGAGGAAGGGAGAATGAGCTAGCCATGAAACTTTCCTTTAATACAACAATTATTTGACAAAAGAATATTTTATCAGGACAGTATGGGGCATGGTATCATTTATTTAATTGCCAAAGCTGTTTTCTTGTGCAGATGGCTAAGTGGTGGGGAAAGGCTCAGCCTGCCCTGGGAGGCAAGGATGCATGGCTATAACAGCATTCCTTTGTGCTCTACGCTCTTCTGTTTCTGGATTTGTCTGCCCAAGCAACCTCTGCACCTCCTGCCCAGCATATCCAGCACTCCAGAGCTGTAAAACCTGGAAATGTCTCCATGGCTATTAGAGCTGAGTCATAACTGCACATTGCTATGATGAGTGCTCAGCTGCTTGGTGACCTGGGACCTGCCCTGAGTGCTGCTGCTGCTGCTTCCATCTGTGCCAGTGTGCACCTGCTATGTCATGCACAGGCAGGATGAGAGGGATGTAACCTTCTGCAGACCTCCTGGCAGGGTCCAGTCCATTCCAAAAGGACAAACTGATGCTGGAACTAATGGTGTAGGATGTCTCGATGAAACAATACATAGATGGGATCTTTTTCCTTCTCTAACTTGTTTGGAGACTTGTCACACCTGAAAGACAGCACTCTTGACAGTTTCAGTGAGGCTGAAGGGCTGGTTGGAGATAATGATTTGAGGACTACATGGATGCTGTGCTCGGTCTGTGCCATCACTGGGACAGAAGACTTGTGTAAGAGATTGGGCATAACATTTCTTGCCCTCTGAGAAAAGGCTTCTGTAAACCCAACGCTGTGACACAGATGTAGGTTAGTGTTACACCAAGTGTGTGAATGGGACTTCAAGGTTAGAAATAGCAAAACCTTGGGCTTTCACTGATTTGTTCTGGAAGGTGTAAGAAAAACTGGCGTTGTGCTGGTGTGTGAGGCAATGTCTCTATTTAACACAGCAAAGTTCAGCTCACAGAGAGTCATTGTTAAACCCTGTCTGGGGAGCTGGATGTCTGTTACTGCCCTTCTCTCATTTGACGTCTGCAAATGCATGTTCTGCCTTGAACAGAAACCTACCTTAAGAAAATCTTCCAATGTTAAGGAATCTAAAAGACATAAGTACAAGGAATGCTAAAGGGACAACTTTAAATGAACAATGTCATCAAAAAATCAGTTTTAATAGACATCTTGAGGGGTCTGTTGACACCTCCGTTAACATGTCTGTGTAGTCCTTAAAGAATACATGACTGTGTACTTTCATTATTGTAAGATTTTCACATAAGATAATTTATGGAAACTTTGCCATTCTATTTTATAATTGAGGTTATATTTTATTTAAAGTTCACACCAGGTCTTCTATAAGAAATGTACACGGCCTTATTACAGCTGCTGTGTGATCATAAATTCAATGTATAAATGTTTTATGCCCACCTTCAGGTTTCTGCTTATAATTTTATGTAGTTTTTGATGCTGGAGGTGCTAGGTCTAGTGCCTTTCCATCACTCCTAGATAGATATGTACCTCTGTACAGCTTTTGTGTTACTATAGGGATAGAACAAAGTTCTGTTTTGAAATACCTTATTACTATTTTCAAGCTTCATAACTTGTTGAACAGTCATTTAAAGGGTTTTATTTAGCCTTAAAACAGATAAGCATTTATCTAATTAAATAAATATATATTGATGACATCACATTTTCATTTTAGTATGTCGTATGAAAAGGTACTTGTGCATCCATGTGCCCGGCTCCAAGACACTCTGAAATCCTGTGCTCAAATGTGCTTAACAGCTTCTGCCTTGGTCTGAGAACAGTAATGCTGATGAGTAGTTGTTCTGTGGACAAAATTCATATATATATATGCAAAACTGAAAAATATACAAAATTACATCTGAGTCAGATCCATATACATACATAGAAATCTTTTTTGTTGAATATGAACACTTCTTTTCTGTTGAATAGTCTACCTTACTAACAAATATCAGTAACTTCAAACCATAATTCATCTTGGCAGGATAACATTTTATCTGAAGCATGAATCTAATTAACACTGTTTCAAGGTTTGTTTGCAGTCATTGAGTCTGTGTAAACATAATAACTCCAACTATCATAGAATAGGAACATAATACTGTGTACTCATTAAGCTGTAAGTTCATCTACTCTAAAATTTTCCTTTTTAAATCATACAAAGCTGCCTGTATTTCAAGAATTTTCAAAGGTTGGTTTAAAATTGCTTATTGTTACTCTATTGCTGGCATATACAGCTTTTCTCTGGAATAAAGCTTTAGCATGTCTTCTCAGTTAGGGGTAAAACTATGGGAAATAAGCCAGGCTTTTTGGCCCCCTCAGGGGAAAAAAGCAAGTGGTGCCTGCTTGAATCCTCTTGGTAACCTGAGCTTGAGGACATAGTGTTAGGGGTATCTCAGTGGAGGAGATTTTGTAAAATTAAAGCTCTTCCCTGGCTTTATATACCAACAATTTTAAGCAACAATGTCACTTGTGATTCAACTAAAGCAAAAATATCTCAGCTGTGAGTATTAAGCTCAAAAAAGTAAAGAAAAAAAATCTGCAGTATTACAGACTGTAAGGAAGCTGGACACAGATAGGAACTCATTTGTGCTAATCTGAAGAAGCAGTATATGTGCAGGTATGTTTGTGTGTGATTACATTTTCCTAACCAATTTCAAGCCTTATCTGGATGTCAGAGAGGAAGTTTGGTAGCCATTTCTACCAGAACCACCACGTGCCAAGGGCCTCAGCATCGCTATTTCCCAGGAAACAAAAACCTGACCCAGAAAACTAGGTTGGCCTGATGCTTGGATACATCCAACCAAAAGACAGATCAAAAGACCATGGCATAAAAGACAGTAGAGATATTGCTTTAGTTTCTTGGAGACTGAGAGAAAGCCCCAAAAAGCTAAGAATAAAGGAAAAAAAATCATAGTACTCAAGCAGATGCTGCAGGGACTACAAATATGAAGCAAAGCCCATGCAGTCCCACCATATAGAAAAGGCTATTGGTATTGTGTATAATAAGGATTTTGAAATATTCCATATAAAAGCAGAAGCAGATATTATTATTGTAAATAAAATTTTAAAAACGGGAAGATGATGACAGACAACATTACCAGAGATTTCAGTGAATATTCACCACTGGACAACTATTGATGGAGAAATGACAAATCTGAGAGTGGTTGCGATGAACATATGATGATAAACTTCAATTTTGGTTTTCTTAACTCTGAATTTCTTATCTGTTAATCTGTGTCTCAAAAGCCAGGAGTTATGAAGTGGGCAAAGGCTAGTTCTATTTTTTTTCACATTTTGAAAGCAAAATTTATTCTGGGGTGGGGGGCGCTTATGGACGGACACTTGGCGAAAAAATCTGAGTTTGTCAAGCAATAATAGAATTACAGAATAGTCTGGGTTGGAAGGGGCCTTGTAAGATCATCTCATCCAATCCTCCTGTCAGGGGCAGGGACACCTTCTGCTAGACCAAGTTGCTCAATCTGAATAATGCTGGGCTTCTCTAAAGACTATACCACCTACCAAAAACCCCATTTTTGGCACCAGGTGCAAAAACGTCAAGACAAACTTAAGATACCATAACGAAGGAAAAAAAATCAAAGAGATGTGACAACAGTAGAAAGCACAGTGATAGTTTTCTATCCACACAACAGCAAGATGTGTACCTTTGTTTTTGAAATGTCTGGCTTTTTCAAAATGTAAAATGACTTGCTAAGTCCCTGGCTCATGGATGCCCTAAATCTAATGCGGATGTCCCTTCCTGTGAGGCCAGAGATGCTCTTTTAAGTGACAGCTCTAGTGGCAAATGTCTGTAAGACAAGCATAAATTCAGTGATTAAGTCTACTCACATGATTTTAACAGGTCCAAACATTTATGTAAAACAGGACCCATTTGTAAAATACGACAGGGAGGTTCAACACTCTGCTACTCCAAATCCTCCACAGTAACTCTGGCTTGCTGTCAAAGTGTTGTGCCATTGCAAATGTAAAAACACCCACAACACAATACCTATTTCAAGGGCTGAATCTCTTCTCACCTATCTGGGTGATGATCAGTCCTGCTCTCTGTGCATCAGGCATATTCAAAGTCTCAGCATTTGCCTTACCCACGCAAACAGTTAAACAAGGACAAGACAGGCATGCAGAGGCGGGGAGAACTGAATGAGATTATAGCAAGATGTTAAGGAATAGTTAGAAGCTACAGAGCTAGGCATTTTCTGATATAACTGAACATGTACTGTGGGCATCCCAAAAATCAGACAGTGGCTAAGGTTGGAAGGGACCTCTGGAGACTGCTCAGTCCAGCCCCCTGGCTCAGCAGGGCCTCCCTTGCATGGTAGGTGCCCAGTCGGATGGGAACTCAGCTAGAGGATAACAGGCATCTCTGGCTTTACAGTCAGATATTTATAGATTTATGGAAATAAAAATCATACTTTAATGATGTCTGGAAACAGAAATGTTCATATATGCAAAGATAAAACTGCAGTGAATCCTTTCAGAGGTAAAATTGTGAAACTGTTTCTGAAACATTTTTGATTAAAGGTTAAATGGCCCATAATAGCTTTTGACATCTTTAAATAAAGATCTTTAGTTAAATTATTTATTTAATTCATTAAATCTTTTTTTACTTTCTCTCTGCTTTATGAGATTTTTCTATGTAAGCAGGTTAACTGAATTAACAGCTTCTTTTTTTTTTTTTGTGAGTAATCACTGCACTGCTGTTGGAAGTGTGAGCTGTTCTAGAGGAGCTCTCTTCTTTGCCCAGAGGTATCTGCAGCTACTATTTCCAACAAAATATTTGAGAGCCACCAGGGAAAGTGAGCTCTTCTCTGATGACAGTCCCTGAATGGAAATGATAAGGCCGAAAAATGTAAGAGTAAAAACCTTGTGGGTGAAATGCCTGGCTGAACTTTGAAGAGGTTACATGCACTCTGGAGTACAATGTAGCCTGCTGCTCATCTTCAAGCCTGAAAGCCGAGTCCTGGCCTTCATGCTAAGGAACAGGCACTTCAGAGAGGCCCATCTTTTCAAACATCGGTGTTTAAAGAAGGAAACACATTTTAAAATGCATGAAGAGAAATTTATCACAAGAATCATCCTAGAGATTTCAGATTATTTTGGAAGATAGCTTTTCCCAGTCTTTGGGAAGCTGTTAAACCTGGAAGCAGGAAGGTTCAGTGGCTGGCAGCTTATGTACAACACTCAGCTTTGTAAATACCCTTTTCACAGATGTGGCATGGTTTACTTAATATTGTTAATGCTGACCAGTTAAATAACTCAATTTAAGTAAACTTCTTTTTCACACTCTGCTTATGAAAATAGTGAAGGTGAGATAGCTTTAACTAAATATGTTTATCCAAAAACATAGCAGTATTGCCTGTTTAATTCATTGAGTATTCTTCCAGAAGAGGAAAAAATGCCCAAATACAATCTACTTGTAAATTTTAAAACTCTTGAAAAAATGACAAAGTCCTGGCTCTTTCTAGAAGTTTTGAAGATGCCACCTGTATTAGTAATAGCTTTGAAGGCTTCCAACCTCATAGTTCATAGTACTTCTTCCCCAGCTGAACAGCACATTTTGCTTTGGAAAAGCAGCACACAATTAAGTAACAGGATTTCTTAGGACTCTAAGTGTCCAGTGGCTAACTGTGTGAAAAGAAATCTGAAAGTTTTGAGGCCATTTATCAAGTCCTTTCCGCACTAAAAGGACTCTGCACCATCTTTTGTGTCTCTATAATGGCTTCCTGGAAGCTAAGTCCAAAACATTTTGCCATACATGAAAAGGCAACAGTGCTTTGATACAGCATATAATGTACATGCTGAAAAATAGGTAGAAAACCCTGTGCCACAAAGGATTCTCTTCCAAAATAAAAAGCCTGTTAGTGAAGTACTTGAAGAGATGGAGTCTATCAGACTTGTGAAAGAAAGGTTTCTGAACTACACAGAAAAACTCACCCAGCTAGGAGTTGAAGAAATTAATGCTTTCAAAGTTACAGCAACTTTTATAACAAGTAGAGAAATAAGTCACATTCTCCAAAGAAGTTTGAAATTAAAAGATTATGCTTTTATGTGGAATTTTTAAAAAACTCAACACATATGGTGAAGAATGATGTAGACAGAGAAAAACTAACCCTGTTTCAGCAGCATAGGCAGACCACAGCTGCCAAACTCCCAAAAGTGCAAAATATAGGAAAAAACCTATAAAAACCTATAAAAACAAAAGCACACTAGACCGTTTGCTATCAGGCGTATAATATGACAAGCATATATTAACATTAGAATGTTGAATGACCAAATTAACTGGTCCAGTACAACAGTATCTTGTGAAATAACAGAGGACCAAAAAGCTGGCTAGTAATTATTCCAAAGTACTCAGCTTCACCAAGGCTATTAGAGGTCCTCAGGTGCTGATATTTCAATGAAAACTATGGTTGACCTGGTGATGCCATGTTTTGCTGTGTGCAGTGTTGGTGCCTTCCAGGATCTTTGGGAACACAGGAAAATCTGTATCACACATACTGGATTTGACAAAACCCACCACTGTCCTTTCCTTTCTGACCTCCTATAAAATGAAAATTGCTTAAAGTACATTTTGCTCAGTGTATTTCTAACTGTGTGTATATATATATGTGTATAGATATATTTTTATATATATTTAAGGGTGTGATTTTAAAGCTTGATTTTGGAAAAAAATTTGCTTTTTAAGTGTCACAATTAATCTTTTCTAAAAAATGGTTAAAGAAAAACTAGCAAAAAAATAAAACCAGCCACCAGCTGTTTTGCAGTCCCAAGAGTGACCTTTTGCTTACAAACATGACAGTAACATTCTTTACCAGATGTGTGTCTGGGCTTGCTAAAATATATAATTTGACATGTTTATGGCTTTATGATTTATCTTTTTCAAAATGCGTTGCTAATAGTTCTCCTAACATAAGAACTGGAATGACAAGCTTTAGGTAATTTAAATGACCACATGAGAGGTGGGTCTGTGCAAACGTCATGAAGTTCAACCAGGCCCAGTGCAAGGTCCTGCACACAGGTCAGGGGGATCCCAAGTACAAATACAGCCTGGGCAGAGAAGGGACTGAGATTAACCCTGGGGAGAAAGCCCTGGTGGTGTCATGTAGATGAAAAGTTCAACATGACCCGGTGATGTGTGCTTGCAGTCCAGAAAGGCAACCAGATCCCAGGCTGCATCAGAAGATGCACAACCAGCAGGCTGAGGGAGGTGCTTTTGCCTCTCTGCTCTTGTGAGACCCCAGCTGGAGTGCTGTGTCCAGCTCTGTGGTCCCCACACAAGAAAGACATGGACCTGATGGAATGAGCCCAGAGGAGAGCCTTTAAGTTGATCACAGGGCTGGAGCACCTCTTCTGTAAAGACAGGATGAGAGAGTTGGGTGGTTCAGCCTGGAGAAGAGAAGGTTCTGAGGAGACCTTACAGCACCTCCCAGTACCTAAAGGGGGCTTATGAGAAAGCTGGAGAGGGACTTTTCAAGAGGGAGTATAGGGATAGGACATGGAGGAAAGGCCTCAAACTGAAGGACAGCAGGTTCATATTAGATATTAGGAAGAAATGCTTTACTATAAGGGTGGTGAGACACTGGACAGGTTGCCCAGAGAAGCTGTGGACTCCCCATTCCTGGAAGCATTCAGGGCCAGGCTGCATGGGGCTTTGAGCAACCTTGTCTAGTGAAAACTGTCGCAGCCCATGGCACGGGGATTGGAACTAGGTGATCTTTAAGATCATTTCCAACCCAAACCATTCTGTGATTCTATGAAATGATAAATCCTTCTGGTTAAGAAATAAACCATCCAATGCTGTCCAAGACTAAAAAGCATTTAGAGTATCCAGTGCAAAATCAAACATAAAATCCCTCCTTCTTTGAACATTTAATGACTACTCTGGTAGAGCATGTACAGTTCAGGGAAAGAGAAATGAAGGTGTTTTGATGAATAGCAAACTAAACCCCATAGCTGTGAATGTGCACTGACAGATGAGGCTATTAAGACACCCTGCCACCCCAAAAAATTTTCTTTTGTGTAAGATCTGTTATTGACCATATAACACTGATGATAAGGTGTCACCAGACAGAAGATTGGAATATACTTGAACAATCTTTGGCTAGCAGTGGCAGCTGTTTCATGTGCATGTTATAGCCAATTGATGTTCTCTTCCTTCTATCCTCTAATCTGCAGTTTTCGGTATCAGGACCTTTCCAACATCCATTTACAAGACTCACAACTGACAACATAATGTTTAAAGCTGAAGATGTCTTAGCAGACCTTCTACTGAAGACACAACTTACAAAAACCCTGACACCTGGATTCAAGAAGTACCTCAGGAACTGCTCCAGCTGCTTGACCATCTGTGAGTCATTACCACATACCCCACACAGTATCTGGCAGTGCAGAAGGCCTAGCAATACCTTCACCTCCTTCCCAAATCCTGGTATGGGTGCAGCCTGTAGATTATAGTGTTTGGTTAGATCTTCACTGGGCAGCTGAGCTGATTGAAAGTCATATTAATTTCCATTTCCATATCTAGTAAACTTGTCTTGAAAAAGACCTGCTGTTGGACAAAGGGTCCACGAGCAGAGAAGATGCTTTCTAACATCCACATCCAATGATGTGGATGCCGAGGGCGTGCAAGGGGAATGGACTGATGACTTTGACCAGGCTTGCACCCCCAAATGGCATCACCTACTGCTGCTGTTGGGATGGCTAGGGGACTAAGGGGACCATTGACCTAGCTTTGCTGAGGAAGTTTTTAGTTTTTATAGGAACTCTGCTTCCCTGCTTACTCTGTCAGGATTTGCATGTTATTCCAGCTCTGCTGCACATTCTGTCCTTCCTCCCTCCTGTCTTCTTTCATTTTGGGTTAGATGTCATATTTCTGTTGTGTTCCTTAGCAAAAATTTAAGCTCAGAAAAACTTTTTTACCTTGCTTCATTACTTAATAAAGCATGTATAGCTTCCAGCATTTTATAGAGATTAAGCATGACATACTTACACAATAAAAGGGGAGGCTGGGCTAAATGACATCATGCACATGACTGAATTTTGGGAACCTCCTCCCAGACAAGTTTTGACGTAAGAACCAATCTGTTCTCATAAAATTATTAAGTGATATTAGCAAACCAGATTTACTTTACTGCATGTCAATTTAAATTTGAGAACAAGATTCTGTGCCTAAAAATATATAGTTTGAATGGCAAATTACTGTATTTTCTCCATACATTATTAGGCTACCTATTTCTCTTCAACACAAAATAATCATGACTACATGTATTTCAGTTTTTATTCACAACTCAATTACAAAAACACACAGTGCTCTGTAGATTACCTCCTACATGTCTTGCCACAGCTGAGGCCTTGGAGCTTGTGGGGAAGAGGATGTGCAGTTCTTCCACTCTTGTCTTTCTACAAAACATTCACAATTTAAGTTTAAGACTTTGCCATTTTTACTTTGGAACCATTGCATCTGAGGAGATCTCTGATGAATCTTTGTCAGACAAAGACACCATTTGCTTTGCAGCCCATTCAGCACATGGAATTATTTTTTTTCAGGGATGTTGCTCACCTCAGGTTTACTGAAAACATTAATGCTTATGGTATATTACTTTTGGTACATTAGAAAACGCAACTTTAAAAAAACCCAAACTTTCACCTTTTATATATCACCATAAAAACCACCCTTTTAAGGAGACTGTACAGTTATGCTTCTTTTAGTACAATTTAATATTGCTTTATCTGCTCTAATTAGTAATTTTTGAGGTTTTATTATGGTATCCTCCAATTAATTTTATTTTAAATAGGCTGGAGTGACTGTTTTTAAACTCAGCAGTGTGAGGGCAGGTAATTCATCATAGTCACAATGCACTGATGTGAGCAGGTGTGAGGAAATGACAGATTTATTCCAGTGCTGTAGGAGTAAGAACATGCCAACACAGTCAGCTCAAGGATCAGGTCTTCCTCAACACAATGGTACCAACTGACAGAGTGCAGCTGTCTTTAAAAATGACACGTGCTTTACTGCTTTGGCTTGTAAAATGCGAACACATAATTTTACAACTTCTGTGTTCCCCATTTTACACAACCCTTTGCAGCAGTGCTCTCTTTGGAGGGAGCCAAAGCATATGGTGCTGCCTGTACTGGTCACTGAGAGCTGGGTCAGGAGCACAAACAATTTGACAGGCTGAACAAATTTAAAACCTTAAACCATGGGTTCCTTCCTGCTTTGAGTAGGAAGGTATCTTGTGAGTAAGCTTTTCTAACCCCTGCATTGGCTAAGGAAAATGTAAGTTCCCACTACTGTTTCCATAAACTCCTCTTCCAAGATTTGCACATCTGGTGTGTATTTTCAAAATCTCTCTAAAACCCATGCTTTACATGACCAACAGGAATTCACATTCAGTTTGAGAAGTTATAATATACTTCTATGTCACAATGTTTATTAGAGATCTGCCAAACACACTTCTTTTCTAATTTGTATTTGGTCATGAGAACAGCAACAGCTGTAAGAACACTAATAATATAACTCCCTCTTATTAAGATAAATTAAGGGTAGTGCACACCAAATAAGAAAATGAAGGCATTATTACCATTGATGGGGGCAGGCTCAAGGATTTTGAAGCCTCAATACCCAGTTTTGAGCTGCATCACTGTTCTGAGTAACAGTACCAACTTCAGCTGTTCTTGATCAGAGACCTTGCTATATCCAGCCTTGTTAATTGGTGTTGCAGTTCTGTTATTTGGTTAAAGGGAATTTGTGTAACCTGATGGGTCAAAAGCTACAGATCTATGGTTTCACAAGAACAAGAATATGTTGGGGATAAAGGAAGAAAAGAAAGAGAATGCAGAAGGAGCTTGGAGTGAGGATAAATGATCTGATGTAGAGTGCAGATCTGAGTCCAAACATCCCAACAGCAATGTTGAAAGAGACTGGGATTTGAATCTCCAGGAACAGACTTGAGAGATACTGGCTCTGTATCAGCACTGGGCACCTTATACCAAATCCTTTATACTTTAAGTGATGGCAAATTTGAGTACAGAACTCCAGTGGATCTCACTGTAAGTGGATCCCACCACCAAGTTCTGCTTGAGCCCTGTTGCTGCAGTTATGCCAACATTGCCACATAAATACAGAAGTTGCCAGCTACACTGATAAAAAACCATAGCTTTCTCAATTTATACTGAAATTTGATAAGGATTTATCTCAGTGGCAACGGCAGCAGAAGCAGCTCGTGCCCACTTGACCCTGGCACTGGCTTTCTTGTGCCAGTGCAGCTGTAGCCTCCCATTGATCCAAAGGAGAGGTTAAAAATCATAGAATGACTTGGGTTAGAAGGGACCTTAAAAACTACCTCGTTCCAACACCCCCCCCTGGCCAGGGACACCTTTCCTGAGACTGGGTTACTCAGAGCCTCATCCAACCTGGCCTTGACCACTTCCTGGGATGGGCCACCCACAATCTCTGGGCAACCTGTTACAGTGCTTCACCACCCTCACAGTAAAGAATTTCTTCCTAATACCTAATCTACTCTCCTCCAGTTTAAAAACGAACCTTTTGTCAGAGTATTTTTAACCAGTTCAGTCTTGATCCAGCTGATTGCACGATCCCACAAGAAGCAGGCAGGTGTGAGAGAGGAGGTGGTTCTGGATGTGGAAGGGCTTTGGGACAATGGGATGCAGCACTGACTCTGAAGAACATCCGAGACAGGGTGTTTCCACCAGAATAGCTCCTAGTAGGTAAGAGATTCATCAAATGCTTTTGGTGTTGCATATGCTGCCCTCTCATTCCCAGAAACTGTTGTTTTCTGAAGGTTTGTTTCCTTCAGTCCTGCTTACCAGGAGAGGCCCAGAGAGCTGAGCTCTGCCAGCACTGCTGCTGGCACTGTCAGAGCTCCTGTCCTGTCCTCCAGGGGAGATGACAGCACCGGGGGCCTTTTCAAATGGGTGTTGCTACGGGCAACCGTGTACAGGAGAACGTAGGCAGAGGCTGAGAAACCCAGGGGGATGGAGCAGAGTAGAAACAACAGCCCAGCAGGAACAGCTCTCAGAGCAGGTTGTAAATGCTGATAAAACATTATCTCAAGCAGTCTTTGGCAATGCCAAAGAACTACAGCCAATGTGCCAGCAGTCCAGAAGTTATTTTATTGCTCCTGGAAGTACATGTGAGTTTTCATCCTTCCTAAAATGAGGACACTAAGAATGGGGAGCGGATGGAGAGGTGCAGAGGCACAGCAAAGCAGTCAGCTCTGCATTTTCCTCTGCTGTCTTCTCTCCTCTTGTGAAAGACAAGGAGAACCTGACATCTGCAGATGTCCATTTACTACCTCCCTCACATCTACAGGGCTTTATTTGTTTGGTTTTTGTTTAGTTTTGTTATTTTGTAACCATTAGGGAAATTCACATTTAGCTTCTTTTAGAGAAATTTAGTTTCTCTTGAGGAGTGTGTGACAGGCATTTGTATAAGACAGTTCAGCCTGAACAGTTCAGCTGTCCAGGAAAAGAGCAGGTTACCCTTCCATACAACCCTCCATTGAAGAAAAATTTTCATTCCTTCCATTATCACAAAAAGTAGCAGAAACAGCTATTATACATCGGAGTTAAAAAGCTGACTTTTATCTCCAGTTCTTTTGCACCTGTATTTAGGAGTGTAAGATGGACAGGTCCATGCATGCCACCATGCCTCAGCTTTGTAATCTTTCCATGACTATAGCAGTGAGCCAGAAAGCTCTGTGAAAGCAAGGTAACAGGTATGTATGTCAATGCTACTGCTGGAAACCTGTGACAGTGTTTCTCCTCTGTGTCCTCCAGTTCAGCTTTTCCTGCTGTCCTGGTCTTTCCTGTGGATACTGGTACAGGCGAATCTGGAGTGTAATATTGCTGCTTCCATCTCAAAGGCCACCTGGACAGTCAGGTAATTGATTTTTCTTATTTTAATATTCCATCCCATTGCTGTTTCCTTTCTTTTCCCAGATCCAAGATAAAGCTTAGATCAGTTTGCTTGCCTGTTTTATTTTCCTTAGGCATTTCACTGACAGAAGCCCAGGCAGTTCAGGCGGAGGGGGAGGAACCAGGACATTACACAAATAGTCTCCTTTGGGACACACTTGTTCTGATTAGACTCCATATACCTCTGCTTTATTTAATGGCAGTTCAGCTAAATCAACCTTTTTTCCAAGTATGGCAAATTACTCACTTTTAAACACAAACCCAAGTAAGACTAAAGTCTCCTGGCATCTTATTCAGCCAAACCTTATTCATGTGCAGCTTTGAGTTTCATGCTTTACTAATTTATTTCTAAGAAAAGAAATTTACTGCATAGATTGACAAGAATTTATCCTGAAATTTGCAAGGAGGCCTATCATATATCATCATATCATATCATATCATATCATATCATATCATATCGTATCGTATCATATCATATCATATCATATCATATCATATATCATATCATATCGTATCACATAATTTATTTTATTCCTCTGTTTCCCAGAGGACAGAATAAAGGTCTCTGAAGAAGTTATAGTTAAATAGTCATTGACAGTTTATATTTCATTGCCATTTTTTTCAATAAAGGATGATTTGTCCAAGCCAAAATTCAACAAATTGAACTAAATTACATCAGGAACTGTCACATCTTCAGGTCTCCAAACATTCCCCATCATCCTTAAACAGACACAGTAAAAGTCTGCCAGCAGTTCATAGAAACCTGAGACAGCTTCTAAGTAGATGTGATTCTACCTGAAGATAACATGCAACTTTCCTGCTCCTGTTTTTTCTCTTCTCATGTTTGATACAGCATAATTTGCTAGAAATCAACAATCTCACATTATTCACATTTTAAGCTTCTCCTTCCTACTATTTATGTGCAGGTAAACTAACTGGAACATTGCAAGGGATAATTACAGCTTTGTACACAAAATACAGAACAGAACAAGATTTCACTTCAAAGCAGATGCACAAGCACATGCACATGCACAGATGAAGTGCTGTGTTTAGCATAGTAGATAAAATGCAATATTGATGCAAATAATTAAGAAATAATTGCTAACATTTCCCACTGTAGAACAAGTGAACAGTTCCATCATTGCAAGCTTGGTCTCGCCAGTTTAAAGTAACAAGATGCAGGAAATTGCCACATTTACTCCTCATAGAAAGTGAAGTATCTCTTCATGGGCAATGGATACTTTTGAGTTCTTTGCACACATTCTAAAATTTCTCCTTTTCTGACAAAACTTTCTCCAGCCTTCCAGGATGAATCCCACTGAGTGTCAACGAGCAATATTGTACTGCTATGAAGGGATGCTTCGTTTTAGCTGACAGATAGAAATCAGAGCCTTTCAATGGAATGTGCACAGATGGTGTGTGGCTTATGCCTTGAAAAAAGTGAAGACAGGAAACATGAACTTCAGCTCTTTTAGAAAGAAAAGCAGTTGTTGATGGCATGTGCAGATAAGAAGCGGGTGTGAAATATGCGCAGTGAGGCTGAGTCTCAAAGACACAGACTTCCCCTTGACCTTCTCACCGAAATGTGAATGACTGAAAATATTGTCACTACTTTTAAAAACTTGCATATTTGCTTAGTTTATCCTACGGTGAGAAATTGTAGGCTTGAAGCCATGACAAATTGCAGTGCATGGGTCTTCACTTCAGGAAACGAATCAATCGATGGATGGCCATTCAATCCCACTGAAGACTCTTCACTGCACTTTCAATTACAATGGATGGAGCTGACATTTTCTGTCAGTGATACAGAAGTCTGATCTTCTGTGCTCTTTTTTTTTTTTTAAATGGTTTAAACCAATCCTGATAGAGTTATAACTGGTTCTCTCAGAGATAACTTTTTTCTCTACAATACAAATCAGAACCAACTCAAGCATTTATTTTTCTTCCTCATTGTTAATTACACAGTCACAGACTACTGAAAGTGAGAAAAACAAGAAGAAAGCATTTCAGTAATTGCCATCTGTGGTTCTTTGGAGGATTTTTTTAGTTAGTTTGCAGTTAGTGAAAGCAAGTGAGTTCTGCTTTTACACCTGGGCAGATTCCTGGGCAGCAATATACAACGCCATAATATTTTGGCTGCAAAAACTACAGAAAAGTGATCATTTAAAAATATTTCCATTAAATAATCACCATGTCTGCTAAAATAATGTGTTCATCAGCAGATGGAGTGGTAATTAAAGGCTAGAGTAAAACATTAGACTAACATTCTATTATGTAGACTTCTATTTTAGAAGCTGGAGACAAATACCCGCCACAGAGCATCTTCTCATGCAGTTTGATGCCTAGAAGGCAGAGATGTATGGGAGGAGTCACTTTTCCCCCTATGTATCAGATGAAGTTCAGAAAACATGACAAATAAAAAAGCAAAAACTATTAATGTCTGAAAGGAAACACATTACGTAAGATGGGAGATTATGTTTAAAGCAATAAAACTTTTGAGATTAAGAAAATAGTATATACTTGGAATTATATCAATAGTCTTGCTGTCAATACTTCTTGACATGGGAAAGTATTGTAATTTTCAGCAGGAAAAAGAACTCCCTTCTTCATAAATTCTAAGTGAATGAATCTCTGTCAATGCTGATGGACAAATTCTGCCGTAACTCCAACAGCTGAAATGAAAGAAACACTGAAAGTCTAAGCTGGTCAAATGATACAAACCCAACTGCTAGACTGACTATATCTAAAAATCACTTTTCTGTTTCTTGTGCAGGCACAAAAGAATCACAACCCCCTGCTTTTTCATAAATTAGAATGACCTCTAGACTTTTCTTAGAAAACAAATCTCATGATACCCTATTATTTCCATGATTGTTTCCTAAAAATTTTATCTTCTTTCTCTAATCTTTGTATGTTGCCTGAAGCAAGAAAGACAAAGCATAAACTTGACCAAGGCAGAGAAACTGGGTCTCTCTGACATACTTCAGGTATCCTATTAAAAAAAAAAAGAAGACAAAGTGGAAAAAAACAAGCAATGAAGCAGGATATTAAAGACAGTCTGTCATAACAAATGTTTCAGTGCCCCCATGTCATTTACTCGCAATCCAGGTGAGGCACAGAATTTTCCAAACATTTCCTAATAATTTTAAACCTATATAGGGTAACTTAAAAACCCATTTCATTGGGTTAAGTGTACAAAACCCCCTGCATCTGGAGTACAATCTTGGCTTGGCTGAACTCAATGGTGAAGAATGACTTTGAAAACTGTAGAAGCTAATGAAATGATGATTCACAAGGCTTTCACACTGGTATTTGCTTGTACTTTTCATAGCTCATAAATGCAAATATTATATTCCATTGGAATAGAAATGGAATGTATATCCCATTGTGATGAAACTGACTCTCGCTGCAGTTGTATTAGATAATTAAGCATCTGCCTAATTTGGCAGATGTTTAGAACTAAGACATAGGAGAAGCAAAGTCTATCAGCTAGTGGCAGAACTTTGACTCCCTTTTCTTTTAACAACTTCCAGCACTAACTCCTTGACTAAACAGATGTACCAGGAATATAAAATAAGTGCTTATCAGCAAAGCATATTAAAGCAGTAAAAGCAACAAAAACACTGCAACTCATAGCATCTAACAAATTGATCCCATTGGGCTGACCTGTCACTGACTTCCCACGGACAAGTTACCCTACATGTGACTGCACAAACACTTCCCCAGCTAAAGCTGCCCTGTGCTGCTGCTGTGAGGGCAGAAAGGATGTACTGCAAAAGGCCACGAACAGCAACATCCTCACGTCTTCCTGGCCTTTCCCACATTCCCAACCTCTCTAACAAGGCAGCATGTTAACCCTGCCGCCCAGTCCAGGTTTGTTGGCTGCTTTTAGTGGCTGCCCCCACCCTTGTGTGCTGTTCCCCATGTTAGCACCACCTAAGTACTTGTGCACTTCTGAAAGAGGTTCAGGGCTGACAGCCAGACCCTCTGCCTGCTACACAGTACAAGGCAATATGCTCAGCATGGGGGCCTGGCATCACCAGCTGGAAAAGATTGGAAATGGCATGAAATAAAGGCAAAAGCATGTTTTCAGAATTACATTCACTTCACCACTCCAGTGTTACTGTTTGGTTTCCCAGGGGATACAGGTATGGCATTATGGTGTTTGCATGCCCAACATGGTTTTTCCCACCTCTGAAAATAACCAGGTAACCAGTCTTTGTAAAGGACTGCTGCCAGTTGTCTATAAGACAATATGTCTATATCAATTACAGAGGAGTTTGGTCCCTGAAGCATAGCTATTTACACAGCTTATAAAATTATTAACTCTATCTGTACATATTCTCATCTGCCATGCATGGATGCTCATAGAGGAAAATTTTACACTAGCCAGAGTTTGTCTATGCTATGTCACCTCTTTCTTATGCCTTTGTAACTCCATTATAAAAAATCTGTTTACACTGGGGAAGCACAACGATGAGTCAGACACCAAGATAGAAAATTTAGTGACATATAAATGTCCTGTCAACAACAGATGTAAAACTTTGCACAAAAATGACACAGTATCTAGAAAACAAAATAAATATTATCTCATAAGGTTGACAAAAATTGGGGGAAAACACAAAAATCCCCAAATAATTTCAATAGCCTAGTTGAGTAATAAGCTACATAGTATTTCAGCTACATTACTTTTATATTACATAGAAAAATATGAAAAGATTTAATATTCTGAAAGCTACATGCCATACATATCATTTCTGTTAAAATAAAGTTACATGGTATTGCTGAATTTAAAGTAGGATTCTTATATCAAGATTTCTAACTCACTGAAGTTATTAAATTGGCTAAAATGTAACATGCAGTAGGATCTGCATAACATCTAACAAAATATCCCTCATTGACTCATAAGATAATCAAAAATCTTTTCCTGTGCAAGAGCTACATCTTACTAGAAGAGATGTTACATAGGTGGCTCTTCTGCTTATGGCTGAGCACGTCAGTCCTCTCAGCATCTGCCATTGTAGTCCATCTCACACTCTGCTTGGCACAATAAAAACTTGCAAGGAAATAATAAGAAAATATTCATAAAAATTTTAATTGACTTGCACATAACCTAACAGACAATCCATGTAGCTGGGACACTTAACACTAAGCATCTTCTAGACCACTGCTGATTCAAAACCACAATCTGACATTTAATGATTAATAAAATTTCCCTGATATTTATCTTATACTTTTTCTTGCTTAATATTAGCCCATTGCTATTAATCATGCTTTGTCATGTTAACTAAATTAATTCCTCCCATAAGGTTATGTTTTCAAATAACTGTAGATTGTCACCAGTTTATCTTGTACTATCAAATATTTACAGGCTGTTACATAATGGACTCTTACCATGCAATTAATATTTGCCTTTTTAAAATCCTGTCATCTATTCACACCTGGACCTGCTGGAAATCAGTGTAGCTCTCCCTTAAGCTCTCTTTATTTGGTACACAATTTTGTTTACAATAGGAAAAAAAAATAGTCAAAAAGCTCTGTGTGTTTACCCAGATGAAGTTGTGAGGAAGCACTTCAGGTCCCCAGAAGCCTCTTCCACTTTGGCCAGGTGTGAGGAACTTGTTGGGGCTGGTTGAGGTGGGGAGCTGCCCCAGCTCATTGCCCACCCTCTGGCACCATTTGTCTCTCCTCTGCCTGGATCTGGACAGGGATGGTGGCAGATGATCTGTTTGCTCCACTGCCAAACCCTGTGCAGCCCTCTGGAATCCAAACAAGCTTCTAGGAGGCTTCAAGAGGCATCAACCCGAGGGTTTTCTGGAGAGGCTCTGTGCTAGAGAGGCAGCACAAGAGCTGGCACTACCCCGCTACCTAAATGAGGGAGGCAGAGCTCCTGACAGCAGACATCTGCAGAGCAAGGAGAAAGACATCTTTCCTCTAGTTCCTTGTCACCTTCACAAAACTCAGTGAACTGACTAAGCAATAACTGAGTTTTCTGGTTTCCAGAAGCACAGTGGAAATACATAACTTGACTTGTAAAAAACAATTGTATTTTCCTTGCCACTAAAGCATTTGTCACGAGAGCATGCCATTAGTGCTTCTAGTGATCGTGACTCAGAGAGGGAAGGGAACTGTTGGGTTCTATTTTGAAGAAGATACTTCCTTAGAAAAGTGTGGGCTTATTTTTAAAAGTCTGTAAAAGTCACTTTGATTCCTCAGAGTTCTTTCAAAACTACCAGAATGTGTGATGTATTCATACCTACAGTAACCACACAAAGATATCTGTTAGGAAACTCATGCTTAATAAATACTGCTATTTGCTCTAAAACTCAATTTCCTTTGATGTTCACGTTCTGAGCAATGATCTATTAGAGTTAACTCAGGGCAGCTCTAACAAACACTTAGGAGAAAAGTCTGTATGTAGGTCCCTGTTAAAGCTTGTGGTGACTCTCCAAAATCTGGAGCTTCAGTGCTAAACAGTTAGCAGTAAATTTATCCCTCCAAACAGCCTATGTTATAGATTAAATGGAATTTTTTCAAGGTTTTTTTTTCTGATGAAGACAGACTGAATTAAAACTTTATTTCTAAGCATCTATTCCAGACCAGCATTCATATTTATGTGCTACAGTGACTAACAAGGGCTACTTAGACTGTAGCCTTTCTGATTTCATTATATATTCTGGCCAAGAGCAAAATTAAAAGCCATACCAAGTGCTAAAATGGCAATAATACAAAGTATAGAGAGGCTGAGTTAATTTTATCACTAGCAATTTTGCTGTTACTATGGTAAGTGTGAAAGCATTCCCATTATTTAAGGTAGAATTTTGCAGTGCTACAATTCCTCATCTCAGAGATACATAAACCTTTTTTTCATATATGAATTATTTCTACTATCCACCTTTGACTTTTCCTTTGTGGAAAAATATTGCCAGCCCACGGTCTCATCAGTCGCACCTTCAAGACAGTTTCAACATAGCTTTTGGATCTGATTCTGTCTAAAACTGCATATATGAACTGGCTCTGCTCCTGATTTTATCCTTGGCCAGGGAGACCACCATTGGACCTTGGATTTTGCCAAGAGAATAGTTCAATAAAGAGTCTCCCTGAAGAAACAAAAATCATCAGACCTTGGGGTAAAAAAAGGAAAATATATATGGAAGAAGCAGCACAAACTATAATAAAAACACTATTTTAATGCATCAGTGTATGTATGTCTCTTAACTAGCAAATTATTTCTTCAGCAACCTATGCCCAGCCATTCCCTGAGAGTTTAAGTCAAACTCCATGCTTAGTCCTCCAGGAGAACAATCACAAAATAATTTCCACCTAATTTTCTGGTGCACTTGCTCATTTTCAGTGGACAACTTCACACTCTTTGTATCTTTCTATTGTCTTTAGTTTCCAAGTGATTAAGTGGCTAATCCCTAAAAAGCAAGCAGCAAAGCCATCACAACAAGTAAGAAGCAAACCTCCTGATGCTCCAATTTGTCTTCTTACCTGTTGTTTAAGGGCATACTGTGAAAAAAAATGCTTCATCTTTGCATGGGAAGATGTAGGATGCCAACCTCATGAGGGTGAGCACTTTTCTCCTGATTTCTTTTTACCTTGGCAGAATATCACAAATTATTTCTATTTGTTAGAGAGCTTCTTAGGAAAGCAGGGAAAACTAACATCAGCACACCATTAATCCTACTGCAGTAAAGGCTGGGGGCTCAAATCAACAGCATTTATGCATGTTTCAAAACATGACGAATGTGTGTATAACAGCTGCATGTTCACCCCTCACAGATACATCATAAACACTGTAGACACATACATATGTATAGTATCTTATGTATCTCTTACATATGATGCCTTAAAATCATACAAGCATTTTACTCCTGCTACATTTCCATAAGGCCAGAAGGCAGTAAATGCTTCTCCTCATGCTGAGATGTTAAGCCAGTGTTTCTTCTATTCATGCATGGTTGCTGTGGAAGTGGGATGTAAAGATCCCAGAGCATTTAAAAGGTGTGGGGAAGTCCTGCTGCCCTACCCATATCCCCACCTTCCTGTCTGCCAAGGCATTCAACCCTTTCACTCTAAGAAGGGTATGCCCCAAACATGAATGTAGTATGAGATCAAATTTGGAAATACAGGAAGATCTGCAGGAAAGTATCACTTCAGAGATAACGAAACACTAGTTTTCAGTAGCTGGCAAATCATTCCTGACTTATATAATCAGGAACTCTAAGGTGACTGAAATTCAGATTATAGCATAGTCCAGTTTAATTTTAATGTTCAAGACCATCTGTAACAAATTGACAGCAACATCTTGAGTGCCAAATCTGCTTAAGTGTGAGAATTAATTTTAGAGTCTAGTCCCTTGCACTGAGATAATCAAGTCCATACAGTCCAAAAGGGAAATTTTCTTCTAATTTTCTACTTAAAATACCTTGTTAAAGGAGGCATCTTTGCAAGATGACACTGCGTGCAGTATTGTAAAGACTTCAATCAAGTCACCCCTTTGAGCACTATCTGGCAAGTGTAGCTTCCTGATTTCTTGGCACATTTCCCATTCCAAAGCACTGAGACAATCTTAAGATATTTCAGGACTAAATACAAATCACCACAACTAACACAACTGGATACATTAGCATGAAAATATTAAGTTACCCATTCCTTAAATACATTTCTTTCCTTCCAGGTACATGTTTATTTTTAAGAACAAAGCACCACTTCTCAAGGAGTATATCCAGTAATGCAGAGTTTGGGATATAGAAAAAAGACGTAATCCAAACTCATGTAGGTGACAAACTGAGATATTTCCTTTTCTCCTTACCTATTATAAACTGACTAGCAAGAAATAAACGTGTTGCTGAGTTCTCAAATTCAGGACTTTCTAGGCATAGATAATTACCATCAGGCTCTAATCTAAGAAAATAGACTTGTGACTCGAAACACACGTCATTCCCAGCAACAATCAGTGGCACTGCCTCTGTAAGAGAAAAAGTAAATTCACCATTAACAGCAAATTTCATATCCCAATGTGCTCAGCAAAAACATTACCATTGTAAAAGGTGCAATCACCATTTTTTCCCTAATAGCAGAGCAACCAATTTCATTGCAATATGGCTCCTGAAGTGAAGACAGAAATCTTAGGATGATTTCCATTTCAATATGGAAACAAAAACCTGAGAGCTTCAAACTCAGCTTCATACACTCATATTATTAGCACTGCATTAGCAGTGATCTTTTCCTAGCAACTGACAAAATTACAAGGACACCAGGCTTTCTTGCCTATCCTGCAATACTGCTCTTTTTAGCTAGTATGTTATGATGGTTCTAAACAGTGGTTCCGTATTTTTAAAACTATAAGTACCTGGGTGAATCGGTGTATTTTTTCCATTCTTTACATTTCAGGGTTTATTATTTGTCCTGGATTTTCCCAACTGGGTACTGAAAGCTCTGATAATTTATAAGCCCAAGGTTTATACTGCAGGATGGAAAAGTGAAAATCTCCCCCACAGAATTTCCCTCAACTGACTCAAAGGCTGCTTTCTCCGGTAACTCTTTTCTTACAACTGCTGAGGAAGATCCATCGTGCCCTTGATTTTCATTAAATGTGATCATGAACAATGTGTAAGAATGAAAGATGATTCACTGGATATTATGGAGGAGAGAAACACAGCTGTTCCATTTTTACACAGCAAGATTTTTCATAGTCCCATAACAATGAGGAGAAATTGAATATTTCGGCAGAAAAAACAATGAAGGTCACAATAAGGATGCCATTTACTAGTTTCTAAAAATGAAAGTGAAGTTTCATCTCAGTCATTTCCATAAAAGATTTTGGTTTTGTCTTACCCATTTCCACTTCCAGCTCAGAAGTTGCTCAGGTTTTAATCCAAGTATGTGTGAATATCCAGTCTATATCCTTCCTTCTTTTTCTTTATATTCTAGTGTTTTTAGATGATTATTAGATACAAAGCAAAAATATTTTTAGACAAAGATCATGGTTTCCCTGCCTAATCCTGTCATGAGAAGCCCTCTATAATTCTGTTGAACCTATGTGTGTACATTTATGTACTACATGTGAAGGCAAAACTACTCTTTTCATGCCTAGCTTTGTATTAGAAAAAGTAATTACATCCACAAATATGTTGTGAAGCTCAAAGCTTTCAGAGATGTAAAGAAAAGCTTGGCATAGGAAAATCCAGTACTGATGGCATCTAAAAACAAAAAAAAAAGGCGTATCTGTAGTATTACTTGGGCTTTGCAATAAAATGGAGCTTATGTGCCCACTTGCCCCCATCTCTCTGATTATCTGTCAGTCATACTCTACTTCAGTAATTTTTGGAGTTGTTGATCAGTCTCTGTCAAATCTCCAAGATAATTATGATCCTACATATTTTCTGACAATATGAGTTTAGGTGACAGACAGAGATGCTAATTCATGTCATTCTAAAACAAGAGCAGTCTGATAAAACTTCTATATGTTATGTTTGACAGAGATCAGCATATTCACATTGCCTTGCATTTAGCAATGTAACTTCATAAGACACAGTATATGCTGACTTCTGTGAAATGAAGGGGATCAGAAGATACTTAACAGTTTCTGTAGAGTGGATTGGCTGAAAGAATGAAAGGAATAAAAAAAAGGAAACTCCAAGTAAAAATTAAATATAAAAAGAAATCTGATTGAACTGATACAATCTAAATCAAGTTGAGCAGATCCTCACAAACACCAGGCCATTTGGGATGTTAACACATCCACGGTCCAGTTGAAACATAAGTTACAACCCTGCTTTCTTTCCTGAGATTATTACCAGACATGTGAGTGCATCAGGCACAGATAGAAAAAAAATCATCCCTAAACTCTGCTCCTCTACATGGACTTGACACTCATCACTGGTCTCTGTGTGACTTTGATCAAGTGCACACATTTTGATGTTCAATGGAGGGTATTACTCCTGCATTTTGATTGCTTAACAAACACAGAGGTCAGCTACATGATGTATATGGTTTCTACATGAAAACAAGCTGTCTGAAAACAGGAAAATCTCATATCAAGTACTGATAAATCTGAGGAAACATTTGCAGGTTTTGTTCATTTTTATGTATTATTTCACTTGTTTGTGTAGGTGGGTAAATGAATGCAGGTCTTCTACAGCATGATGTGCCAAATACACATCCACACAGAGGCGTTGCACAGAGCCTGGGCAGCCCTTCTCTGTAGCTTCAGCAAGGAAGCAATCTGTAAGAATAGAAATCTTCATTTCTAAGTGCTGATGCACTGAAAATAGAAGTTCCTGCCCAAGACTAAGCCAATCACAGCCCTGCACCTGCAGATCAGCACAGTCTGCAGGCATGGTGGCCTTGGCACTTTGGCTCCTGGTGACACGTTCAGGCACCCTTGGCAGTGTGTTGCCTTGTGACATAAGGGCACAAAGGCTCCCAGTTTAGGCTTCACACTTCAGGCATAGACTTTGACTAATGACCATGAAACTGTTATTGCCATGGTTCATTATGTTACATCAAAGGGGACAATGACAGTTTTTCCAGCAAAATGCTCTTAATTTAATGAAACTAAACTGCTATCAGTTGCCATCCAGAAAGGTTCAAAGGAGATAATAATCTCTCAGATGCTGCAGGATTGTTATTTTAATTGCTAATTAGTGCATGTTTTGACAGTAATCACTGAACCCAGTGATGGTCCCAGAGGTTCCCATGGTGCTGCAATAAGAAGTTTTGGCAGATTCTGCAGTCCTCAGATCAACACTAGGAGGATTTACTCAAGAGCATATACATTTACTTCATATATCAGAACTTCAAGCCTGTATATTTTTGTCACAATACTTACGAAACTTTAAATGTAAAATTAAATTGACACTAAAGACTTGAAATCTAATAAATCTAAAAAATGGTTACTTTTTTCTCCTGAGATTGAGGTTTTACAGAACGCTTCACTTCCTCTTCTGTTTCACCTTGCTGTAAAAAATGCCAGTATGAAGAAAATGAGTGATACTTCATTGTCCTGTGAAGAAATTAATGGAGAAAAAAAGGCAAAAAAGAAATTCTAACTACACTTAGGTTTTGTGTGTAACTGCAGAAGGAAAAATTAAAACTCATCTCTGCAGAGACCTGTTTATATGTTTTACTTACCCCAAGTAAGAAAACAAGTAGTTCTGTTACTTCAGGGTCATTACTGAGGATGCATAAGATTACGCATTTGCATAAATTTGGACTGTATTTCATTGTTCCTCCACAAAGTACCTAAAGTGCCTAAATATCAGTTGCTGTGAATAAACTACAGCAATTCAGCCAGACTATCCACATCTTGCATGCTAGGAGTCACATAGAGAGATGTCCAAACTCTCTTTGTATCCTTGACTTCTATTTGTTGACTTTACTAGACACTGGCAATTATGGCTTCTGTCCAAAATCACTAGTGGTGTTGCCTGATTTTATTGTTTTGCAAGGACTGAAATAAACCAACACCTGGGAAGTCAGAAGCTTTAACTCTAAGTCCTACTTGGCCACAGGGATGCTTCAAGCATTGCTTTCATTCCCCAGAGCAGTACCCAAACCAACCAGCTTGAACACAAGGCTGGGACTGAGCCTTTTCTGTTCCTTCTTAGGGAACCTGTGCCATGGTGCCAACTTAACAGGAGGAGACATGGAGCATGGACACAGAGCTGCCAGGGAAGGTAATGACTGTGTTGTCTTCTCTTTCATTTTACCAGTATAGCAAAGTTCTAACACTGACTGTAAACACTTACAAATGCTGGTAAGGGGTCATCTTTCATCCTTGCCCTAGGAAAATTAGGTTCTTCACACGAATCTGCTTCTGGAAAAAGCACTCCTGTCAGCCCCCTAGCTTATTCCACAAGACAGCTGGCTCAGGTAAAAGTCTCTGGCCCCTGGCTCAGGTAAGAGCCTTCTCCAGACCTCGGTCCTAGAAAAGCACTCTTCAGGGAAGCCAAGATCCAGTTCAACGCAGCCTGAAACCCTCAGTCATGCCTGTGTTGTCATCAGGGGCAAGGTATTAGTCAGGAAAAATGAACAAGTAAACAAAGAGAGGGGGAAAAAAAAGGAAGATTGACACAACAACCATGCAAAGTCTGTGGCTGTTGAAAGCAATTTCATATAAAGTGGAAAAATCAGTCATGGCAGTGTCTGTTGAACTTCTGATGACTTCAGACCTCAGAGCTTTACTGAGTCCTGAAACTAAAAAAAAAGATCCAAGAAGGCTCTGAGAGGGACATGTTTCTCTGAACAAACTAATGGCAAACACAACATTCTCCATTTTAGAAATAAACTTCTGAAATTAAAAACCCTACTGCTATTGATGCTGTTTGACACAAAACTGGATTTCATGATTTTAGAAAACAAAACCTAACCAGTTCATGCTATTTCTGAGTCTGATCCAGTGTTTGATTATGCATCTACTCTGCTGAATATCTTTTTGTTCTACGTTGCTTTGTTTTGTGGTGTCTTGCATAGATTTACTTTTTTGGATTTCCACTGAAAGGGCAAGTGCTAAAGACAGTACATGGCTATAAAATCAGTAGTCATATGCTTCAAAAGTATTTGTCATTCTTTTGATATGGCTGTTATTCCCACTACTTAAAAGCTGTCTTTGATGTAATTGAAGCTTTTACTCCTCTCCATCTGTAGGGCTTTTGATCAGCTCCTAATTAATGAAGTAATGACAACCAATTACATTTACATCTAACACAAAGCATATTGTTAAAGTTTGTCATTACCAGTTTCCTGTCTTGCATGCTAACACAATGTTGTAACCTTAACATTTTCTGCCTCACTGCTGCTGGGAGCATTAATCAGTAAAGTTATTTCTTCCATTTTAACATTTTTATGAACTGTCAAGTATACATGAAGAGATTAAATGTCTGCATAACTCATTACTCTCATGATGCTTCTTTCAAGCCAAGTAAAGTAATTTCTTCCATTTTAACATTTTTATTAACTGGGAATTCTATATGAAGAGATGAAATGTCTGCATAACTCGTGACTCCCAGGATGCTTCTTACAAGCCAAGTTTACAAAATACTTAAAATGTATCAAGATTCTATTGTTTTGTTCTGGTCAAAGCCTCATTAAAGCTATGGAAGGGAACTACACACCTCTCTGTGGGTCTACATCCATGTTTTATCACTGGTCTGAATTATCTAGTCTGAGTCAGAGCTCTGCAAGAGCACAAGCCTCAGAAACAGTGGGGAAGGCTGACTTCACTTTCTTATATGCATGTTGATCTGCACTGTTGGGGTTTTTACCAAGGAGAATTTGAATTTGGTTCTGTATTTAAGGCAGGGGTTTCTGACATCCTCTATGAAACAAAAAAAAGTTTGTTTGCTTTCTCTGGATTTAAGCAGGATTCTGTTGGCCACCATAGATGAACTTCACCAGGCGGAACAAACTGACTTTTTACCGAGTCCCATAATAGTTACTTGACGTGAAGGAAAGCCCATGTTGCCAGGGGCTTGATTGATTGCTAATTTTAAAAACAAAGCATCTTTGAAAAATGAAAAACAATAAGAGAACAAAGAAAGAAAGTTAATTATATTAGAATTGTTTCTGTGTAGTAGAATAAACTAGGAATTTTCTAACAAAACATTTTTAATGGGATATAACAAAGCTTCAAACCCAAGTGATTCACAGAAACATTTTGGTTTTGACGTATTTTTCCCAAAACAGAAACAGAATTCTGACAGTTGAGCAGCCATCATCCTTAGTGGGCTGCTAAAGAGCCCTGGTTTTCTTGCATGTGGCTTAGGGACAGCCCCAGTCTGTGGCTTGTCCAGTCACAAGTAACTCATAACCCCAACACGAGTTTGTCACAGAGCAAAGGTTCATGACAACCCAATGGTGCTGGCAGTCGTCAGACACACAGCACTCCTCAGGCTCCCTTTGGTATGGGGAGAAACCATTCTTATTCCAGGAAAAGGTCCCCAACTGTCCCAATACCAGAAAGGTTCCAGAAACCACTGTCTTTTTTAGATTCAGCAAGTGGAGTCCTTGGAGCACTTGGCAGTATGCAGAATCCCTGGCATTACATATCTACCTGCTCCATGCTGCTTTGAAAAATGAGAAAAAACCCATATATTCCTGCAGATAACTTTTTGTGTGTGATCTGTAGAAACTTTTGTAGTCTCTGTATGAATGGTATCTTGGGCCTGAACTAGCTCCATGAGGTCACCTGCTTCCCGTGGCTCCTTTGAAGACAGTGCTATTGCAAGGTGTCCTGTGGCACTCTGAGCACCAACACTGTGCCCTGGAACAGTTGCAGAGCTGAGGACCTCACTGGGCCAGTTACCAATTACCAGTCAGCTCCTTCCTGAGTTGAGTGTCTGCTTGGTAAACAGTTGGGCTAAGAAACACTTCCATTTGATACCTTGGTCTGTATCACGCAGTAGCACTTCAGAAATGAAATCACAGATATTCTGCAGCCTAATTTACCACTGAAGGGTAGATAAAATGATGACAAAATTTTTGGATTTACAAGAGATAAAAAGTAATACTCTTTATTCCAGGTCAGAAGATTAAATTCAGCTGGTATCAGGAGGAGATTGCCTCATAATACCCACCTCTTTGTAGCTGGTTACCTGCACCCATGATTTTGGCATTACAGTGGAATAAAGGGCCAGGGCCCACTAGGAATGACGTGGAAAATAAGACTTGCAGAACGAACTGAAAAATAAGGAGGATATTTTTGCCAAAACCAAGTACTTCCTCAGCCACAAGAGGCATAATCCTGAGACAGTGGGGGAATAGTGGGCCAGATGCTGAGAGCCAGTAAGACAGATCCCATATCCCTCATTACAGAAGACTCTTACAGAGGCAGTATTAGATAAATGCTTCTACATACTGCTTTGCTCAGAGCAGCTTCCTTCCCACAAATCCCAGACATCAATCAAGGCACGAGGGTTCTGTTTTTCCAGTTATACAGTTTGGGCACAGCTCAGTTAGGAGACAGGACAAAACAGCAGAGGGTGAGGAGAGAGAAAGGCAACTGCATTTCCAACCAAGATGCTATTTAATGTGAAAGGTAAATAAATCATGTGATTTTAATGGTTCAGCCCAATCAGAGAAGTCTCCCCTGCTGTGATTATTCATTGTTTTCCCATAAATTCATAGCCCTTTACATTTATTCCTTTCTTCCACAGCTATTTTACCTTAGAGCTTAGTCACTCAACCTTTCTAATACCACAGCAAGGCCAAATCTGGCTTCTGACCCTCAGAACATCCTCACTGCAGAGAGCTGGTACCTCAGACCACTGGCCTGCACTTGGAGCATGTCCTGAGAAGTGCTTATGGAAGTCAGAGCAGCACTTCTGCTCACCCATATTTCTTGCTTTCATTTCTCTTTATGCTGATAAGGTGCTGATTATCTGTCAATTCAAAAATATCTCAAACTAAGACTTAAATGTATTTCACACTTTTTTTTTTTAAATCACTCATTATGTCAGGAGTTGACATGATTTTTCAGGATTGCAAACACTTGCCAATGCTGCCCTTTTAATCTGGTGGGGAGGTAATTCTAGGTATGAGACTGTTGTAACTCACAGCTCCAGCAGCAAATAAACACAGAAAAATTATTTTTGTACATTTTTAAGATGCAGATTTGGACTACTCCCTATTACTTTGTTCTTGTGAAACATGTTTGGTCATGGAAAAAATTATCTGTTTTCAATTAAAGTGCTGCTGATACTGGCCACGAAAAGAAAAAAAATATGAAGAAACATTACATTAAGTAATTTATTCTAACCAGCACTTGACTTACCCTAGTATGGACAGTTACACCCCAGATGGTCAGAGAAATTGCTCTGCTGCAAGGGAATTTTCTCCTGAGCAGCTAAGTGGGGTGTGGGTATGAGTGTGTATGGGTGTGTGTGGGTGTGTGTGAATGACAGCAGGATCACCCCAGAGACCCCACTGAATCAGAGCAGTTTTGAATTCCAGCTAGGATTGCACAAGAGACTGACTAAGGATGACCCAAAGTTATGCAGAATCAGTGACAGTTAACACACTTGTGCCCTTCCTTCATCAGCTTTGGTGACTGCCTAAATACCAATCTGACTGTAGGAAAATATCTGACTGTAGCCTGGAGGAGAATTTTCTGCCATCAAGATAGGTCCTACCAGTGGCCCCCATGGTGTAGCTGTAGCAATGTGAGCTGTATCTCTGCAACAAGGATTGTGCAGAAAACTGCATAATTATCTACATCCTTAGGGATGGGTCCTGTCATGTTTGGGACAGCACAGGAGAAGGCAGCAGGAATGCCAAGCTGAAGCTGAGACAAGAGGGAAATTATATATATGGACAGGTCATTTTCATCCTAAATATGTGTTCCTGGATCATGTTAGTCCCTTGTTCAAGAAATTCTTACAATGGCCATAGGATGGGTCTCTCCCCTATCCATACATGTAGTTGAAGTTTTAAGTTCAGAGCTCCTGTTTACAATGAGATGATGCCAATTTTAAGCCTTTGCCACAAAGAAAACATGAACTGCACCTACTCCTACTCCAAGTGAAGATATTTTCTGCAAATGCTCTAAGGGATTAAAACGCTTCCTATGAAAATAGTGAGAAGAAAACCAGGCATTTCCTGTGTGAAATAAATGATCAGACATCATTAATGAATGGATCCTTTCATTATGCTAAAAGTCTTTTCCTCTTTAGGCCGTTAGCAACCAAGCCTCAAGCTCAAGGTCATTAATAAAGAAATTAAATGCTGTAGGAGCAAGCACCTGTGCAATGCCCTAATTGTCATGTGTAAGGGACAAAATCTATCTTAGGACTGATTACAGAATCACAGAATCCTTTTGGTTGGGAAATGATTGAGTCAAATTGTTAACCAAACACTGCCAAGGGCACCACTAAACCATTAAAGCAAGTGGTCTAGGAATACACAAGGCAGAAGGTTTTGGAGCATAGCTTCATTGTCAAAAGGCAAATGTCCACATTGAACATGCTCTTTATCCAGGCCTGTGTCTTCAAAATATCTGAAGCACCTGTGAATGAGGGACAAAGACATTTAACCTGGAAAATATTCAGTGGCACGGAAAGACAGGTACTTCAGTTTGAGCAAGGTGTAGTGAGTACCTTTGCTGCTGCTGTAGTTCAGCAGGTGACTCTAAGCTTGTGACCCTCATCCTTAACACCTACCTGCCTCCTGGCCCATTACAGGGAGGTCCTTCTTGTCTGCAATTGCCTTGATCACCTCTACTGGTTCTTCCCTCCTAATTGCTGCCAGCTTGCTGCCCAGGCATCTGCTTAAAAAGAGTGATGATATCCAGATGACTGCAGCTCTGCCCTTAACATGGACAGAAGACTGAAAGTAGGATTTACATATTCTTTTATGATGGGATATTTAGGTTGATGAGCCTCAGTGATAATGGGAAAGAACTTTAGGAAGAGTAAATACATGAACGAGTATTAACGGATGATATTGGATGTTTTTTATTTAATTGGAACTAAATTAAAACTGCAAGTTTGTTATAAAACATGACTGTAAAATCACCTAGTAAACAAAGCAGACCTGTGTGTATTTTGAGTACTAATGTTTTCTTCAGGGTGAGAAGGCTCTTCAGACAGGTTGTATGAAACGGTATTTATCCCTTTGAATGCTGGTAAGATTATAAAAATCTTAAAATTATATGCAATAACCTCAGTGCAACAGTGTTCCAAGATAAGACACAGACTTGAAGATTAAATAAAATCTTGCTTCCAAACTCAGTATTTTGTCCTTGATTTAAGTAGTGAGACACTTTACAATCCATATAGAAGTAGAGTGCAATAGATGGCTTTTAAAGTGATTGAAAACTCACCCATTTTGTTTTTTACATGCTCAGTTTTAAACACATCAGGAACATGGTTCAAAAGTTTCTACAGTTAAACCTCATTCAGTTAATTTCTTTTTCCAGTATTCTCCTGAATCAGCTCTTGTGGCAGGAGATAGTTCATTCTAGGGGAGCAATAGAGAAAAAACAGCTCTAGTAGGAACATTTCTCCCTATAAAAGGACAATTTACAAATCGTTTTTTATGCAGCTTCAGCTGCATAAATTACAAAATATTTAGTACTTTATGACAAGCCTATTACCTGCTACCTTCTACTGTTCTGCTCTTTCGGATTCCAGACAAAGAAATTGGAAGGAACAAATGTAGGAATGTTGAAACTGTCACTAATGGCCCTCAAGAGTAACTAAGGACACCCATGAGTAAATATTGTATTTCTTTTTGCAATACTATAACTTCTGAAAGTTGTACACCCTGGGGTGCCAGAGAACAGCCAGAATACAGTATCCAGCAAAAACGTTCTGAAAATTGCTTTTATGTACCTTTACCTGGAGGATCAAAATTAAACTACAGGCAAGGCTAAGGTTTTACAGAGGGTGCCAGGACTCTTCTAATGTTGCAGGGTTTTGGTTTACAGCTTGTCTGAAAGGCAGCATCTCCTTCAGCACAAGGATGTTTAAATTTGTGGCGAAAGAGGAAGGAATGGTCAGTACTGCTCCTTGGAGCACGCAGTCTTAAGAACCTTCTCATTAAGCCACAAACTAAACTTGGACCTGCTGACTTGATAAACTAGGAATATTGCAGCCTGAGAGGGATGAGCCAGACTCTAGCTCTTTGAGCAGATGAGAATTTCTATTTAAAGCATTATACATGAAAAATGAAAGGAAGGAGAGCAGCCTGTGTAACAAAATTAACTCCTACTTAGAAAAATAAGAGAAACTGGCCATCACAAAATATTTTTCTTAGAACAAACAGCAAAGTAGTGCCAGTGCATAGCATAGAGGGAATGGAAAAGAGATGTGATGTAGGAAGACTACAAAAGGAAGATATATTGTAAAAAGGAATTATTCTCCAATATGAAAGAAAAGTTGCATATATAGAGATTTTACCCTAAGAGAACTATCCTATTTATATCTTTATGGAAATAACTTCAGAAAAAAAAAATTTCTGCCTCTAACTGGACTATAATATTTCTTTACTTTCCATGCCATTACTGGAACATGCTGGTTTTGCTCTAAGTTGTTTAAAATTTTTCAGCTTGACTATATAAAATAACTTGATGTGTGTGCATAAGCATATGGAATTCAGTGTTGTGCCTGTTTGGTAGGCATTACCCTCTACCAGAGAGAACAACAAAGCTCAGCTGCCCCTACAGGAAGGTATGAATGAGAGAATCACTAGCACAGATGTGCAGGAGGAACAGCCTATTTTAGCAAGAAGGCTGGACAGCTGTTGCTGTGAAATTCTGACCAATTACAGCAAAGAGTCTTGCAGAAAAGTACCAAACGGATGCAAATACCTACTTAAAATAGGAAACTGGGTTTTTTTTTAAGACTGCACCTGCCTTTAGTACTTTTAAATTCAATGTTTTGCTACTGGGTTTGGAGTTTTTTTACAATGTTATGTTTTTACACTGAAGGAATGTATACTTTCCACTTCTTTAGTTTTGTAATAATTGATAACTATCAGATTTTCAGCAGAACTAGTTTCTATTAAAAACAGTCACATTGAAAATAGGCATATTAGTTCTGTGTGAATAAAATCACGTTCAGGGTCTTATTAGTATTCTCACTGTGAGAACAAAATCACCTAAAATTCAAAACTGGTTTGAAGTTGCAAGAAGCCTGGGCTATATTTGAAATCAACAGCACCTATTGATACATTGAATTTTCACTTGTCAAGAAGTCTGAAACACTTCCATGAGCCATATTCTGCCTTTGGGGATAGCAGTGTGAATTCAATGGAACACTGAAGTCTCAGAAATGCTATAAAAATCTCCATGTTATAATACTAAATATTTTTCCTGGCAATTTAAATTATAGAATAATATTTCACTATTTAGCTACGCAAGATCTTTTTTTTTTTCATTTTTAATATTGAAACAATTCTGGTTTTAAGTATTCTTAATATGCTGAAAAAGCTTTAATATATGAACTGCTGGTATACCACTCACCTGAACCTTTAACAGCAGAAATAATTCCACTGGACAAAAGTACTACCCATGAGCAAACATAAACAGTACCAAAGTCTTTATCTCCAGTATATTATATCCTGACCAAATTATTATAATACTCAGTTAAGACAGTCAAAGACAGTCAGCTAATACGGATTTAAGTTTGCAAGCCTTCCCCCAGCATTTATGATATAATTGAGAACAAATTTCTCCCTCTTTGTATATATGGGTTAATCCAAGTCAAAATAATTATTTTATATTAATAACTATAATATATATCATTATTTAAACTGACTAGTTAATAATCACTTAAGCCAACCTAGTCTCTTTTTCTTTTACCAGTCTCACTATTCTGCGTACCCAGACCCTCTTTGTTCCTAGAATTCATCCACGGGACAAATTGAGACTGCTCCTGTAACCAGAAAGTGATCATTTAAATAAGTGTTTTTCTTTTCTCCATCCAACTTATCCCACATCATGGCATGTCTAATCTTCTCAGCCCTGATTAGGCTTCTGCTTTCAATTAAAAAAGCAAGTTTTCCTCCTGGAAATAGGAAAATTGTGTCACCACTCCAGTCAGAAAACCCTCCCATACTGAGTGCTACAGATCATAGAACTGATCTCCAGCTTAGCAGGCTGCTCAGGAAACTTCTGGCTTGGAATATTAGAGATACCTTAGAAGTATTAGGCAGAAGTAGTAGGATTATAGCAGGGCTATCAGTTCACGGGGTGAATAGGCTGGAGAGTGGCCTGGCTGGGGAATGGATGCATTGTCCAGTTGGCCCATCTGGAGGAAGGAAACACCTCCTGGAGCTTTCCTTGGCCTGGTGTTTGTATGCCCAGTCTGCCAGGGAGCTGCAAAGGCCCTGATCTCCTCCCCTTTCTGCCAAGGGCTGCAGTGCAATAGCCTGGGGATGGAGGCTCCTTCCCATGTTCTCCCAGGGAACCGGCAACATTTCGTTCAGACACACAGGGCACCTCCATGGTCCCTGCTGCATGTCACATGAAGGACTACCTTCAATTTTCAGCAGTGTTTTGTGCAAAAAAATGGACAATAACAGTACTTTCCTCGTGCTCTTTGTCTCCAAGTCACACCAGTATATCAAACACAAGCAAAAGGCAGTACAGCTGCTGGAACAGAGACTTCCAGCAAAGTACTTAACTCCTTGCAGGACCAAGTTCTTCAAAATTCTGTTTATTTTTAGCTGTTTTTCTTCATGACTATTTTTCCATCCAGGTTTGTCAGGTTTTTTTTCTATTTTATTCCAGCAGCAGTAAAGATATTGTTATATCTAATTTCACTGCTTTAATTAAGTAAGTACTTTTCAGTCCATGATCAGTTCTATTTTGGGCTGGTTTAAAGTTTATTTAATTTGAGATGTATACCAAGCAGGGTAGCATAATTGCACATCTGAAGGCCTGCTTGATCCTAATATTAAAATTTTGTTTTATTTCCTGAAGGTTTAAAAAAAAATCTAAGAAGTTCAGTGTGAATTTGTCAAAAACTTCTTTTTATCTGCATTCTAAAAACACAAGTAAAAACAGCACAGAACAATACTCTGTATGCAGTGGGATCAACACCTTGCCTTTTTTTTTTTTTCCTGAGGATAACAGGAATGATGAACACATACTATCACAGAACCCAGGGAAAAAAGCCCTGGCAGAGGCAGGAAAAGGTAATCTCATCCATTCACTGCATAATGATGTAATTAAGGATTCTGCATAATTCTTGTGGGGTGTCTGGTTAAGCTGAGTGTAAAGGACTCCAGTGACAAAGTCTCTATGTCATTCCTAGGCAGACTGCATACTTGCTTCACTTCATTTAGAAAACTTTTTCTCATATACAATCTGAATCTTCTTTGTTGCAAGTTAAGCCCATTCTTTTTTGTTTCTTCCTGTCATCATTCCTTTTTTAAAGACTGGCAAAATGTTTGTCATTTTAACTTGCCTGGAATTTCAAACCCTTCTATGAGTCGCCAAAGTGCTCATTATCACTTTAGTAATTTCTTTGAATATTCTAGAATGCAGTTGAGTTAGCTTCAATAATTGAAAAAGATCTGACAGATTTAGGGATTCTAACCTGTTCTTTCCCCTTTCTTACAAGTGTTAATTGTACCACACAACAGCTCAGAGTTGACCTTTTCAGAAGACTGATACAGACAAAGTCATTACATATTTCAGCCTTCTTGGAATCATTTGTTGAGAGCTCTTCCTCTTTTCTATACAGGAGACCAATGTTTTCCTTAGTCTTTCCCATCACTATTGTGCTGATGAATCAGTTCACATTACCCATGACACCCCTTGCTAACAGCAGAATTTTGTATCTGCTCCTGTGTTTCCATTTTATTCCTTTTATTTGTCTTCATTGAACTAATTTTCTATCTATTTTCTGTATGCTTCCTTCTTGTGACAGAAATTAACTTAAAATTTATACATTTGTCTTTCACTGTGGTTCCTGTCCTCCTTCTATATTTCACATTTGGATCCCTTGAGTCAGCATTATTCATATCTTTTGTCCAGGAAACTGACAGTCCCACTTAAATTATTTTTCTTTAGTTTTGGTTCCTCTGAGATTCCAAACTGCAGAGCTGTATTTCAAGTTTTGCTCTCAAAATCCCCCAGTTTTCTGTACTTCTTCTGTTCCCTCTAAAGAATAATGAACTCTGCCACTCCATGGTCATAGCAGTTGCCTTCTACATTTACTAGGTTAAAGTCAAATCCAGAAAGGTTTTTTCTTATTTTGCTTATATGTTTCAAAAACTTACTATGGAATTTGTGCTCAGCTCCCAGCATAATCACCTGGAAACAGAGAAATCCCCATATTACAATAAAGTCATGCCCTGGAAAGTGCCAAGTCCTCACACAAAACCTAATCCCAATCTTCTTATGAGAGTGTAACTGATATTTAGATTTCCTTTACAGAGTTTGAGTGTTTCTAATTACTTACTGATCTCATTTAAATGACAGAAAGAGAGAACCTGTAGCAGAGAAGTTACAGTCCTTACTGCCAACAGTGGTGGGCTGATCTGGTTCTGCTGCTGCCTGGGCGTCCATCTGTAGATTGATAGGGTGGGATTTATTTCACCAAAATTTCAACACTATTAGTAGAAGTCTGAACCTTTGCACTTGACACATCAGCTATTTTACTCTAGTCAGGGAAGAGGCACATTAGGACATATAAATTAATTTTAGATAATTTTAGAAATTTAGATTTATTTTAGATATCTTCTGTAAAACTGGATGACTGGCACTAACAGAAGTAAGAAAATTTACACGTGACACCACACCTGGCCTTTCCCCTAACCTTGTGGATTACAACCATATGGCTTAACTTTTATTTTAACCAGTGTCCAAGAGAGAACTTGCTAGGCTATCATTTTTACATCTTGCTTATCAAAGCAAGATTTCCAGGTTGCTTTAATTTTATACTTCCTTTTTGACACGATTTGTTTAAGTTTTCTGCATTGTTCTGCATATAGCAGAGACTGGTGACAATCCTATCATTATAACCAATGTTCTCCTATTCACATTTTCTCTACATCTTTGTTTTATACAGATCTGTTGTATACTACAGAAAGCTCTTGGTAAAGTAAAACCATCCACTTGAGCATGTCTCAAAGGTGGGCAATGTTATAGTTTATTAACAGATGCAATCCAAGGCTGGTGGCAATTATAACCTCAGTGAGCTGACAACTACATGGTGGTCTCTGTAAGGCAAGTAAATGGCCTCAGTTTATCTGCAGCTTCCCTAAAAAGCCTTTTGCTCTAGAGATGCCTTTCTTGCTCTGCTTATGGCTCAATGGCTAAAGCAGGCCATTTTGAATTATTAGAACTGTTTGCAGCTTGTGTGCAATTTTGGACACCACAATATGAAAAAGACATTAAGCTGTTAGAGAGCATCTAAAGGAGGACCATGAATATCATGGAGGGCCTCGAGGGAAACTACATGAGGAGCAACTGAGGTCACTTGGTCTGTTCAGCCTGAAGAAGACTGAGGGGAGACCCCCCTGCTGTCTACAACTTCCTTGGGAAGGGAAGGGAAGGGAAGGGAAGGGTCAGGCACTGATCTCTTCACTCTCATGACCTGTGGGACTGAGGGAATGGCCTGAAGTTGTGTCACGGGAGATTTAAGTTGGATATTAGAGAAAGGTTCTTCGCTCAGGGGGTGGTGGGCATTGGAGCAGGCTCCCTTGGAAGTGGTCACAGCACCAAGCCTGAGAGAGTTCATTAAGTGTTTGGACAATGCTCTCGGGCACATGGTGTGACTCGGGGCTGTCCTGTGCACTGTCCAGAGTTAGATTCAATGATCCTTGTGGATCCCTTTCAACACAGGACATTCTACAATTCTGTGATTCTAAATACTTCAGGCATTGTTCTGTTAGGTAAGGGCAGATTCTCTGGTCTCTGTGACACCAGGAGTGAGCTTGGCCATGGCCCCAGGTGGAGCATTTAGTGCAGCTGCCACTCTTTGCTCAGTCTATACACAGGAAGACAGGGTGATCTAAAGGCTACAAGCAGCAGTCCAGCTCTCTGGGTTTAACGACCTTGGTGGTTTGCTGGGCATTATCACACACACTTTTTCTTTTGCACAGCTGTAACTCCACTTAGCAGGAACTGCACTGACAGGTGCAAATGAGGAAACAGGCACTTTCTAACACTTTTCAGAACTTCTTCCTTCACTCCATGACATGGCTGTAACATGGACACTGTGGTTGTTTTGCCCCATACAGACTTTCCCATTAACAAACAACACTTCCATGAGCAACACTTTTGTCCTGGTTTAGGGCAAATTTGGGAGAAAACATGCCAAATTTATACTAATTTATACTAATTTATACAAACATCATAAAGTCACTCTAGGACAACTTTCTAGGATGCTGCTTAAAGAAAATGCTATGACTCCTATCCCTTCTGTACAATAGACCATGTGGTTGTTCATTGCTGTCTATGGTAAAAATCTCAGCCTTCACTCCAGGCAATTTTACCCTTCTGGGCCTCAGGTAATGTATCAGTTGACAAATTTCTTTTCTTACCTTGAGCTAAGACTTTACACCTTCAGCCCAAATTGCTGCAACTTTTTGCAGAGAGGAAGGATGCAAATTTTGACAATTTCTCCAGAAAAATCTAATTTTGTGAAGATGATATGATTTCCTCCTTTGCCTCACTGCTCACACAGTTCACACAGAGAAGACAAGAAGCAACAGGTACAAATTAAAATACAGGAAATTTCATTTGAATAGGAGAAAAAGACCCTCTTTTAATGTGAGGTTGGTCTAACACTGTCACAAGTTGTCCTGAGCCATTGTGGAGTCTGCACCAAGAGAGACACCCAAACTCCAGCAGGATGCAGTCCTGAGCACCTGGCTGTCACTGACCCTGCTTGGAGCATGGGGGTTGGAGCAGGCAACCTCCAGAGATTCCCTCCAACTTCCAGCCGCCTGTGGAAAGGGCAGGAATATCGTAAGCCAGTTTGAGAAGTTGCTTCATTTTATGTGTTTTTAACAAGATACATTTGATTCCATCTCCCTACTTCTTGGAGGCATTACTGTGCCAAGGTACCACAGAAGTCCTGGGACATCAGAGCATCTGATGATGACTGTGACCCTACAGTCTAATGCTGCTGAACACCCAGAGCCTACCTAATGCTGTATGTCTCTATAAAACACATAAACATTCACTGAAGTGCAAATTGGGACTTAGATCTTGTTTTATTTTCTGGCCTGCAGATATTTTATTAGGCTATGCAAAGTGGAATACTTTCAACAGAAAACACTGAGAGTCCCACCTTAAAATTATTCCCCAGGTTGCTTGACAGGGCACTTGGATGAGACACAGGAATTGCATCAAGTCCTAAGTGAGAAAGAAGTTGCTTTGATCACTTACATCCTGAGATATTACTACAACCACTTGATTTCTAGGCAAAAGGGACACTACATTATGTGACAAAGGGTTCACTGAAAGTATAGTGAGCTTTTGGAAGAGCCCACTGGACATGTGTGGATCAGTTAGGCACCTGCCTTAATGGGATTGAGAGGTTTTGACACCATCTAATTCCTTGGGATCACTTCCTGGACAGTCTAGGTAGTCTCCTACTCGGGCAGGTGTTTGTGGTTGTGTTCTTTCATTCCTAATGTTTCCACCTACTGCAAAGGAAACCTTACTACTGGGTCACGCTGGACATCACTGCGCAAAAGATGCATCAAGATTAGGGGTTACAGGCTGAGCACTGATAGAAATAAACCCTTTTATGGAACAAACCTTTAAATTACTAACCTGAGAAATTAATTATTTTTCACTAGTTCAGCTCTGTTTAGCTTTGTATTTTCTTGACAAATGAAAATAGGCTGGTTATATTTAATTTGGACCTCTTGACTTGATGCACTGATACCATGTTCCAAAATCCATGTGACAAACATTTTATGCGAATCTTAATCAAAAAGACAGGATTATTCCTTTAGTTACTGCAAAACTCTATACTTTCCTCTGAAATACGTGATGGTATTTCTTCCTAGCTAAAGTACAGGAAACAGTTGATGATACAAGTAATATTTGAGTGAGGCTTTAGTAGTAAATCAAAATGGCTAGGTTTACCTTATTTACTGCAGAATAAATAAATTTATTCTGGTGGAGTAACAAAATAATTCCTATTATGCAAAAGAGAAAAAAAAATATGTAAAGTCTACAAAAGAAATAAAATTATTATTTTTACAGCAACTTACGTGTAAATATAAAGCTTCTATACCAGCACATAGTACTAAGTGTTGAAGGTGAGCTGATATTAAGAATATGTCATAAGCACCTATTCCTAAAATATAGTTTTTAACTGAAGATACCAAATTTTGTTTAGATGTAGGAATGTACACAGCCACCAGAAGTACAGACTGAAAACCACATGAAATAAGCCTTCATACTTTCCACAGAACTAGCAAGGCTGCAGCTAGAGTAATACATTAATATTGGGGCACTGTACTAGGGCATGAAAGAAGATGACCATTTGGAAAGGGCTGAGAAGAGAGACAAAATATTGATTTTAGAGATATAAAACAAAATCTATTGTTAGGACGCCAATATGGTTGATACAAACGAGCGTGTAGTTGAAGAGCCTGCAGGAGAACACTCCTAAGTGGCATATCTGAGGAGACCTGAGAATGCCTGGAGAGCCCAGGCTGCAGCACAAGCTAAGTTAAAGCATTGAAGTACACAATCAGACCCACAAACCAGAAGTTCTACTGAGAAGATTGAAAAAGAGACATGCCATCGATATGATGAAAGAGCGCAATGCCGCTGACTAGATTAAGAAAGAATGATGCAATTCATAAAACACACCGAGAAAGTGCCATCACTGATAAGACCGAGAAAAGCAATGTCAGGTCAAAAGAAAGGACAGGATATAAACTGCCAAAGTCTACAGAACACATACAGTCTGAAGGAAAATGGAATCTTGAGGACATTTCTGCAGAAAAGTTAAGGGAGCTGTAAAATGTGGCAATGGAAATCAGCAAGTCATAGAAATTACCAAAAAGTGAGTGGAAAAGTGGACACTTGTGTTTGTGATCATCTGCAGTTAACAGCATCACAGATGCGCTTCTCTCCTTAGCAATCTTATTTATATAAGATGTACATTAATATAGAAATACTGGCATCAATTAACACCTGTGAGAAGTAACGGTATCACTGCAAAAGGGGTTACAACACCGTGGTTTTCTGAAATGAGAGAAGGTTGAAGAGACACATCTACAATGGTCTTTGAGTTTCTACGAGGTCATTCTCTGAGTACAAAGGATGGCAAATCACTGAGCTCCAGTAAGGCAGACATCAGGAAAACCTCAGGGTAATAATGCACAAGGCTGGATTCCTTGTTGAAGCTGTGGAATCTCCAACAGTGCAGGTTTGAAATGGCATCTTGGACAAACATCATAAAAAAAAAAGTCCCATATAACTGACCTACTCTAGGAATAGAGGCAAAGCAAGTGGGCTTTTGAGATCTGCTCCAATCTGATCTGATCTTTTTACTACGATTTTATGGCTGTAGCAAATGTTAGCATAAACTCTGCTTATTTATTTTGATCACACAAGAGGCACACTTCAACGGAGATGTTATAATGGCAAACAAACTGCAGCACTCTACAAAAATTGGGTTAAAAATGTTATAAATTACTTTAAATTGCCAGTTCAGCAGAACACTGAAGCACAGTTCTTGGGTCTTAAAGACTTTAGGTCTAAGGACACAAACCACTCAAATCTCAAAGCCCTGAGGAAATACAAAACCAGCCCAATGACACCTTTAACAATAGAATAACCCCAGACTTAAAAAAACTCCGTATTGGAGAGGGGTGTGCTGCAGGACAGGGCAAACTCTTATACATCCCACATAAAGCAAGGTATCTCATCTCCTCTGCAGGAAAAAAAACAAACAAAAAACAACCTGTTAATGGAGATTTCTTGAAGAATTAAATAACCACATCTCAATGTATATTTCATTCACGGAGAGAGACTGATGTGAATTGGCTATACCATTAGTAAGATTTAGTGATCCCATCTGTCACAGTGATAACTGCATACAGATTGCCTGTCTTTAACTAAAGAAAGCTCCCTTCCTCTGAGGCTTTTAGCTGTCTGCAAATGCCTAAATGAAGCCTTTCTGTTGACACCCATGGGCTCCCTGGGGTGCTTATGTCAATTCCTGCTGCTATCCATTTTCATCTTAATGTCAGACTGCTCAGAATCTCTATTCCGTATCACCTTCCTCTAAAGGTTCCTTCAGTCTGAATAAACTTGGGTGCATTCACAAACGAAATAAGCTGTGCCCACTGACTTGATGGTTCTGTCTTGAAAAGCCTGAAGGAGCAAAAAGCCGGGTGGTTTGAAACCCAGTCTTTCCAAGTTGAACACTTCCCAGCTGGACACCACAAAATCTATTTAATAGTTCTTGTTGAGACGAGACAATCCTCAGAAAGGACCCTTCTGAGTGTACAGCCTATGAAACCGCCAGATCTAAGATTTTCTATAACATTTCCCAGAATTTAAAGACACACAGAATTGTTTAAAGCTTTTGGCTTTGGACGCGACTGGTCTCTCACAAAGTCTACCACCGTATCCCGAGGACAAGTTGACCCGCGCAGGCAAATGACACCCGCGGAGAGCATCCTTGTGTCCGCTGCCCTGCCTGCCCGGAGCTCGGACCCCAGCGCGGGCCGGGCTGCTCGGCGCTTCTGGGGCGCTCCCTGAGCTGCGCGCTTCCCGCGAGAGACGCGCCCGCGGCAGCGGCTCTTTGACAGGAAGAAGGCAAAAAAAGGAGCAGCAAAGAGACAGGACCATGCCCGGGCACCGACGAGAGCCCACTGTGAGCCCGCGAGTCGGCGAGGAACAGCGCATCCCTAAGTCCCCAGCCCTGACACCGCCGCCGCCCCGGAGTCCGCCCGCCCTACCGCTCACCGATGGTAGAAACGACGGTGCCCACGAAGTAGAAAGCGCCGGTGAAATCCCATCGGGGCCGAATGTCATCGACGCGGATGCCGGCCACGCTCGCCTCCTCGTATTCCCGGAGGAAGTGCTGGAGCTCGGCACGGCTGAGGTTGTGGCGCCGGGTGAAGTTCTCCAGGCGTTCCTCCCAGCGCTCCTTAGCCTCCCGCTCCGTGGGCAGCTCGATGGCCGAGAAGACGGCGGCGCCGCACAGCATGTACAGCACGATCAGCACCGCCAGCAGGAGGAACCGCGCGTTGTCCGCGTTGAGGCGACCCGCGCTGGAGCAGCAGCAGGCGCCGCGACACGCCATCCTCCGCCCGCGGGACCGGGCTGCCGTGCCGCCACGCTACGTCGGGGCCCTGCTGCCGCCGCCGGGCATCACGGCGCCGCCCGCCAGCCGTACGCGGGGCCGCGGGGCTCAAGGCGCCGCGGAGCCCGGCGGCGGCGAGCGGCGCTCCCGGGAGCCGGCCGGCACCTTCACCCCGGGGGCAGGGCGCGGCCCCGACACGGCCCGGCGGCGGACGCACTTCGGGCTGGCGAGCATCCTGCGGGCGAGGGAATCGCTCGTCCCCTCCCGTCTCGCACAGCCCCTCAGCCCCAAGGCCCGCCGCGCGGAGCTCCCGTCCCCGCCAGTTTCATATCCCCTTCCTGCCCCCGCCCCGAGCACGTCGGAGCGGGGCGCAGGGACAGGCACCGCCAGGCGCCTCCTGCCTGCTGGGGGGGGCGAGGCGGGACCGGCGGCAGCTCGCCCCCCGCCCTTCCTCTTCGCCGCGGGGCTCCGCCGCCCGCTCCCCCGGGCCGCCCGCACCATGGCCTCGGGGGAGCCGCGGGCCGGGCCGGGCTGGGCCGCGCCCCCGGGGACAGCTCCCCCCAGCAGAGGCGCGGCCGCCGCCCCCGAAGCTCAGTGCCGGCAGCGGGCAGGGCGGGCTGGCAGAGGGCGGCTGCCCCGCGGCCTCCAGCCCTCAGAGGGGCGGGGGCTGCACCTCTCCCGCCCTCAGGTACTCGTCCCGGGCTGTGGGGCCGAGGAGCGCCCGAAGCAACGGGGCCTCTTAGAGAGACCGGGCGGGAAACCCGTGAGTCGATGATATGCCCCCCATCCAAGCCAGAAAAATTAGCGCCCTTTGTCAGAAGAGGGCACCTCCTTCTCTACAGGTCTGGTTACCCACTGCCTTCCCGACAAGGTGTTACATCTCTGATCTCCAGCGCATGGTAGTCGAAGGGAAATTGTGTAGGAAAGGCAGAAGCAGCCTCCTCCAGATGCAATGTTGGTTTTAAAATGCGCTATTTGCAGGTTCAAAGAGCCGAGCTTTCGATCCAAATCTTCTGGAAATATAATTCTCACTATAAGAAGAAAAAGTTAAACTCAGCAATATCTGGTAGCTACTATAGTGCTGAATTCGACTTTAAAATAATTGGGGGCTGGAATTCAGCTCTGCTAAACATACAAGTACGTTCTTTCCAGGGAAGGATAACCTACATGTATTTTATTATAAAGCTGGTTAATGAACTATAACATACACTTCCCTTCCCCTCCCACCCTCCTCCCCAATTTTCTAATAATTGTGTTGCAGTCAAAATGCAATGGGAATGAACACTAAGATCTTAGAAATCTCCCTTAATGGCAGATAATTGTACATGCCGTCTAAGAGGCATTGATTGTCTCACAGCCTGAGGTATATTTGAGTATTGGTCTGAGCCCCTAGGGTGCACTGTGGGCAGTTCCAATGCAGGTGTCTGAGAGAGGATCACCACCTGTGTAGCAACAACTACTGGAGCAGTAGGCACAGGGAAAAATAAGTCCTTTCTTATGTTGCTCAGTAAACCAGCAGTAAGGGATGAATGGGAGTCATGTTTAATTTTTTCCTATTGGTTGTTATTCATAGGTGATACATCATCCTGCAGGTTTTTATTCCCTCTTAATTAGTCTTTAGTATAGACTTTAGCATGGAGATTAAAATTAGCAGCAATACTGGAAGACATTAAATAGCCAAAAATAGGAGGATGAGATGCCAGCCAAACTAACCAGACTGTGCCAAGTGCTAAAGGTAACCACATACTTCCATAAAAAAATGCTGGTGTATCTTTAAAATTATTGGCAGTTCCTATTAGAGGAAAAAAACCAACAAACTCCAACCTGTACTTCCCTGCTTTGCCAGTCTTTGCCAGTCAGAAGGAAGACAGAACTCAATCAGTGCACTCTCAACCAGCAAAGGCAGGAGAACTGAGTGAGCACCCTCTGTCCACACCAATGGCTCCATCTATCAAAGTTGTTCAAGGGTGGCTCAGATTAGGACAGTGGGAAAAAGCTGCTTGCAACCAACATCAGTTGGAACAAAGGAATATGAACAACTATTCAAAGCAATACCCAAGGCAAATTATTCAAGGTTATTGAGTTCCTCCTTGTTTACATATTTTTAGTGTGGAATAGTCATTATTGTGTTTGTCTTGGGCATAGTTATTGCATTAATGCAGGTAAGATCATCTGGCATAGTTTTGAAAGATGTGTACTACTGTCATTGATCATCAAAAATTGCAAATTCCCTTAGTTTGTCAACTTTGATCTTGGCAGTGATTTAATAATCTTTTGAGAAAGTGGCTTTTAAAGGATGTGCTCCCTATTAATGGATAGAACAAGAGCAAGTTGATATTGACCGGAATCTTGAAAATGAGAATATGGCCTATTCTAAAGAATACTTTCTTGTAGAATGGGTCACCATTCCCACTGCTCTTGGTAAATAGCTGGAAAAACTGGAGTGTGTGGAGAGCACGAACAGTGTAACCAGTCAGCCATCTATAACATTTAAGCAAGGTGGAATAAAGAAATGCTGTGTGTTCACTGGCATAAGCAAAAACAGAAAGAAAAAAAAAAAGAAAAAAAAGAGTAACTTTTAGTTTCAGGTAAAAAATAAGTGGTCAAACATGTTGCTGACATTTAAATTAACCCCAAATCAAAGTGAACATCTTGTGAACCTGGGCCTTGAGTGCAATGCCATTACCCTCAGTACCGTCACTTATGCATCACTATTGGGAAACGTGCTGTTTTCCCTACCCTTCAGCATGACAAGCACACAGCTCCCTAGTGTCTGTGTGTGCAGGCATTTAGTGACAACACATTGCTGATGGTGAGGCTTAGCATGGTTGTAAAATACTAGGAAAGAAAAATCAGTCTATTTACCAATTCTGTTGATAATATTGACTGACAACCCTCTAATTAAGAAAGCTAACAGTCACTGAGTACCCCAATAATGATTACTAGTCTGGTAACAGTAGAATTATTATTAATGCATCATCAAATTACTTGGAAGACTCATGCAGAGGTTTAGTTACTCTCACTGACAGCGTCACTTTTTAATTAGAGGTCTCCTTTGGAAGTGATTAGCTGGTACACTTAACCAAAACTCAAAGCTTTTCTTTGGTGAAGCTATAAGCTATGGAATGGCTGCAATGTACTCCTGAGACAACTTTATGCCTAATGAAATATCCTGACAGAGAAGCAAATAAACCAGCCCTCCACTATCTTTGATACTGAGCAAAAATTCTTCAGGGACATAATTCAGGAACATAATAACCTTGACACTTACAAACTAATTTGGAAAAAGAAAGAATACAAAACTTCATGAACATGTGAAACTGGGCATCTAGAGTAGGCTAAACTTTTCAACATCCCTATTGCTTTGCTAGGAGTTTCAAAGAGATTGCATCTTTGGGAGATTGCTTCAGAATGTGAAGTAGGGAATCACAGAATTATTTACAGTGTCCAGTTCTGGGCCCCTCAGTTTAGGAAGGACATTGAGATGCTTGAGCGCATCCAGAGGAGGCAACGAGGCTGGTGAGGGGCTTGGAACACAAACCCTGTGAGGAATGACTGAGGGAGCTGGGGTTGTTTAGCCTGGAGAAAAGGAGACTCAGAGGTGACCTTATCACTCTCTACAACGTCCTGAAAGGTGGCTNATACCTGACAACCCTCAGTGAAGTTTTTCCATAATACCCAATCTAAACCTTCCCTGGTGAAAATGAAGGCTCCTCTTGTCCTCTCACTTGCTACCTGGGAGAAGAGGCTGATTCCCACCTGGCTACAACCTCCTTGCAAGTAGTTGTAGAGAACAACTGGGACTCCTTTTCTCCATGCTAAACATTCTTAGCTCCTCCAGTTACTCCTCAGAAGACTTGTGCTCCAGACCCTCCACCAGCTCCACTGCCCTTCTCTGGACATGTTCCAGCCTCTCAATGTCTTTCTTGTTATGAGGGGCCCAAAACTGGACACAGCATTTGAGGTGTGGCCTCACAAGTGCTGAGTATGGGGGGACAATCACTGCCCTGCTGGCCACAACATTTTTGATACAAGCAATGTGTTCCATTAATGGGATGCTGTTGATTTTATAAAACACCTGGCAGTACACTGGCAAGATACAAGTTCCAAACCAATCTGAAATGTACACATTTAGAAGACAGAACAAAGGATATATTAACAAGATTGCCTTTATTTTTATTTGAATTTTATATATAATAACTTTTATTCCAGCTACTGGGGTCAACTGACAGTCTCACTGAACAGTAATTTTTAAATTAATTAGAGCTGAAAATGCAGAGAGACTCTCTGAGAACAGTTCTCATCTTGAAAACCATATTGGGAACCACAGTAAAGAAAAACATATAAAAAGGTATACAAAAAAGCAGGTTCACTTATAATAATATGGTTATAGATTTTCCAAGAATCTCTCCCTTATTAGCATTTTAATGTTTCAACTACAAATTAGCCATTATAGTAGACATTATAGGTTACAGAACAGAAACAAGCACTTTTTGCAAGTAGCACAGCAGGCTCAGTGTCAGCAAGTGGAATATCACAGAGTACTGGAAACATTTATGATGGAACCCACATATTTCCATGTGTATCAGGGGCATCAGTGTAAGGAATGTTCCAAATCCATGGCTCATCTGTAAACCAAAACAAAAACATACTCATGACAAATTAATTTATCAAATGCAAAATTTGGTTCTCTTCCTCTTTCCCCTTTGGAGAAAGAGGAAGGTCAAAATTCCCACTGATTTTCAGATAACATAAGATAACATAACTATTTCAGTTTAGTAGAATTTTTTTTTAAACTGTCAGATACAGAGTTTTCAAAAGGCTTTTCTTTCCCCTCAGATATTATTTTAAATATAGTTATAAACCAACATGCTCAGCTGTATAAAAATTATGTTTCAGACAATATACAAGTACAGTAAAGCAGCCAAGTTTGGTTTGGCTTAGTGCCAGTAAGTTTTGTGCTGCATCTCTCTTAACCCAATGGAATTATAAATAAGCACTGTAACATATTAATATCTTTCACAGGGTCAGTTAGAATTCAGTACCTAAGAATCACACTGTCTGACCTCTGTAAAGTTCACATTTACCCCTCACTTCTTCAAACATTACATCTTCAGATGAGCAACAGGTTTGCACCACACAGTTCCCTCCCTCCCACTTCGCAGAATTCAGAAGCTCTTTCCACTCTTGGGAAAGAGAAAAGGTAACACACCAGGAGTTAACTGCTAGCTCTGCAACCTGCTCTGTACTCTTCCTCCTACCATACATGTGGCAGAAATGCAGCTGTTCTATGAATCCAAGGTATTATTCTACTTCTTGCAGACTACTCCTACTGAAATAGAGAAAAATCCTTTAACCCTTTTTTCTGTGAGTTTTCTCAATTAAGAAATTTATATAAATCTAGCCTGCTTCTTCTCTCCATGTACAAAAAGAGCTCTGAAGGAATACAATGACATTAATCTGTAATATGCATATATTAAACTGAATTGTACCAAGGATGACAGGAATAGCTATTGATTGAGATTACTTTTATCCAATTTTAAATTTACAGGATCCAATGACAACACTGACAATACAGGAAGTGAGAATTACTGTAGCAAGGAAAGGAGAGCAAGAAAGTGGCAAAAACAGTAATGAAGGGTTATATAAATTACACAACAGCACACTGTGACAAGCACCACAGCAATTAAACACGGAGCAGAGGGACCATTGCTATTAAGTATTCATTATTACTCGTGTCTTACGAGTGTCCTTAATTCTTGTACTGTAGTTCCACATGTTGCAGTAAAACATATTCCAGCTGTGCAAATGTTTTAAAATGTGTCTGTTTACAGAAGGAAGAGAGCAGTAGGGTAGTTGGCTGGTATTTTGTTACAGTGGACAGGTGATTTCAAAGCATATAAAAAATAAAAGGCATCAGAAACCGGAAGAAACTATAGCACAACTCACAGTGCACTGCCAAGAAAGCTCTTGAGGTTTCTGGCTCAACTGCAGGACATCTAGACTTTGAGTCATCTCTTAAAAAGAAAAAAAAGTAGCACCAATATTTCCCTAAGCTTGTTTTACCAGTCTCCTGCTGGAGAGCCATGTGTACCTTTTGTAGCTTAGGTAAATACCTTACCAGATAGTAAACATTAACAGTTTAAAAAATGAATACAGAATAAACCAAATGTCGGGAAAAGCACTGAGGATTTGAAACATACATTCAGATTTGAACACTGACCTCTAAGACGTCGGAATAAATCCAGTCCCACTCAAGCACTGGAATCTGTCATTGAAGAGTACATTTATGCAGCTTAGACCTATCCATCTTCCCTATTTCCCTACCATCTGGCAGTTACTCTGCCTAATTCAGCAAAACATGCAGGCAGAGGAAAACTTAAGATGTACAGAAATAACTTCAGTCACCCCCTTAAAGCATGCTGAGAGGCCTCAATACCTCATTTAGTTCTTTCTAATTGTAGCTAAATAAAATTTGCTCAAGGTAGCTATTATTGTACTTGGAACTTTGTTCCATTAATGGGATGCTGTTGACTTTATAAAACAGCTGACAGTATTTTAATAAGTTATGTGTAGAACTATTGCTGATACAAATTGCAATTCAGTTATTTATAAAATGTCAGGTTCAATTTAAAATTATTCACCACTTTTAATAGAATCCATATCAGCAAGAGAAAGACAATGACTGTGTACAAATACCATATGATGGTAGCTGCTTAGTGTTGCACGTGAAAATGACTGCCAAGCTTCTCAAAGTTAATTCCTTTGATCTTGGGGGGAGGAAACAAAAGCCCAATCAAATAACTTTTGAAGTGTCCTTAACATACCTACCTTCCACACATTTCAAGATCAGTGCTTCATTTCTGATATCCCAACTCTGTCTCAACTGCACCTCACTGGAGTTCATGCTATCTACTAGGCTGGTACCACAGCTTTGCTCTTGACTCATTTACAAGCAGCAGAACTCCAGCAGTAGACTCAGCACTCAGTAAAATAAATGGGGCCATTCCAGTCTTCCAGTCCCACTGCTACTTAAACATTATCTGACAGCTCAGGTGGAGCACTGTTTCAGTTACACTCAGTTTTTTGAATATTCTCTCACAGCTGAACACTGTAATATGCTTTACTTAAAGGTAGAGAGGCTCTGGAAAAACACGCCAAGTTCTTTTTGAGTAACACCTGAGTATCACTCAAAGAATCCATGCTGGCAGGCCACCTCAAGCCTTCTCAAAATGTTCTCATAAATATGACAGATGGCAGTACAGTCAAAACCAGGAAAATGCAATTGAATAGTAAAGTATCAAACACAATGAAAGCACCTTTCTGATCCACTTCCTATGGGTGTCTTTTGCACTGTGAGTGTAGATCTGGGTGAGAGAATTCCTGGTTGATTTCTAAACCTTAAGACTGGATTCTTACCTCTACTTAATTGAAAAAGTAGCTTCAAAGCAAAAGGAATTCACATATATAGAAAGGTTACAAATAACCAGACTTCTTCAAGTCATTCTACATATACATGGCAAACACACTTCCTGCTGCATGAATCTGTGAAGTTCTTCCTTAAGCATTTGCAAAATGTGCACACTACACTTCAGTCTCTCTTGCCCCCTCCCTCTGGAGGAGCATGGCATTTGAAAAGGAACAAATCTTGTTGCTCTCAATGCAAAAATCACACTTAAAGATCTCAAGAAGGAGGAAAGGCAGATGGGGAATAGATGTGGGATCTATATGAATATTCACAAACAAAGTGATGATTTCTGAAGGCCAGGACAATGACTACTTGTTTGGGAAAAAAAAAAAGAGAAAAAAAGCACAACTCAGTAGTACTGCAGTTTTAAACACAGGATTTGTTTTGTTTCTCAAAGTGCTGATGTGATGAGGAATAAAAAAGTATTTTGCACTTTTCTGAGACCTCCCACAAATTGTTGTAAAAAAACCTTGATATACTTATGAATTAGAAGTTTCAAGTTCCCTCCACACAACAGATGATTTCCTCAGTCAGTAAACTGTGTAATATCTAAATCACAAATGAAGTGAAATTTCTCAACTACAGCAAGCAGTTTGTAATGGTAAGAGATAATAGCAATATTGCAACTGACATGTGATGATGGCAGCTCAATGAGAAGATAATGTTATATAACAAAAATGTTATACAACAAAATCCCAGAACTAATTTAAAAGATTCTACAAGAAAATAACAATCTCAGTATTATTAAAGACACAAAGAAATTTCATTTATAGTGATATCTTGCTAAGTAAGATAGGCTATTGAGTGCATGATTCCCAAATACCAGACTGGATAATTTTCAGCTCCCCTTCCAAGGAACTCTCAAATCATACTGCTGGTCTATAGGTTTTCTTTATCTTGGTATCATCGACACATTGAGCTTTGCAATAGCCTTTTTTATTATGACAGCCTGAATCTTAACTATAGAGGCCTTCAGGAGACTGATTCATTTTTACAAATTGTTACATTACATTCATTTACAAGTTGTGAGATGTATCTATATGATTTATTTATCCAGATATTGAGTAGTACTGAAAACTACTAGATTTTTAAAAAAATTCTTTAAATGTTTTGCCCTAAAGATACATTTGCTGCCCACAAATGGCCTTCTGCTGCTCAGCTGACTATTGGAGGTGATCAATTGCAATTGCTCAAAACAGCAATGTGAAAAGAGTTAATAATGTACATGTTGAACACAACAAACGTTATCTGCTCAAAAATCAATGAGGTCCCTTGTCACATCAGAATAGGAATGATCTTATTCTTTATTTTAAAACTGCCAGATTTAAAATATGCATGTTATTCCCTGCAGCAAGGAAACATGCAACCTATCTATATCACGCATAATATAACTTTTGTGCTGGTAATTTAAAGCATTTGTGAAGAAACAGTCTAAAGGAAAAATGCCCAGGTAAAAGTCCTCTGTACAACCTTAACTCTGATCTGTCAGGATGTCATACTGTTAATTTCCTCAGACTTCAACTACAAATCTTGCACTTTGCACAAGATGGCTCAAATCACATGTAAGTTCCAAAACTGGACTGGGCATCATACATCTACCTTGAAAAAGAATACCCAAACCAAACTGCATTTTAAAATTCTTGAACCGACCAACTATTGAAGCAAAATACTGACCATCTGGTGAATTTGCCATCTCATGGGAGTGCTCTCACCTAATAATCTGAAGCATATCTCCCTTAGCCAAGCATAAGCTTTGAGCTCAAAGAAGTTGGCTAGTAACATGTGGCAAATCAGACAGTCAAGTGGCTCCCTCTGGTCCTCAAGTCTGCAGCCCGATCATAACATTACATAGAAGTGGCCAAACTAAACAGTGACTCTGTAACTCGAGTTTCTTCTCACGCAAAGTGATAATTTCTTCACAATCATTATAAATAGCTGTGAGAAAAAGTGTACTCAAATGTTACACTTGGACTCTGGGAGGTCCTCTGAGGCATTGTCTGATGTCAAGCTGCATCATGAGAGCTTCAATCTCAAACTGCAGGTTTACCAGTCAATAATAATTCTTTGGTTCTCCTAAGGAAGGAAACTGAGACCAACACGAATGAGATTGGTTCCAACCCCGGCTTCCTTAGCCTGGGCTATGATTTACAATGACAATATACACTTGTTGCTTGAAAAATTGAAAACTAAACTTCTAAACATACTCTGATTCATATTTTCCATTGCTCTGAATGTTAAGTAAGTGAAATATTTTCTGTTCAATCTATTAGAATCACTAGAGACTGGACTAGCTCCTAGTTGTCATCTACTAAGAGGAAAGGGGATCCTCTCAGACTTTGCACCATACTAGGCACACTGAAAGTACTTGAAGTTCTCTAAAAATTCATACAGGATGTTGCTAGTCTAGTTCTTTCAAACCCTAGAAAGTACACAGATTTCAAGCAGCTATGCAACATTAATTAGGAAAAAAAAAGGTGGTTATTGAGAATATCAGTTACTTTCCCAGATGTCTTCTATCTTAATTTCTTCAAAAATATTTTAACTACTTGACAGAGAAAGTAGTGGAGCAGTCCGGAACTTAGAACAAGAAACAACAGTGAGAGAAAGGTAGAGACCACATACAGTGACTTTTCCCCTGTACTTGTATGACCTCCTGAGGATACAGCAGGTCCCTGCGAGGGAACTCAGAGTAACAAAGAATTCCTACAGCTTTGCTGGACAAAACACCAATCTCTTCTTTTAAGCGCTGTGCCACGAGCACAAAACAGGATAAATGAAAATTCTTTCAACTCTTTAGGTAACAGGTTAAACTCAAATACCTAAGCCTACCAGAGCTGGAGGCAAATATGTCATGAAGTCTTTCTTCCTTTAACAAGAAACACATATGTAATGAATGAGATGCAGTGTTACTATAGTTTCCTGAAATCACTATAAACATTTACCAAATGTAATTTCACCATACTTCCTATTCCCATTCATTGAAAATCAGACAAAATATCAAGCACCGAATATCTAAAGTTACAAGAAAAAGGTCAATTTGCTTTTCCATGTAAGTATGGCAGTGGAACATTGAACAGTGAGCAGGTCCCTTCACAAGGGAGAGAGCTGTTCTTGTGAGATATGTTAAAGATCTTTTTGTGCATCCTTAACAGAATCACAGCTGTCAGAGGTTGAAATGTTCAGCTAGAGGACTAATGAATTAAGTGGACTGTCAATTTCTGCACAATGCCTGTATTTGTATTAAAGCTAATTTTCATCTCATTTCCCCACCATTTTTCCAGCCTCCTCACCATTTTACCAGCATGAGATTTGACAGCTTTAGCCCCCAGTTACCAAGGGTAAAATAGATTTTCCCACTGGAACATAATGAAATACATCTTAATACATTTTTACAAGTTGTGAGAATTGTTCAGGAAAGAAATCTTCAACAAAGGGTAAAACAACTAAGGTAATTAATGTAATTGGCATGTAGAGAGACTAATATGTAGCTTCACTCTAGATTAATCTCAACTGAGTTGGAACCTGTCTTATTTTCTTACATTTATCTTCTACAACATTTATCTTTATATACTATCAATAGTTTCTTTCTTTCAGCTCAATATATACACTTAAGAGAAAATTAAATGAGAAACAATTTGTTTATTAGAATGCATTTACCCTCCTATTTTTTAGGGTTCTCTTCCAGAGGGTTTAACAAGTTTCAGACCATTTTGAACCAAGAATTCAGAAAAAGCTTTTATAAATTCCTGCTTGTAACCCAGTCATAACTCAAAGAACTGCTGATAGATCTATTTTTAGTTCATCCCCTTTCCAATAGTGCTTAAGAGTTCTGCAACAAATACACATGATTAATAAATCTAAAATCTGGCAGAATAATAACAGAGAAATATTTCACCTGCTGAGTTCTTCCTAAAAAAAGCAGAAAACAGAGCTAATTAAACAGAAATCTCATCACATTTACCTATAACTAGGAAGTTAAGTGCAACTCACTAAGAAAAACATCAAATGAAGTAGCTCAAAACAGTGTACTATAATACAACAACAATATATTTTACAATATATATAAACCATAGATTCACTATTCATTTAGCTAATTGATTATATAATAACTTTCTAGCTATTTTTAGGTCCAAACATATTTTCCCAAGCATTATAATGTTTGCTGGTAGCTTTGGTTGGGTTGGTTTTTTTGGTTTGCTTGTTTTTGGTCTTTTTTTTTAATCATTCTATGTAGTCAAAATAAGCTACTTAAAATATTTGTGGTATGATTTCTCTCACAGAAATCTTACAAACTCCCCATTGCATCTTCAAGTGCCTATGCTGCTACCACCTACGGTTTGAGACTCAGGTAAATTTTATTCTTCATTTGCCTCAGGGAGATCAAATGACTCTAGCTGGCAGAAGTAGGTAGAGTTAACCTGTTCATGAATTGTACAACATGTCTCTGTGCAAGTCTGAAATACAGCTGGAAACTAAAGGAAAGCAATGGCAAAATTTTGAATATATGTCATATTACAATTTTAAATATTGTAATTTCCCTACTGGTGACATCTTAACGCACATCAATGAACCCTTCAAGTACAGCTTAGTACAGTTTAGCCTATGGCTATGTTTCAGTGAGGGACAATCCATCTCTCTAGGAGACAAAAATCAGTACAAATCCAAGAAGTTACGTGTCTCACAATGATCTCAACTTACACTCCTTAGAAATCTTTGGAAGAAAAACAGGAAGAAAACCTTTGACTCTTTCTCCAAGTCATTCTATTTTTCTGTTTTGCCTAAAACTTGAGTTTTAGAATGAAACCCACTGACTAACAAGGCAAACCAGGCAAAGTAGGATGAGACTATCTTTTTCCTTCCTGTTATATTGGTGCAAGAAAAGTAGGACAGAGGCTAAATTATTTCATTACTATTGAACTTAATGGACTTTAAAAGGTTGTGGATCAACCTCATGAATTATTATGGTTGAGACAAATTATTTACATAACTTACTGATAAGTTTATCATTGCATGTCCTGAGATATATTTTATTAATTTTCAAGATGCATTTATTTCACTGTAATCATTTTCATGTTGAAGTCCTGTCCAATATGATAAACACCAATTAGTATGACAGAAAGCCTTTGTGACAGAATTACAAAGAATGTCTGCAATTAAATTATTTCCACAAACTAGGAAACCGCTTTTCTTTCATTTTGTTACATTATATAATAATAGAATCCTCTAAGTATATCTGATCCATTATTAGAATTTGTATAAGTACATGAAAAAACAACGTATTTTTTAAAATTTTGGAATCTGCCAAGTAGAACTTTATGGCAAATGCATGGTCCTGCTCCTGACCATCTCTTCACTATTCTGCCCACTCCTCCTTCCTCCTGCCCCTAATAGGATTTTTCTGATTATATGGAAGTGATGTGTACTTGTTTTCCCATGGTTAGAGAATCTGAGTTCATGGAAAATCCCCCAGAGCCTTTTCTCCTTCAATTATAAGGATCAGTCAATATGGTTTCTTTGGGGAAAGGATAATTACTTGCATTTTTGCTTCTCAAAACTTTATTAAAATAAATCTATTTATATCACACTCCAGAGAGTTTGGGAGTTGACAACTGTATTGTTAAGGACAGATTATTTTATGAGTCCATCCCTCAACATGGGAATTCTTTCAACATCTTTTCCACCAGGAGGCTGACGAACTGAAACAGAATATTCAGGAAAGAGATGTGAAACAGCATAGGCAGCTGACTTCATTTCCACTGCCAAAGCCTGGACAACCTGAATTCTCACATCTGTGCATATCACCAGAGCAAGGTAAGACCCCAAACCAGAACTACAGTCAAACCACTTCTCTAGAGAATTAAGTTTTCCATGCAGAAAGTAAAAAAAGTTATTTGGAAAAAAATCTTTACATTTAGTTGAAATATGCATAAAATTCACTGACACAACAGGTTAAATGTTGGAATTAAACCAAGGACAATTATCAACTATACAAGTACATTTATGCACAAGGAAGGTAGTATATGAAACATTTGAGAATACACATGGATTCTGTTAATCTTTGTTTTAAAATCTCCAAAAATTTAAGTATGACCTCTTAGAAAAATCTTCCTAAACCCATCAGTTTGAGCACTGGTTAACAAGCAGACAGTGCATACATATCCCAGAGCATAACAGCCAGTTGATGTAGTTGTAGTATATTCTTACCCTGTTGTTAGCTCATAAGCCCAGCACAATCCCTGCCCCCACTGCCTGACAACAGTAACAGTACTCAGTGTGTTTTATACTGAATCAAACAGCATAACAGTTTGCATTATCATTTCTATATTGGACCAGTATTTTTTCTCTGGGAAAACTAAAACCACTTAAGAGGTCTTTTAGCTAAGTAGTAACCTCTTTGAGCAGAACAATCCGTCTTTCCAGAGGATACAGAGCATGCATCATAGTGAGGAGGTGAATGCCTGGCTGTCCAGCTGTATTTCATGGGTCTACCATGAGAAGCCAGGCTTCTTGGAAGCTGAAGGGATCCACCTGACTAAATGGAGCACTGTGCCTCTTTGCCAACAAGCTGGTCAAGCAAGGGCTTTAGTCTAGATGTAGTAGTGGAAGAGGATGGAGTTTTGAGCAACACTTAAGAGCCAAGCGCTGCTGCTGCATTAGGAACCAACAGGAAAATACCTGTGAAATGCTGCAAAGCACTTAGGGCTTGTTCCTCTAAAAAAGTGGCATGGTCCAACAGCCCAGCTGACATGGCTCTACACCAATGCACGCAGCATGGATAGCAAACAGGAACTAGGAGCCACTGTATAGCTAGAAATCTAATCAGTATCACTGAGACTTGTTGGCCTGAATCACAGGACACTTCAATCAATGGCTACAAACTGTCCCAAAGGAAGGAAGACAGGGGGCTTTCCATGGTATAGAAAAAAGTGGATCAATTGCACAGAGCAGTATTTGAAAAGCAGCAATGTGTGAAAGTGTGCAGGTGAAAAACAGAGGTCAAGCCAACAGAGGAAGCCTCATGGTTGGTGTTTACCACAAGTCACCTAATGTAGAATGTGCTGGTGAAGCCACTTTACTTCAACTACAGGAAGAAGCATCAAGCTCACAGTCTGATCCTGCAGCAGAGCTTCAATCATCCTGTGCCTTCACTTTTATTTACTATGTAAGACTCTATTATAATAAAGTCTGTTGACCTCTTAGCTTTTAAATGTTCTTCCTCCCCACATAATAGTTTAAAGATTTACTGAAACATTTGAGTTTCTATAAACAATCTGTGTTACTTCTATTTCAAGTTCTGCTTTAGAAGTTGTCTTTCTTAGATCAAGGCTTCTCAAAAAGACAGTTACAATCTTTTGACATTCGTTTTAAGGACAAAAATATAAAAGTTTACTCTTCCCACATATTGCAGGTTGCACATCAACATTATCCTCATTATATTTTTATATTTTTCAGCCATCACCCCACAGCTGCACTCACTCATCACTTTTCTGATTTGCATGTTCTAGAAATGATCTCAGAAACTGCGACAGTTGAGATTTTGTATGTCTCTTCAAGTGTTAGAAATATAACCTATGAAATATAGAATGGAGCAAAAGCAACTTTTCTTCTGATTTACAGCAGTTCTTTCACATTTGCACTACAGTATTTCTTTCACATTCTACTTCCAGAGGACTGTTTTTAGCTCATGTCTGCTCTCTTCCAAACATTCCCTTTTCAACACTCCTTCCCCTATTAGTTCTGCAAAAAATCATTTTGATTCCATAAAGAATATTTATTTTCTTAATGCATATAAGAATCACAAAAGAGTAATAAAAACTAGCATTGAAATTATTGATCCAAAACTTAAACAATAAAGAAAAAATATTAGAATAAAGAACCTTACAGCTGCTTTCTTTGAAGTCACAAGTAGAACACAGAACTGATATCAAATCACATACAATCACACCACAAAAAAATTAAAAGAAATCTTTGGAACACAGCAGTATTCAGCTGACTCAGAGTTACTCAAGTAGCTTGCTTCATGTAGAATACAAGCCTGTTTTTCTTCTCAAGTCACACCTTACCTTTGCTTCCATACTGTTCTGGTGGCAGGTCATAAGGTACAGGAAAATATGTTGCTGCATCTTTCCTTTCTGGAAGCTTTTTCTGTCCTACATCAAAGTAACCTTTGTCCAATCCCTATGAAAGAGGGGAAACATACAGAAGAAAATATTTATTAGTTTCTGGGGAAAAAGACAAACAATTTGCCATGGATGTTTTCTCAGTGAGCTATTTTAATGAACAAAACCTTTTGCCTCCTTTACTGAGATTAGATACTTCATGAAGCACTTTCATGTCTTAAAAACTCAGCTTCTCTTACTTCTACTATTTCAGCTCTTCTCTTTTTATTAGATCCATTGGCTTGACCCCACATGTGGGTCCATATTGGATATATTCTGCCTTCTCAGGGCCTTACACATATGCCAATTTATTTCCATGTTCACTAGGTGAAGTCCCTTGGTGTTTAATATTTACCTAAAGTGAAAAGCTTCAAAAATTTCTCCTTCTTCTTAGTTTCATTCTGACCACATGAATTGTGTGCTCAGGATGTTTCACAAGCCAAACTAGAAATCACTTTGTGTTACAGAAGCAAGTCTTCAAATCTGTGTTTTTCACACATCTTGGGTAACATCATCCATGGACACAAAAAATTTAATGAAGATTTGAAACTGTTAGCATAAAAGCTTCAAAGACTAGACTTATATTAGAATGACACCATTACTGTCAAACAAGGTTAAGGACTATAAAAAGAAAAAATGCAATACAGTACAAAGGCAGAGATTTAGAGGATTTAAAGTGATTCAGGTAACTTGGGCAGATGGTATTGCTTAGCTACTTCTCCAGAGAAACTGGATCCCAACTGTAGCAAGTTACACAAAAGCAAAATCTCTTTGTTCTGAGATTTCAAATAGCTTACTGTGAATCAAGTACACTTTGATTAGAACAGACTAGGAATTTAAAGATTATCAAGTTTTTTTATTTATTTATAAAATATTACTGACAACTATTTTTCTTTCTAAAATCATAGACTAGATTGGGTTGGAAGGGATCTTCAAAGGTCATCTAGTTCAATCCCCGTACACAGGACAGGGACATCTTCCACCAGTAGCAGGTTGCTCAGAGCACCATCCAACCTGATCCTGAATGTTCCCAGGGATGGGGTATCTACCACCTCTCAGGGCAACCTGTGCCAATATTTCACTATCCTCACAGTAAAGAATGTCTCCCTTAGATCTATCCAAATATACCCTCTTCTAGTTTAGAACCACTGCCCCTGTCCTGTCCCTACAGTTCCTATTAACAAGTCTGTCTCCACCTTTCTTACAAGCCCCCTTTAGGTATTAAAAGGCTGCAATAAAGTTTCCTTGGAGTCTTCTCTTCTCAAGGCTAAACAACCCAAGCTCTCTCTATCTTTGCTCATAGGAGAGGTGCTCCAGCTCTGACCATTTCTGTGTCTCTTCTCTGGACTCAGTTCAACAGGTCCTTCCTGTGCTGGGACCCCAGAGCTGGATGCAGCACTGCAGGTGGGGTCTCATCAGAGCAGAGGGGCAGAATCCCCTCCCTTGCCCTGCTGACCATGCTACTTTGGATGCAGCACAGGACAGAACCGCCTTTCTGGGCTGCGAGTGCACATCGCCAGCTCATGTCCAGATCATAACTTACACTTTATTCAAGCTCTATGGTCCACCAGTCTGAGTTTTACAGCATTACTGTTTTGTGATAGTACAAGCAAGCATCCTAATTACCACAAAAAAATCCCCTGGTATTCAAACACACACACAGTCTGAATGGAGAGTCCCATCTATATACACTACAGCAAGTCTTTCTTCACTGGAGTTTTACACCATCAAATGTTATCATTTTAAGTTGGAGACAGCAACATCTACATGACCACACAAAGCATGGGAATCAATGCAGCCTTGTGCCGCCTTCTTTAACATTCAAGAAGAGTAACCTAGAGAAAGGAGAGCTGCCAAAGACAATGTCAGACAGCAGTTCTAGCAAGTCAGTTCAAGAATCTCCTTTAGAATACAGATGCATCTTTTGTCTCATGACCCAAAGTAAGAGCAAACCATAGGTTATGATGTAAGAAACATTATATATTATTTCAAGGACTAGGCAAAAGCCACTGCCTTTTAAATGAAAGGACAGAGGAAACAAACAAACAAGGTCCGTGCTAAAGGGCTGCATGAAAGAAAATCCAGTTTGAACTGCCATTTCTCATATCATTTAAGTCAGATATTTTGATAAGTCTTCATTAAAACCAGGCTACAGTGTTTTGTGGAGCTTAGCCTTGAGGTAACAACAAACCAATGTAAATATGCAAGATTATTTTTAAAAGCTCATAAACATCTAAAGGCTTGAAAATGACTGGAAAAAATTCATAATTACTTAGACAAAATGCAACCATCAATTTGTATAGCCTTACTTCCAATGAATTTGGATCACTCAGAGATTGGTAGAAATTTCATGTAAAAATGCAAATAACCATACTTCTGTTTGCAGTGGAAAGAACATGAAATATGCCAGGGACTCTATAGCTCACCAACAACAGGAACTGTGTAGAGTGGTGGTGGTGCCAAGAGATTTTTTTTCATAACTCCCAGCAGTCAGGCTGCAGTTGATGGGAGGGTCTGGGCAGTGTGTATTCCTAGATACGACTCACAAGATGACATTTAAATTGTCATACATTTAAATGTATGTGACATGTATGAGGTTTGATTGCCCAGACATCCTGTGACCTTCTCTTCTACATCACCTACAGAAGAAATGTGGAACAGCAGAGAACGTTTCTCTGCCGAATTGTGAGATGGTTCTTATGCTACAACAAACTTCATATGCCTGATCAACAGTACCAAAATTACAAAGCTGCTGCTTGGCACCATCTGAGTTGGACATTTGTGAAACTCTTGCTATCACAAAGCACGGTGTAAAACACAACCTACTTCAGCCTACAAAGCAAGGACATTTTTCATTGGGGTTTTTTCCCATTATCCATAGTTTTCTTCAGCTCAGCAATATTTTTGTTTTTGCTTAATTTCTTCTACACTCCATACCCTTTTATTTCTTCAGTATCTTTCTTTTCAGGCATTTTGCTTCCTTCTCTTGTCCTACAACGTTGCTTTTCTCTGTCTTCTTCTTCCTCAGTATTCAACAATTTTATTTTCCTCTTCTCTGAGAGACTCTGATGCTGTCCCCTCACATGCTGCTTGACTCCACCAGTTCATCCCAAACCTGTTTTATTTGCCTGTCAGAATTTAACCTATAGAGATTTTCCATTCAGGAAATATTCATCTACGAAAAGACATTTAGTTTTCCTCAAAACACCCTGGAGTAAGCATCTAGTTTGTGGAATACATTCTTTAACAAGGCTCTCTGAGGAGATTCACATGCTTTTAAAAATAACTCATGTGTCTATCTTCACACAGAAATTGAAGTAAGTCACACACTTTGTCTGTTTTGAGCATTTCCTGAACGTTGACAGCTCTCATTGCTGTTTCCAAAAAACAAACCAGCAGGATCTTGCCTAAAATAATTTTGTCTGACTTGTAAATTTTCCTCAGCCATATTCTATTCTTTCAGAATATTTCCCTCTGCAGCTTTATTTCACTCTTTGACTGCTGGTTACAGCAATACATTTTGAAATGTTAATAAATACATATCTCAATTGGGAAAGAATTTTTTTTGTACTTATAAAACTTTAGGTGCTGATATGGCTTCTATTAGTGCCTTAGCATCACACATTGAAAACGCAGTAATTGGGAACAATGGGAAAAAGAAGTTTAACAGCTTTTAAAACACTACCTTCCAGTTTTTGAGGGTTTTTTTTTCCCAAACACAAAGTAGATTGCAGGCTATAAAAAAAGGAGATCACATAAAATAAAGGTAAGAATTGCTAGCCCTATTGAAGTGGGAATTAAGACTGATACCATCACAGCATTTTGATCCTACTGAAGTAACTTTTAACAGGAGACAAATGATTATCCCACTGGATGATTATGGGACTATTGTTTCCAATGCCAGTAAAAAGAAAAAAAGTCTTCTTTGGAAAAACCATTTAAAAACTTGCTAGTTTGGGCAGCAAAGAATTAAGGATGCACACAAATTTTACAGTGGCCATGTTTATCTGGCCAGCAGAATACACAGCAAAACCCTTCCTCAACACTGGCTGCAATTATTCAAAAGAGAGCTTTTTTCAACTGTACCAGGAGATTTTTTTTCTTTTTTTATGAAGCCTACACTGACAAACTCAGGTATCTAAACCCAAAGTTTCTTGGTTTGGAAAGTATGTGTCTGGGTGTCTTTAACACTGGAATCTGAAAACCTTGTGGCAGTTCTGTGAACACTTAAAGCAAGGCTTAACATCCTCAAGTCTACATATAAAATCTTGGTTTACTTGCTTCGTATTAGCTTTCCCACTCCCATTCTACATTACATGGGATGAAAGACATCACCTAAAACTAGAAGAAACCAAAGAAGAAAGTGGTACTACATTGCCTTGGAAGTCGATGTTGCAGTCAAAGAACTTAACAAACTTGACTTTGGTTCTGCTCTAAGTTGAGCTATGACTGAAGGTGCCTGGCTCAGTTATTTGAACAGAGCAAAAATTTAAGCAGTTCAGTTCTGAAAATCACAGGCATAATGCCTGGCTGCTCTCTAATCCAGATTCAGTTCATACACCCAACCCCAGAGTCAACTACAAAACAGTACTTCACTCCAGTGAGTATTCACCATCAAATACAGCACTTCAGAATCTGAAATAATTTTGTTAGTTGTCCGAGTTTGATTATCTAGATATAATTGTAGGATTTGATAGCACTGGGTAGGCAATTATAGATAAGTTTTCAGTTTAATAGCATCTGTTATATTTCTCTGAGCTTGTATTTCTAAAAGCTGACTAAGCCAGCACCACATTCAACAAACCTATAAAAAGATTTAGGTAATTTACAAATTTTTATACTATTTTACAGGTCAAGCTCAATTTATCTCAACATATTATCAGACACAGAAGCTGTGAGGAAGCCATTTACTTAAAAGGCTTTCCATTAGTCACTTCCAAGATTTTTCAAACAAACTAATTACTGGAACATGCTTCCCAGAACTCCATGCTTTTTGGTCATTGTGTTCTCACTACATGTTTTACCTGTTAAAGATGTACTTTATCTCAGCCTCTGGAAAGGAATCCCCAGCAGCTGAAAGAGCAAGTTGAAAAAGGGAGAATGTAGATGTAGGAGGTGAGAAAGAGAGATGGAGATGGAAAGGGAAATGTAGTTCAAACACAGGACAATCTTTCTTATAAACATTACTTTTTACTCAATAGAAGCTTGTGATCTAATGCCAGTATCAGCTGATTTTTCCCTAAACACTAAAACTGTAAATGACAACAGCTGCTGCTATATTGAGAACAACCATTCAGCATATTTCTGAGAGTCTGTATTAGCACACCAGGCCAAGACCCAACCTCAAAGCATAATTCTGGAAGCATTTTTTTAAAAGACAAAAACTGGCAGTCAGCTGATAGCAAGTGAGGAACGATCCACTTCCAAATTTGTATTCAGCAGAAAATAGAAGGCACAAACTGCAGAGCTAGAGGAGTTCTTAAGACAAGTTCTATGCAAATACATCACAGTAGTGTGGCCAAGTAGTCCCAGGTGCTGGATTAAGGCTTCAATCTCTTCTGGGACACGGGTTCAGCTTCCATCACTGCCAGAGATATTTTAATGGTTGGATTATATTATCTTAAAGCTCTTTTTCCAGCCTAAATAATTCTGTGATTCTATGATGCTAAGTCTTAACTTGTACCAGAATACATGTCATGAACTTTGTGATAAAACTGCCTGAAACAACCTAAAGAAACAGAACTATCAGAAACTGGCAGTACTAAATCAGCATTCTGATAGCTAGAGCACACTGAGTCCCTTGAGGCCTAGGAAAGTTCAGTTATGTTTCAAAGCACTTCATGTAGTTTATACTTTGCTTTTATATATAGTTTATATTACATTTTTATAACTTCAGTTGTAAAGAAACTTTTCTGTTTCTAAAAATTTAGTCTATTCCCAGTTCTCTGTTATCTTCACTTAAAACCACTCTGCCACATAGCATTCTGAAACCACAATGAACCAGTGTGACAAGCAGACCAAGTTATCGAAGAGCACTTTTTATGCAGAGTTAACTGCAGGGCATATGAATAAAAAATTCATAAACTAAGCAGTGCAACTGGAGTATCAGATGACTGACTGCATGTACTTAAGCCCAGTATCAGTTTTTGTCTGACTACCTCCTTGTTACCTCCTTGTTGCAGGCACTAACTTGTCAGAGAAGAAAGAAAAGCAGTTGCAGTCTCTCTCTCTGCTTTGCTCCCACATACACCATATCATGTGACTAACCAGGTGACTTGTTCTCTTCTGGTTGCCTGTCTTCACAGATAATTACCACTATATAGGAAACTGGGAGAAAAAGAACTAAGTATTCTCTTCCAAAATGTGTACTGCTACATATTCTTGCAAGTTTTAAATGAGTTTCAATTAAGTTGTGCTCTGAGAGGTCTGAAACTGAAACATAAGACTATATTGTGCACACTGACAGGTTTTAGTACAGCCATCTAAAAGCCACAGAAATTATAGAAAGCATAGGAACTTTCTATAATTCACAAAGAGAGGTGAGGGCTGTAGAGAAAAACCACTGTATTCACACCATGGTTAGCTAACCTGTTACACACCACTTTGTAAAAAATATAGCAGGCCAAACAGACCCAGTGAGGAGAACCTTGAGAAAATCATTGTGTAATAGTTCTATATCTGGATCTGTTTCTCTAGAATCATATTTTCATCAAGTACAACCGTTGTCCCTCTACTTACCACCCTCCCAACCCAAACGATACAGAGGAAAAAAATTTGAGAAAAGAGTAAAAGTGATAAAAAACTATCTCCCCCCTAGGAACAACTTAGCAGGATAAGAACTCTTCAGTCTAGACAAAGACAAAGGTGTCTGGAAAGAGAGGTATGAAAAGGATGATTAGGGATCACATGGTTCTTGCATCTTTCAATGCAAGAAGAAAAAACCTTCCAATGAGTAACTTTCAGAACACTGCTTCATGTGACATTATTACATTGTGGAACTCAGCCAGAGCAGATTGTGACTGCCAAAAGCCTACAGAAATTTAAGAGAAGACAAGAGATGCTTACAGAATAGGCCTCTAAGTCATGAGATATGCAGGGACAAACTATTACATACATGCCTGGCCATTATCCTTTTCCAGAAGCATTTCTGCTTTTGACCACTGAGTTTTGAAATGTTCCTTCGATATGATCAAGTAAAGCCTTCTACTCCCCCAACAATGGCTATTTTAAAGTAACCAGAGTGACAAAAAGGGAAAGGTCCAGAAGCTTGGCTCTACTTCATACTGCACATCATGTTTTTCTTACCCAGATCCTAGCCATTTATTCCCATTTTCTATCCAAAACTTCATGGACCATCATTCTCCATAAGCTCAGGCCAAAAGATGGTTACCTCAATATGATGTCCCCACTCACCTTTCTGCCCCTTGAATTTGTCCTTCCTACTTCCTTGCATTAGCCCTCACCTGATCATGTTGAGCTGGTTCATGGAATGACTTTGGAAACCTGTCCTGTTTTGTTTTGGCCAGCCTGAACTGGTTTAAGGGATAAGAGCACTGATGCCAGTACAACTAAGGAACTGAAGACAGCCAGAAAGTTGTGGTCAATGGTTCTATATCCAGGTGGAGGCTGGTGACAAGTGATGTCCCTCAGTGCTGTCTTGGGACTGGTGCTCTACAGCACCTTCACGGGTAACACAGACAGCAGGACTGAGTGCTCCCTCAGCAAGCCTGTCTATGACACCAAGCTGAGTGGTGCAGTTGACACACTTGAAGGATGGATTGCCATCCACAGGAAGCTGGACAAGCTCAAGAAATGGGCCCACAAGAGCCTCATTAGCTTCAACAAAATCCAGAGCAAGGTGCTGTACCTGGGTCAGGCAATCCCAGACAGGAGCACAGACTGAGAGAAGTCACTGAGAGCTGCCCTGTGGAGGAGGACTTGGGGTACAGGCCAGACATAACCTGGCAATGTGCACTTGCAGCCCAGAAAGCCAATTGTGTCCTGCATCCAAAGCAGTGTGGCCAGAGGGGCAAGGGAGGGGATTCGCCTCCTCTGCTATGCTGTGACCTCACCTGCAGTGCTGCATCCGGCTCGGGGGTCCCCAGCATGGACCTGTTAGTGCAAGCCCAGAGAAGGACCACAAAGATCATCCAAGGGCTGGAGCACTTCCCCTACAAAGACATGCTGGGAAAGTTGGGGTTGTTCAGCCTGGAAAAGAGATGGCTCCTCATTTCAGTCTTCCAGTACTTAAAAGGTGTTTATAGAAAAGCAGATAGAATCCTGAGTAGAATTCAAGGTTCAGGATAGAATGCAAGCCGAATGTTTCCAATGGGGGTTTGGAGGAAGGGGTAGCAGTGGGAGGTGGAATGAGGTTTTGTTGTTTCAATGGGGTTTTTTAAGTGCAAAGTTTGCAGATTGGCAAGATCTAAAACAGGTATGGTCATTCTTGGCAAAAAGACTAACTCAAATATTCCTGATTTTCTACCCATTTGATGTATGCACAGAAAAGCCACAGCTAGAACAAGAATACTCAAATTATGTTACATGTCTGTGTCATCTGGTGATCAGTTATGTTTACACAAAATTCATAATTTACTAGGTACAAATATACCAGTACCATAAATTCTTTGCTTGGCAACATCTGGAGATAGCCAACGAAACTAGAGTGGCCAACATCCAACAACATTATTTATCCCTTTCAGGTCAGTTGCTGTTAAAAGTCAAATTTTTGCACAACTTTGTTTGCTCAATGCTTCATTATTCTGTTATTAATAGTTGTTTACACAAATGGCGTTTCCTTTTTTTAGAGCTCACTGATATAAAAAGCAATGCTTCCTACTATAAGAAGCTGTAGGATTTTTCTTGTTTCACTCTCTGTTAAACATTTTCTTCCACATAAACCCTGCCGGAGAAAAACATCTCTAAGGTTCATGATATCAGAGACCTCACTACTACGCAAACTCATTATAAATGTCAAGAGTGAGGTACAGGAGTTCTTTAGCTGCAGTCAGAAACCATCCATCTTAATAAGCAATCTCAGGAGACTACAATTATCCTGTTATGGTAGGCAAACATTTTTACAATGTCATAATATTAGTAAATATTCATTTGGGACTACATTATTAATCAGCAGAAATGACAGAACATTATGTGATTATCTGTGAATGTTATCTAGGAGATAAATACTCTTCATCAGCAAAATATTTCTAAGGACTTTTAGCATACAAATACTTTTTCAGAGAAACTTGCAGTTTCTTCCCTGGAAAGAAGAAATTTCACAAAGGAAGAAGTTTGAATGGTTTGTGATCATAGACCAACTGCTGTTGAGAACATTTTGGTACTATCAGCTCACCAGAGAGAAGGAGGAATCAGCCATGTAACAAAAAACTTGCATCTCCCCACGTCAGGTAATAGACAAAACCCAACCCAAACAAAGAAGGGAAGCTTTTTTCTTAAATACAATGTACAGTTAAGGACTTTCTACCACAGGATTTTGCAGAGGGCTAAAACCCAGCAAAACTAGTTCAACAGGGAACTTGATTCTGAGACAGTCACATGACTGCAAATGCATTTCAGAGAATGAGCAAGAACAGCGACCGGTGCAACATTAGGACTCATTTCTCACGTTACAACACACACATCTTACTTCAATGCGAATATGCACCCAGAGCCTAGATTTAAAAAGCACAAAAGAAGAGATTTGATCAACCTTTCAAGTAACACTTAAGAGTATATGTTACAATTTTAAAATATTATTGCCTGTCAGTAAGAGGAAAAGTTACAGCAATACCAAATCCGTATCTGCTGTGTAGGAAAACAAGACTCTATGAATACCTCACAAATTCCATTTCCTATTAACTTTCTAATCTGGAAATACAGAACCTACTGACTGGATTATTCAGTTATGCTTGTATTCATAAATATTTGCAGATTTTCGTCATATTCCAGGATTTAAGCTTGAACTATGAACTTACAAATGCTGAAGGCAAGAAAAGAACTCCAAGTTCATAAGAACGAATCATCAGTTGGCTGCCATTTTTCTCCAGAGCTCCCCAAGCTGCTTTAGATAGATTGGCACTGTGAGGAGAAACAAAGCATATTAGTGAGGCACAATCTTCAGGGCAGAAAGCCTTAAATAACATAGTGTAGCAATGTCCTTCTAGCAGGAGAACTTAAATTCAATCAGAATAGTCTTCTCACCAAAAGTGACTTGGTTGTTATTCCTTACTGCTATTTTTACAGCACAGTGGGAGCAACAGAGACAATATGTAGAAAGGCATTCATACAACACATGTGGATAATTATACAAGCCTATTTCTGTCATACTGCTCTACAAGACAAAATCAGCCTTTTGAATCTTCTCTGCACATTTTAGAAAGGAATGTGGTACTGGTAAGTAGCTTCAATTTGACAACTTAGAAAGATTAAAGGCTAGCTCAAGACCAGTTACAATACATTTAGTACAGGGCAGGTTTGCATTTTACATTTTAGTACAGAGTGTTAAATAGTATCTTTTACTGTTGGCATTTTGTTCTTTGATCTATTTATGAAAACAAATACTTATCAAAGAGTATTTGTGTCAACTACAAAGCAGATCAATTTGGGAGTCAAAAATATATGCAATTCTGTTGTCAAAACCTACCTCTACAGCACAATACAAGATTTACACATTATGTTTCAACTGATGGACGTACTGGATGCTGTTTGGTAACAGCAAATGGTGGAACAGAAGAAACATGAGAAGAAAATAAAGCAACTATGAATTTCTGTATTAGTTGGAGTGAGCATCACATTTAAATGACTTAAAACCTTTTAAAAAGCACCACCACTGCAGGCAACGGTGTCAATGAGTAATGAAATTTAAGGAGACCAAATATAAAGAGAAAAAAATATTAAAGTAACTGAGCATTTAAGAGTAAGGACAGATCATAATCTGTAGAACATAGGGTTGTATAAAAATCAGTTTTGGCAAAACTGATACATCTGTATTTTTCGTTCACAACAAGACAATCTCTCTTCAAGTCAAGGAATTTCTTGCTTCCTCTTTTCACTTCTCTAACAACCGAACAACAGAAATATAAAGCTTATACTTCAAGGCAGACTGCTAAACAACTCAATCTGACAAAAGATCAGATTCCAAATTCTAGGTATCTGTATGTTTTATAACAGTAGGGCAGCCCAGGGATAACTTCAGCTAACGCAAACTCTAGCTATTTTGTAGAAACCAGCACATTCATACCATACCACAGCATATTCTAAAGAAACTTGACCCAAGATTTAAAAATATTTATCACTTTAGTGGGTGTTGAACCCCAAAACTGGCAGTCATGACTCAGACAAGATTTTAGTGTGATTACCAGCAGTTCCTGACAATCATTTCAATTTGCACCCTCAAATGGGGCAATGCAATGGAGAAACATTAAATATGGACAAAAATTCATATCACTAATTGAAGTATTATGAGGGTTATGAAGTAACTCACCTGGGCCTGCAGCTGACAAAAAACCCCCATATATAAAGTTCTTAAGTGAGAGCTGTACTGGTTAGATGTTTACCTTGTTACCAAGAACCATGCAATCTTCTGGAAGTCAGGAGAGAGTCTCATGTATGTCTTAATGTGAGGTATAGCGTGAGTTCGACCCGTGACTTCTGCTGACCATTTGCTAGAAAAGCAAAAGAATTCTTTTCATATATGGTTTTATTTTGAGGTCTAAAAAATACCATACTACAGTACCATGTTTTCAGGAACACTAATTATACTTGTCACACTCAATATTTATTTCTCCTAGAGAAAATCTTAAAATACCACATTTAACTGAACTGTTAACTAATTCTACTAGTAGTCAGATGATCAGGGGTTTTTTTCCTTACAATCAATCCAGAGAGATATTCTCCTCAGTGTGTCAGTGTCTCCTAACAAGTTTTTTTCCAGTTTCCTCCATAGATAGCAGTTCCACTTAGCACTCAAGGAACTAAGTCTAAACTTCTGGCCAATATATCTTCTTTGAAGACTATCAATAGTTATGACTTTAAGCAACTGAGTTTGGCACCAAACTAAACCTCACAGAATTTCCCAAGTTTATTACAATTAATTATCCATGACATGGCAGGGAGCAACTGGTAGATTGTTGCTGTTACTCTTCCTCTTTCTCTTTCTGTGCCTCTAAGCCACTGAGAAATTTGAGGATTTAAGAGAATAGAGGTCATATCTATGTATACATAAAAAAACTAGCTTAAAATAACAAGCCATTGCTGGATTAATTCAGCATCAATGTTACAGAACTAAACTGTAAGCAAGCAGTAAATATATGTACATAACTGAAGGTATGTAGTCACAGCATTAAGAAGCACTTTATGTTCACAGCTGTTAATCCTCACCAAAATTCAGGAAGAAAGCTTCCTAACACACCTTCCTTCACCCAAAGACATTTATTTCCCTAGATTTCAAGGAAGACTCTGGTTTCACCTGTCACAATCCTGTTTCCCTAACTTAGCATTCTCTTCTAACAGGCAAATCAAAAAGAATCAATTAACTCTGAAAAACTTGTGTGCACTGTGTTCCTCTAAAAGCCTGAGTAGATTGACTCAGAAGGGCTGGAATTATTTAGCTATGTTGACTTTCAGGACTAACACTTACATACAGTGCACTTAAAATTAAGAGACTTTGTATTTCATGGGTGAGGACCTAGTTACTTTAACAACCCTATCTCCCCTGATGAAGGAAACAAAACCTCTGAGAGCTGAACCTGTATCCCTAAAGGGCAAGAGCTGAAACACTCTGCATGTTTGATGCAAACTAGACTTCTTTATATTTTGATGCAAGGTGCATCAAAGTCTGTTTCTATAGGACAGATCAAGATATATATGACACAGAATTAGCTGACTAAACTTGTCTTCCCCTAAAAACTCCACACTTTCCATACATACAGATTGTAAGGCTGAATCTTGACTCAATCACCCTGGTTAATAGCTTTTCTCTCACAACTGACAGTTTAGGCAAGCACCTCTAAGTTTATGGGAGAAAAATAATTAGGTAATTATTTTTTTGGAAAAATAGTAGGATTGGGAATTTAAAATTGATTTTCTTTAGATTTACCTCACTGCTTTACTCCAGGACTAACTTCTCCCCTCACCACTAACTGCAGTTATTCTGAGATACTATCTCAGTCTACTGCTTTCTGCCTCCTTAAGACAGATACAAGTAGTGTGCCTTAGCAAGAGTGATACCACTTCTCTGCTATCTATTACCTACAGTACTCTAACTGCAGTTTGATTTCATCAAAAGTGATTGAAACTCCTATTTTAGAAAGTTAAAATTAGAAAGAGGAACATATATTTTGGCCATGTTTTCCCCAGTAGGACAATGCAAACATGTAAGGATTAAAAGGGGAAAATGCATGCTAGTTTTGGTTGGGATAGAGTTAATTTTCTTCACAAGGGCTAGTATGGGACTATGTTTGGTTTTGTCCTAGAAACAGCACAAACACACATATTTCAGCTGTCACACACAGCCTTTTCTGCCTCTCACACCACGCTACCAGCAGATAGGCTGGGAGGGGACACGGGCAGGACAGCTGGCTCCAGCTGACCAAAGGGATATTCCAGACCATACACCATTATGCTCAGCACATGAAGCTGGGGGAAGAAGGGGGTTTGTTAGTTATCCTTTAGCCTTTATCTTCCCAAGTAATCATTAGGCACAATAGAGCACTACTTTCCTGGGGATGACTGAACACGTGTCTGCCCATGGGGTATGATGAACAAACTAATTTTGCTTTGCTTGTATGTGCAGCTTTTGCTTTATTAATAAACTGTCTTTATTTCAATCCACAAGTTTTCCCATTTTACTCTTAGGATTCTCCCCCTTATCCCACTAGGGGGGTGGGAAAGCCCAATTAAGTGCCTTTGTGGTGTTGAGCTGTGGGCCAGGACTAAACCATCACAAAGTCCTGGAAATTTAACTGTACAGACATACCCAATTCATAAACAGAGACAGGAATAAGCAATTTTCTTCAACATCACCTCTTTCAGCATTTAGTTCTCTTACTTCAAAGACTTATTTCAAATCTATCCTAAGATACTGGCAACAAGGCCTGAGTAGAATTGAAACAACTAATACCATTAGTTTCAATCTAAGAGAACACTATGTTCTCTGTGTAGATGCTGTGTCTCTCATCTTTTATGATTTTAGGGGAACAACACTGTACTTCTGCAAACTGAGAAGAAAACTCGAAACTTACTCAAAACTTTATAAATCTAAAGAACATACAAAGCTCTAATACAACAATCATTATGGATCTGTCAGGCATATGTCAAACAAACTCTTGTCGAACCAACTTCTTCCACTCGTTGAAAATAGAATTTTGTCAAAGTAACTCCACAAACATAAGGCATGCAGTATTAAAAGCTAATCAATTAAAAGGAACATTAAAATACAACACTTGATCTACTATTCAAGCTAATTGAATGTTTTGAAAGCTGCAATTAACAGAAATTATTAATCACTGCAAATCTGTCCTCATAAATTAGTCATACTGGAAGGAAAAACAAGCAATAATACCAGAGAGAAAACTCTGCAAATTACTCTGTTTACACAGTAGCTAATCCAACAAAGCAGTCTAGTAATCATTTGCTACAATCTGAAAAGTAAAAACAATATTTAGTCACACTATTTTTTTTAAAAATTACAGTTCAGAACTGCATTATAGGTTAAACACACTCAACTGGGAGAAGACAGAAAACCAGCCCACAGACATTATAAAAGTTACCTGCCCAGGGCAGACGTCCTGCCTCTGCAGTTGAGAGGCTACAGGACACCATTTTCCAACTCCATTAAACTCTCTCTACTTGCAAAAAGGAGTTATTTATTCTCCTTTACTGTAAGCATAAAGATTTGGGGTATTTTTCTTGCAGCTCTGGTAGAATCCCTAGTTTCCTGCTGGTTTCATACTATCTTCCAGTATGAAGAAGAATTTTCTAAATTCCTCTATCCCCTCCATTGCCCAATGATTTACATTATAGCAAGCCTTTCAAACAGCTCATCTTATATTTACATCTCAGTATGAAGAATGTTTTCCATGTATCCAAGCTTCCATGGATAAAAAGCTGCTGTCTGTCTCCTGCCCTGTGGTGAGTGTTTACATGCAGGCTGTCCTCAAGGGCTACTGTCCTGCATTATTGCAGGGTGAGGGCCTGCATCTGGGTGGTCACTACAGAGCAATTACATAGGGCCACTGCCATCTGCAGCCAATTGAACAGATGAGCTGGAAACAGCCCTTTTGCTGCCAGAGCAGGTCCCTGTGTGTCCAAGGAGACAGGTATGTGGGCATTTTCTAATTGAAAAGGAATAAATCAATGAATTAAACCATTATTAAGGAACACTCTGTGTACTAAATAAGAGTAACTGAAAAATGGTTACATCTTTTTTCAAGTAAGATTCTCATGATGTATGACTACAGAAACTGAATTAAGACTGCACAAACACCCCCAGATTTATGGGTTTTTTTGCTTTTTGAATCATGACTGAACAATTTTGAAAGCTTCAAGTTGACTGCAGCTTTCTTCCTTTGCTGAATGTGTTCAGAGGACACAGTTTAAAGGCAGGACACAAAGCCTCACATGCTTTCTACCTCAGTTCCATTCCTTAGTCATTCACCAGCAAGGTTCACAACAGCAATCACCTTCACTCTAGAATGGAAGATGCTCTCTGCCACTAGCAATTCTATTTCAGTCCCCCAAATATATATCCAGCTGAACACAATCTTACCTGGTAAATTTTCTTACCAGAGCAACTTTCATCCGGAAGAGTTAAAAGCTTCCGATGAAAGGAACGGGAAGTTGTGGTCTTGTAAGAAGTTATAAGTTCTACTAATTTTTTTTTATCTTTGCAAAACAACTTTTCCCATTGTTCTCTAAACATGCATAAGTTTTTAACGATTCAGCCTGAGGGAGACATCTGGCATGGAACGTGCCACACTTAGAATTCAGCACAACTAGTAGCACATGGAAATAGAAATTCTTAATAGAAAATGTCAGGCATCTTTAACAAAAGATATTGCCATAAGGGACTGAGAATTTTTGCAGCACAACTGCTGCACTTAAAAGAAAAAAATAAAGCAACCACCAAGAAAAGCCTTCCTAGTCCTGCTGTGGCTCAGTTGAAATCCCACTAATACAGAAGCACAAGTGGGGAAAGTGAAATACAACTGGAAGTTAAAAAAAAAAAAGGAGTAACATTATTCCTGTTCAGAGAAAGAAACATTATATAAAAGTTTACAGAAACCTAAATCCAGTAGCAACATTATCCCATATAATCTTTATAAGTAAACAGCATGTTTTCTACCAACTGTTGCAGACAAGATCCAACAGATAAGGAACTAAAGGCCTTTATTTTAAGGAATTTAAGAATGTGATACTTGTAACTACTTCCACTTATTTGCTTTTAACACTCAAACATTACAGCGCTCACTGTAACTTTAAACATACAGTCTGGAAAAAAACCCCAAAGAATTGAGTTCTACTTACTGAAAATAGGAATGCAACCACAGCTGTTTCTGTGCTGTCTGTATACTGTATGGAAGTGAGCCACCAGCTTAAGGAAAAAAAAAAAAAAGAACATGTACATTTATTTTTTTCAAAGACATTCTAAAAGTAGCAAGCATCTTGGGGAATAAGCTATCTGTCCTACATTCATGAGTTACCTTCAGGAAACTGTTAAATGCTCCAGTAGTATAAAATGGTGTATACTTACTGGGGTTTTTTCCATTCTTATAATTTAGCAAGTTCCTAAACACTACACAGCACATTTACAATAGGAAAAACAAAAATTGTATCTAGGGAGAACTATAGGTAGTTTTTTTATATGATACTACTTGATATCAACAGATTGGAATCACTACCCATACAAACTAGAGGAAATAAACAAAAAGCTTTCAGAAGAATAAACCTTCCAAATCCCAAACAATGTTATTTTAAAAAGCAAGAACTTCTATGATGAAATTATATTTGCATTGATTTGATCTTTGGCTAATGTACATTGTGATTTCTTGAAATGGATTTAGGAAAAATCAGCCAGGTACACTGAATTATATTTGTGTTGTTAGTAAAAGCATGATGCAAAGTCTACTGTATTCAGTATGTCCTAGAAGATACCATAAGAACCTGTTACAAAAGCTTTACTACTCTCAGGAATGCACTAACTGCAGGAGTTCACAGAACTGTCCATTTGCACAAACATAGAGTCGTGTAATTCACCAAGTTATTTCACAATAGGAAAGAAATTACAGTATGAAGTCACTGGGCTGTAGATAACCAGATGTATTTAAAGACAACATAACTTAATTCTGGGAACCACACATACCTATAAATTTTCTGGCTGCAATTTCTACATATGTCCAAACACTAACCAGAGGAAAGACAAACTTCTGAAAACATTCATGCTAGCTCCATGTTCAAAATCCACCAGCTGCTAGAAGTCAAAAGCTGCTTTTGTGCATAGGAGCATAGGTATCCAGCTTGGAACAGCAACACTTTTAATGGTTCAGCAAAGCCAAAGAATCACTGAATCGTTCATGTTGAAAGCCCCCTCTGGAGATCATCTAGAGTAACTCCATGCTCAAAGCAGGGTTGAACAGAGCACACTTCTCAGTACAGTATCCTGTCAGGTTTTGAGTATGTTCAAAAACAGAGACTCTACAGCCTCTATGAGCAACCTATTCCATTTAAACAGCAGAAAACAATTTTGCTGTAAGGATAAATTGAGATACAGGAGATTCCCAAGTACATACATTGCCTTTTGTTCTTTCCCTGGTCACCAAGCAAAGCATCTGCCTCTATGCTGCATCTTCCCATAATTTATATACACTGCTAAGATTTCCCAGGAAAGCATCCTTCTTCAAGTTCCAAGAAGTAACCAGCTGACTCAGCCTCTCCTTCTATGACAGATGCTCCAATCCCTTATTCATCTTTGTGGCTTTCTGCAGTACTTTGGTTCAGTATGTCCACATCTGTATTGTACTGTGAAGTCAACAGCTGGACACAGCACTGCAGAAGTGGTCTTACCAGTGCCAAACAGAGAGGATAGATCACTTCCTGGCAATGTACTTCCTAACACAGCCCAGGATTCTGCTGGCCTTCTTGCTACAAGGGTGCATTGCTGGTTCATCTTCAGCTTAGTGACTATCAGCACTTCCTGGTCTTCTTCTGCAAAGCTGTTCACCTCTGTTAACCCCAAGCATTCACTTGTGCCTGGGTTACTCTTGCCCCAGCCCAGCACTTTGCACTGCCCGAGGCTGCACTGCAAGAGGTTGCTGTCTGCCCATTTCTGCAGCCTGCACATTTCCTCTGACTGAATGCATGGCCATCCAATACATCAACCACTCCTCCACAGCCTGCATTATCTGGAAACTCCCTACAGGTGTACTCTGCCCCACCATGCAGGTCTCTGACGAAGACATCAAAGCATGACCCCAGTACCAGTGCTTGGCACATGTCACCACTAGTGGCTGACCTCCTGCTGGCCTTTGTGCCAACACTCTCAGCCTCTGAGGCCTGGCAGCTCAGCCCGTTTCCAATCTGCCCCACTTTCCACTCATCAGCCTGTACTTAATCACATCATTGTAATGATGTTAGAGAAGACAGTGTTTAAAGACAAAGGTAAGCTAAACAACATCTAGGGGCACTCCTTATTCATCAAGCCACTTATCAGAGAAGGATTATCAGGTTAATTAGGCATAATTTCTCCTTTAAAAATCTGTGCTGACTACTCCGAGTCACCTTTATTCCATTATATATTTGGAAATATTTCCAGGATTCCTTGTTCCATCACCAGCTTAAGGATCAAGGTGAGGCTGGCAGGCCTATGGCTTCCTCTTACACTTCCTAGAGACAGGAAAGAATTCTTTTCTTTCAGTCCTCATGAATCTCTTCCAATTGCCTAGACCTTTTGAAGACTTGTTTTTGAGTAACAGAAGCTCCCTTGTATCCGAATACTACAGTAGCCATTCCTGTTTCAGGTTGGCTGGGGCTATGCTTTTACAAATATGACTTAATGAAAATAAACATGGGAATAATGAACAGAACAGCTGCATATTATAATATTGAAAAAAAAGACCAGTAACACCCTCCATTGTATCTGATGTGCAAAATGACATTGCAATCAAAACAGAACCTTGACTGAAACCTGAATTTTCTGCCAAAATGAAATTATGGCTGGAGTAAGAGCAGTGGGGAAGAGCTGTTGTTTCCTATACAGTGACATATGAACATGGCTAGGATAAAGGATACATACCAACACCCACAAAAAACCTTTTCTATTCAATCACAACAGGAGAGCTGGAGTCAGAGCTCCAGCAAAAGCAGTAAGATTCTACTGCCACTTACTCTGTCACATTCTCAGCAAGATGAGAATGTCATGTTCATTTTAACATCAACCACTGAAGTGACTTTGCAGGATATTATGACCACAAAAAGCAAATAAATGGGGATTTATCTACTTACCAGGATAGCCTTCTAGACTTTGCCTCACATTGTTCACAGTAGGATAAACCTTCATGGAGGTAGAACAAAAAGCAACTTTAATAACACAGCTCTAAATAGACAAGCTGTCAATTTTCAAAGACCTTAAGGAAAACTTAAGAAAAAGATATTAAAAGCTTCACTTTTCAGAATTAATAAATTTACACTGCAGCTTACAACTACAATTGTGCCAGTAACACAGAAAGTCTAGTATTTTTACCACTCTTACAGAGCTAACCAAAATCAGCTAGCAAGTCTCAAGTAATACTGCTTCAGCCACTTCCACAGTAGCCACAACTAGTTCCTAACATTATTTTATGAGATTTTAGTCTCACACCTCAAATACAAGATATGAGTATGCAGGGGCAATTAGCACGTAGTAAAGTCATAGTTTGACCATCATTTTTTCTTGATTTAACAAGCTCCTGACACAAACTTTTCTGCTCCTCCCCTTAATTGTGCTAATAACCAGAGGTATTAATGACTAAGGATTCAGTTACATCTCAGTAGGAAATCAGCTGCATCTACAAAATCCAATGGAAGACAAGCTATAGAATGAGAAGGTCGTTTTGATGGGATGATATATAATCTAGTATCATGTAGATGGAAATTATGGTACATTTTTATAGCTAATCATATACAACTAAACAGTATTAAGTTAGATATATATAATTTCATGATGGAAACTCTGTTACTGTCTTCCAAAAGTTAAAAGCAAACCAGTGACTAAGATTTCCAAAACAAATGAGTAAGTGTTAAATAAAGGTCACCAGCATCTCAAAGACATACCAAATGAATTGGGACATCACATTTAGGGAAAGTTGTCCCTCTGCTGCCTGCAGCCACCAGGCTCTCCTGGAACTCCGAGCACAGCCATTTGGACCCATCAGCTCCCATTGAACCGATGCTTGAGAACTGTCCAACAAGAGGCCAGGATTCCTGTGCTGGGACCGACAAAGCATGCTCCTTCAAAAGCTGGTGAGGGAATTAAAACACTCTTAGACTTCAACAGCCAAAGACTACCTTAGTTAGAATCAGTTTGGTATCACTTTTGATATAATAAATCCTCTATAATTCAATCCTGAAAATGAAGGAGATTAACATTCATACTACGTATTTAACTTTGCAATTAAAAAAAATCATCAGAATTTCCAAATAAACTTAATTCAAGAGAAGATTAAACATCGCAAGTTTTATCCAAAAGCATCAAAGCCAACCATTAAATAATGGGTGAAAAGAATGTCAGCAGCTCTTTCTAAAAACATGAAACATTAGCTTCAGAAGTCACAATAAACAAAACAACTAAATATTTTTTATATTTGGTGGCTGTTGGCCATAAAATTCCTCATTTGTCCTAAAGCCATGACACCCAGCTACAATAGAAGCCTACAAGAGGGGAAAAAAGAACAATTGAAGAGAAACTGAAATGATCCTTTTAGAGGAGTTCTTCAGCTGTGAACGGAATTTAAATCCACATTAAAAACAGATGGATATAGAAAGATATTAAATTGTATGTAGTTGCTACCTTTACCCCACTCAAGGGCAAACACACAATCTAATGGCTTCAGTCACCAATGTAGTATCATCAGGTCTACCTGTATTGTCACTAAAAACCTTTTTAAATCACAGGAACATCTGCCACAAGATCATCTTTCTCCCTTACAACCTTTTCAGTTTTATTTTTTCTTCGTTCTATGTCTAACTAGGCAAAAACCATCAGACAATGTGTACCAGAAAGCACCAGCTCTTAATGAGTAAAGGGCTATCTATAAGAGTAACATCATGCTGAAAGCAATGTGATACATAAATATTCTGTATGTCAAAGAAGTTTGCAACAGACAGCATTAGAATTTCATATAAAATTCATGACAGTATTTGAAATAACGCCACTTCAGCACGAGGTGCTGGTTAAAAATTCTTCAATTAATAGATGACATAAAATATCTCATCAAATTCTGGAATAAAAAAAAGGGGGTCCAAACCAAACAAGAAGGGTCCCTACAAACTTGATATATGGAACCTTGAAGATTTATTATGGCTTACCTGAACAAACATAAGACCTCTAAAGGCAAGAGAGTTCAACTATCAATATAATACTGTCATATTCACACCTAACCATAACCCTAAGTCCCACACCTACACATCTGTTAAATATCTTCAAGGATGATGACTCCACCACTTCCCTAGGTAGCCTGTTCCAATACTTGATTGACTTCAAAGGAATTTTTCTTAATATCCAAACTAACCTCCCCTGACACAACTTGAGGCCATTTCCTCTTGTCCTATCACTTGTTACTGGGGAGAAGAAACCAACCCCCACTCAACTACAACCTCCTTTCAAGTAGCTGTAGAGAGCAATAAGGTCTTCCTGAGCCCTTTTTTCTCCAGGCTGACCACCTCCAACTCCCCGAGCTGCTTCTCATCAGAACCATTCTCCAGACTCTTTGCCAGCTCTGCTGCCCTTCTCTGGACACACTCCAGCACCCCAATGTTGTTCTTGTTATAAGGGGCCCAAAACTGAACACAACACTCAAAGGTGTGGCCTCACCAGTGCTGTGTACAGGGGGAAAATCACTGCCCTGGTCCCGCTGGCCATACTACTGCTGACACTGGCCAGGATGCCATTGGGCCTCTTGGCCACACACAGGCTCATGTCCAGCTGTTGTCAACCAGCACCCCAAGGTCCTTTTCCACCAGGCAGCTTTCCAGCCACTCTGCCCCCAGCCTGTATGCTGCATGGGGTTGCTGTGACTCAAATGCAGCATGCAGCACACGGTCTTGTTCAACCTCACAGTTTGTTTCCACCCATTGATCCAGCCCATCCAGATCCCTCTGTAGAACCTTCCTACCCTCCAGCAGATCGACACACCCCTCCAACTTGGTGGGCTCAATAAGGAGCCCTGGGGAACACCACCTGTGACTGTCTGCCAGCTGGGTGTCACTCCATTCATCACTCTCTGAGATCAGCCATCCAGCCGATTTTCCACCCAGCAATGAGTGCACCCATCCAGAGCAGGAAGAGACAGTTTCTCCAGGAGAATCCTGTATGAAGCAGTGTCCAAGGTTTTACTAATGTTCAGGTAGACAACATCCACAGCCTTTCCCTCATCCACTAGGCTGTCACAAAAGGAGACCAGGCTAGCCAAGCAGGACCTGCCTTTCATACTCATGCTGATAGTGCCTAATGCACTGGGTATCCAGTCAACTGGGACCTCCCCAGTTAGCCAGAACAGCTGATAAATGATTGAAAGTGGCTCAATGAGCACTTCCACCAGCTCCCTCAGTGGATCCCATTTGGTCCCATGGACTTGTGTACATTTCAGTGCTGCAGCAGATCACTGACTGGTTCCCCTTGGGTTAGAGGAGTTTCATTTCACTCTCTGTCCCTGTCTTCCAGCTTGGGGAGCTGAATACATGGAGAACAGATCCTGCTGACAGAGGCAAAGAAGGCATCAAGCACTTCAGCCTTTACCTCATCCTTTGTCACTATGTCTCCCCCTGCATCCAATAAATGATGGAGATTCTGGTTAGCCTCCTTTTGTTGCTAATGTATTTATTATTTTTATTGTCTTTTTCATCAGTAGGTAGATTAAGTTCAAAGTTGCAAGCTTATACATGTTGTTGCTAACTTTAAGTTTAACAATGTATTAAAAGACTGATGATGACAGCTGGAAAAATTGGAAAGAACTAAAGAATTCTCTCCAAAATTCTATTTACATTTTAAAGGATATTAACAAAAAGGTTACAGTTTTGGTACCTTTCTGAGCCTAAGATGGCCCCACTTTTCTTTATCACTGCCTTGATACCGTCCAGGGGTAGAACCAAGCAGATACACTCTAAAAAAAGAAAAAAACAAGATCTTCTGTAGATCTCGAGTGCTTTGGTTTGTAGAGTAGCAAGGTAAAGCTTACCAGCAAGACTGAACACTCAAGTGCAACCAGAAATATTTAATGTCTCTCATGGGATTTATAACACGAAGAAAAGTGGATTTTCAGCTGTATAATTTATTATCAGCATCCTATATGGGTATCCTGCATCACCAGGCTGTTCTACAGCAGAGACAAGAACTACATCTTTTCCAGTGTTCAAAAATGCAGAAGATAGATAAACGTTAGCAATACACACAAACAGCTTGTTTGGCACATAACTGGGCACGTAATATTCAGTAAAGGCAATCCACTGCTACATCCAAATCAGCAGATTCAGGTATGAGTTTTCATTTGGGCACTTTATAGTTCAGATGCAAAGTACAGCTTTTTCAACACTTCCTAATAATGAGTTTACTGACCTATTTGACTTTGCCATAAAAAGAGGGAAGAGACATTCCTAAAGTCACAAGAAACAGATGCTTTAAGAAGCTGTTCTCTACAGCACACATCTCATGCCTAACTTTATCCATGACTGAATGCCCCTTACAGCACATCAAACGGCAATCCTTATCCTAACCAGTGACTCTTTCCTAGCCTATGCATCAACTCCTATCAGCTAGGGCTCAACTCATCTGTTTAAACACATGCTGATGATCAAAGCAATCAGAGCAGCTGTTAGCTCACCTGATTATAAAGTACATACCTTTTTTTTACTCTCTCCAATCTTTTAAGACTCCGTGTAAAGATAAAATCACTTTTTAATGTATACACTAGACAAAGCTTCAGTCTCTATTTCCACCACAGTATATGACCATTTTCAGCTTTTCTTTTCAACAGTTTTTATTCAGATTATAAAACAGCAATTAATTTGCCTGGGAGATTTACACTTTCTGAAGTAAATGCTCATATTTAAGTGGAACTACTTATTAGAAGTGAACTAAGCATCCTGACTATCAGCAATGTGATATTAGAGAAGACTATTCCAAGACCAAGTCCAGACACGACACTGCTCACCAAAACCAATCCATGCCTGTAATAGGCAAAATTCTATAGATATGTATGTGGGTTAAACTCTGCCTTACAAACAGAAGCCTATGCTGAATAAAATCCCCATTCCAGTACCCTTTACTTACATGATCACAACTACATGACAAACTGTATACAATACATTTTTTTCCCACTGGTAATATTACTGGAGTAAGTTCTTGAGCCAGACTGGCTCAAATGAAACTAAGTCCTTATTACTTTATAGCTACCTTCTGTAAAGTTGCTGCTGGTACACCTTTCTTTCTTCTTTTAAAATGCATGCTTACAAAACTAGAAGTTGGTCAATTTGACATAATCTACATAAGAGATTTTTTTATAAACGTCATCGAGTCATGTTTGAACACTCAAGCCTGAAACAAGACTACTTTATAAAATAAGCACAAGGTATAACAGATCCTAACACAGATATTTAATTTTTAGAAAAAAAGAAAAAAACCCCACCAGTGCAAGTTACGAAAAGATTATATATACCTTGTTTCTGATAAATCATGTTCTTGAATCAGATCTATCCATTCCCTGAGTGCAGGAGAATTGTAAGCTGTCAAATAACTTATTAGGTCAGATTTAAAATTAGTTGCAGATTCACCAGCAGAACCAGATGCTCCCTTAGGTAGCCTTGGATATAAAGGGCTTAGCCATATTCTTAAGAAAAAAAAAAAAAAATTAACCATATAAACAAGCACACCATGCATTAATAACACATTTGTTTAGTATGAGTAAAGCACATCTGAAGGTCCTAAACAAATACTTGACAGATTCATTGTGATAGTAACTATAGATGTCTTGTCTTTACATCTACAGAATCAGCTCATACTTGAAATCATAAAACTAATACTTTCAAATATAAACAACATTCTCATAATTTATCCACACATACATTTACAGCTTTCACCACTGTTAAACTGGGGAGGCTAGGACTTAGCAACCATCAGTCCTTTCAACATTTTCTATAGGAATAGATCACTGCAATGTGTTCTGCTAAACTACTGGCTTGTGCAACTACATAGAAAACCACCAATTAAAGCATCTGAAAGGTTTATATAGTTTGAAGAGTAGCCCACAACAATACGTTGCCTCTCAAAAGCCTCCATCAGCGTAAAATAGGATGAGCATCACGAAGGGAAAACATTTAGCATTTCTTACTAGTCACACATTATTGCAGCCATAGGACCCCAAGATTCTGCATTATCGACTTTACAATGTGTTGATACTATCCTTTGAAATTCAGAACCACCATATTGTGATATTGCATAACACTGCAGTATGCAAAAGCTAAAAAAGAAAACTATTTCTCATATTTGACAAGTAGGGGAACTTGTTAAGTATCTCAACAGGTACCAGAACATTTGCACATCCACATTATTCTTGCAGTATTAAGATAATTTTTAAATAGCTGCTTTAGACCTATATAAATGGTACTTTATAGCGACGATGTTTTTTCATAAAGAGACAGCACAGCAAAATAAAATTTTGTATCAGTCAGAATGCTTTTAAGCTATCAGCCAACTGGGAACATAGTTTTGTTTACAGGAAAAAGCAAGTAGAGTTTAGACAAACAGCTATCAGCATTCTAAGTCCAATTTTTAAAATTTTTGGTTTTGAATAGCTCTATCTTAAGAGTGTAAGGCTTGCAAGACTAGATAACCTAATATCCCTTCTCCAGCAGTAGCAAATACGTATGGGAAGTATTAAACATTCACCTGTGAGAGGATTGTTGCTTACCCCTGAGTTTTCTGGTGCCAATCTTCAGCAATAAGATTGGATGTATGTATCACAACTCGAAGACCTTCTTCATATAGCAACAACATCATTTTCCTTTAAAAAAAGATATACAACCCTTCATCTATTTCAAGTACACTGAGAGTAGGAAATAAATTAGCAATTCACTAAAAAGCTCCAAGGTAATTATTTTCAAAAATTTGTTCTGCATCATGCAAGCACTTAGACTTCAATCCATGTGCATGCCAAGCTCACATGGCAGTCATTAGACTATCCCCATATATCTTATTCTGGAGTACAGTTTAGCATCTCATGCAACTAATTACTCACAACAGAGTGAATATTTGCAGAACACTTCTTATATTTACACAGTTCTTCAGATCAACTTATCTCTTTGCAGATAGTCAGTAAAAGAACTCAGGAATACTGAAAGGCCTTTATTATAGCTGAATTTATAAAAACATAGTTACTTCTTCTTAAACTGACTTTTACTTTAAAAGAAGGTATGTATATAGCTTATCATTGCGATGGCAAAAAAGCTATTTTTTATCATAACTTTTAAGCTACAGCACAAAGGAATTTTAGAACTAGTAACTGAGATAAACATGCATCTGTATGTTTTGTAAAATGCTCAAATATTCATATCCAAGTTTTCATTAGCTGTGTAAAGAGAGCATATCCATGTGATCCCCAAGGATGAGATCTGAAACCCAAAAGATCTTTGCTAAAATATAAGATTTGTTCTCATCTGTAGATTTCTATCTACAAAACTCGTTTTGTGACACTTCAATTATAACCAATTCAAGTTTTTTCTTTGAGAAGACCCTGAGATTCACTAGTTATTTCCAGATCATGCATATGAACTGAAAAACATGATCAGTAAATCAGTGTTGTGTCAGTCCTGCCTATGACTGATCAAGTTTGCACTACAGTTTTGGTATTAAGGCATGAGTTAAGAGCCAGGACCTGCAGTCCACCTGCCTTAGACCAGTTCAACTTCAACTGTTTAACTTGCACATCTCGTATCTACTCAACAGCTAATTTGTCTCATTAAACTAAAACAATCCTGTCATTTCTAAACAGAAGATGTTTATGGAAGCTTTAAGACTCAACAATTTCTATGAAACACAGTTTTGCTGCAAGCCTTTCTGCTTCATAGTGTTACTTACGTATGGTGAGTTCCAAATGCAATATCCAGTTTAGCCTACAAAATTAAAAGTTGTTCATTAAAAATTGCTATTGTGCATTGTTTCTTATTTTGTTTAATTTCACTGCTCTCTAGTGGACAGATCACAAAATACATTATCTTCCTTCTCAATAACTCTACTGCACTCTCCACTTTCTACAAGCTACATTTTAAATGGTAATGCAACTCTTGCTGGAACTGTTCCAGAATTTGTACCTCTCTTACTAGCAGCATTTTCAGAAATAGTCAGCAGAAAGTAACTCAAGGCTCCTGCTGGACACCAAGCTGAACAGAAGCCAGCAGTGTGCCCTCACATGAAAGATGACTAACAGGGTCCCAGCTTGCATTAGGAGTGCTGCCAGAAGGTAAAGGCAGTAGATGCTTCCCCACTGTTGAATACCAGTGAGGACACACCTGGAGTACTGGGGCCACATTCAACAGGAAACTCAGGATTACCACACTCTTTCAGAGGGAACAAAATTCCAAGATCATTCTCCTAACAAAGAGTACAGTGTCCCCATGATCATTAATATACGTCACCTGGCAAAATCTTGAAACATTGGCAAGTCGCCACAGCCACATCCTCTTCCAGGATGAAGGCAACGGCTTCACCACTTAGGGACAGCAAAACAATTAACCTAACATCAGAGATAAAATGGCATGTGCCAGGAAGTGTGCTCACAGCAATTTTAACAGTATAATGGAGATTATTTTTATCAGCACTTTCTTGTGTAAAACATATTTGGAAAATAATAACTCTTTGATGAGATTTAAGATTATAGCGACACCGGGACTAAGTTCTGTGCTTGACACAAAAATAATGCTTCCTTTTCACAGCCATTGTAAGAATTTGAGTGTAACATGTTAGTGGAGAAGGTGAGCAGCACTTCTGTGAGCAGCTGTTCCATACAAACTTTTGTGGATAAAGCCTACCATAATCACATCTGACCAGGATCATCGTTACCATGTTCCTATGGTCCTGGTATGGATATTCCTCAAAGCATAAACATAAACCTTCTCACATAAGGTGTGTCTTTTCATCAGTACCAAGACAAGGATGACACAAATGTTAATTACCTGACAAAAGCTAATATTCTCATAAGGCCGTGCTTGTGCCATCAGTTCAGCTTTGGATTCTCTCTTCTCACCATGAACTATCAGCAATGGCTTCTTCCTTAAACACAAGGAGATCACCATTAAAACATCAAGTGAATCAGCAATTCTAAACCATTCTTTCACATAGCTATGACATCTAGGCCCTAAATCTGATAGCCCAGCAGAAAGATGGAACTGAAATCAATATGCCTTATTAACTAGCTCAAAATAGCAGTAACTACAATAGAATATCTAAAGAATAAACACTGGAAAATTGTAACAGAAAAAAAAAAGGGAAACAGGAAGTGTGGAGTAAACCAGATACCAAAATAAAAGCTCTAAATACAAGATCATGAAAGAAACTCTTGTCCCTATAGCTGGAAACAGACAAATGTAAGCTCTCAAAAGCACCAATATACACAATGTGGCTCTAAGACAGTTTAGTAGTTATCTTACAGAGAAGATGGAAGATTGATAGGGAAAAGGAGAGGGTTTATTCTGGCAGAAATTTGGTGTTCGCTTCCTAAAACTAAACTCCTGGTCCTGCCAACCAGATCTAATCTGTAGGGAGGTGTGCTGCCTCTCTGTGGTCCAGGTAAGAGATACCACCATGAAAATTCCCAGCCTGGCTCAGCCCACTAATTACTATGGGTTTTTCAAGTGAGTACCAACAAAGCCCCAACAAGACTGCAGACAAGCCAGAGGGACCTCAGGGCTTTGGGACAGCTGGTCAAGACATCTGGAGCACAAGTTGTGTTCTATTCCCTCCTGCCAGGAAATGATACAGGGAATGATGGGACAGGTTGGAGATCACTGTAGAGAGTACAAGCAGCCAAATACATAACCACAAGACAGGACTATGGGGCATCCCTTTGCAACCCCACTGGGATACTGGCACACTCAAATACTTCTAAAAAGCACCTGCATACCATAGTACAGGGAACAAACAGGAGGAACTGGAGATCTGTGTGCAGTCACAGGGCTTTGATCTCATGGCAATTACAGAGACATGGTGGGATAGCTCACACAACTGGAATACTGTTATTAAGGGCTACATCCTACTGAGGAAAGACAAGAAGGTGCAGTAGTGGAGCTGCCCTCCACACGAGGCAACACTTGGAACATATCAATCAAGATGTTATATGTTAGGATAAAAGAGCAGACAAGTAAGAGTGGGTGTTTGCTGCCTGCCATCTTATCAGCAGGACTAAGTGGATGAGGCCTTCTACAGCAGCAGTACAAGCAGCCTCAGACCCTGGTCCTTGTGGGGGACTAACTACTCTGACACGTGCTGGAGAAGCAACACAGCAAAGCATAAACAGTACAGGAAGTTCCTTGAAAGCACTGATGACTGCTTTCTGACACATGTAGTGGAGGATCCCACAAGGAATGGTGTGCTGCTCAACCCAGTGTAGTCCCTTCCAATCTTACCCACTCTATAATTCTGTGAATTCTGGGTCTACTGCACTTCCAGGGAAAAAAAAAAAAGGCACATTATATGCTCACTTCATCTGCAGGAGTTTCCAATTATCAGAAAGGAATTGCAAGCAAACAAGAACTGCTTTTATGACAATACTCATCAACTAAGTATATCATATCCATGATATCATCTTGATCCTTTTCACAGTTTTCTTGTGCCCTTCCTACATTCTCTCCTTTCTCTTGCACTATCTGGCTCTTGACTCAGTAAACTGTATGGCAAAAAACTTCTTGTTCTATCTTTACAGGTCATCTACTGCCATGTCATTGTGGCCCACAATGGGACCTCCTCAGGGTTAACTAATAAAAATCAGAAACCAGCTATCCTGAACTCTGACCATTTACCAGTCTTGAAAAGAGTCACGAAATCAGCAATTAACAATGCTGGAATAAGGGAATAAGAGCAGAAAGAAAACTAAGAGTTTATGCATATCCAATGGGTAACAAACATCTGCGCTGCAAAGAAATGTTTATCACTCACTTATAACAGGACCTTGTATGAACAGAAATGATCTGGAAATTTCATCACTTCACCTTTGTAAATAAACATACCTGAATTCCTGCGGGTACTGTCTTACAAGCCATCCCACATCTATGCAGTAGTTAAACTTGTATGTAAGAAAAAGAAAACAGACTCATTAAAAAGAAAAAAACAGCTAAATCAATGAACTACAGCAAAAAAGCTTTCTATGTAAAGTCATCACACATTGCTACTTACATCATAAGTAGCATATTCTAAAAACAGGTGTATTTTTGACTTTCACATCCTGTCTTTCATTTCTCTTTAACAATTCAAGAATGAATTTAAGTTTCTCAGAAGTATGCATTAGTGCTTATAAAATTCAACATCCAAGAAAAAAAAGGATCACATGCACATAATGTAAAGCTCATGTTCAAGGATCATCTCTTTGCCATGTGTTTATATCATGAATGATAGCAAAAGCTTCTAGGCAATAACAAAGATATCACTCCTAGATTGCAAGGCGTTCTTTCTTTCAGAAAACCTCATTTATATGAACATAAATATGCACTTCTCAGTAGCACATTCTTCAAAAACAGGAGAAAGTAGTCTTATAATTGCCTGAATTCTACAGCAGAACATAGGATGGTGTTTATATTTCAATAAATTGTTCAACAGCTGAAAACATTTAGAATTCCCTCTGTATTTTAACAAGGGATATCAGCTACGTGGCACAAGCACGGATTATCAAGTTTAAGATTAATGAAGTGAAACAAGCAAGTGAAATCAGTTTGGCAAACAGGAAACTCACCTGGGCAGAAGATATGAGAGTTCCAAAAAGAGGAGACAAAATATCTATTAAAAACATTAAAGCATAAATAAATAAAAAAGACTTCAAGTAAACATTTTGTATCTTGAACAGCTTGATAACAACCACAGTACAAGGGCCAGATTGTTCATAGACCTGGTGCAACAGAAGCAGTCACAAGTTTACTATTCCTAGTATTCAAGTCATTGACTCTTCCCAAGATCACATAGGATCATATACTTATAAAAACTAATAATCCTCTCAAAGCAAAAAAACAACTTTTAAAAGCTGATTAGGAAAAAGTCCAACACCATATTGAGAAAGGGACATGAAACTACTCTCTCCCCTATCGAGTGGGCTTGAAGAACTGTGGCAGGGTAGCAGCAGTAAGGACACAGTTAATGCTTATTTATGTACTGCAGACTGATTGTGGGATATGTGTATCCATAGTTCAATTACAGTAACACAGGAAACTAATCCAATCAGGGATTTATAACCTCAACAACTAAAGCACAGCACTGACTTGAAAATATACCCTACAAGTAATTTCCAGGATGTGCAAATTATTTAATGCCCTAACTTTACAGAAATCTGATTTAGCAGGTTAAATAAACGAAGAATACTGCCTGTCCACCAGCTCAACTAATCACCTAGCAGTAAACAACAGGCCAAAAGACACAAACTCACAAAGCATATAAAAACATCCTGCAGTAAAGCAACTGAAGTATGACACCTGCTTGTGCTAATAGGCATGAGGCTGAGGAAAAGTTTCAGCCTAATTGTATAGGTCTTGAGTAATTTCTTCTCCCTCAAAGAATTACAATTTTTTCTGCCTTATTTTATTGTATTTCTGTACACAGTTCTCTAGCTAATACTTGTTTCTGATTCTGTCTTGGGACATATAAGATTTCATTTCTAACTACAAGGATGTTTACAGGTGCACAAAGCTCTTCCACCTTACATAAAACGACAACAGAGCATTCTTGAAGCATCAGTATCGTACACCAAAGCCTTCACTCCATCTTGACTGATGGACAGCTCTCTCCCAGCTGAATTTAAACGGATCCATGAACCCCAGACACAGAACTTCAGAAGTACTGCATCTAGTAATAGTGACTTACTAGGTCCAAACCACTCAGCAGCACGAAGGCAAATGCAAACAACTACTCAGGAGTTACGCAGCCAAGAAAAGCAGCCCTTTAAGTGCCACAAAGACAAGTGGCTTTCCCCAGATCAGCTCACAGGGAAAGCAGCAACAAGAAGCAGCATGATTTGCCTTGGCTAAATAGACATTAGATTTCTGCAGCCTAACTCAAGTTACAACAAAGTACCAGCAAATAATGCTTTATACACTACACTTCTAAAAGAGAAAGGTCCAAATAACAGAACAAATTTCTACGAATCCGCACATTTAGAATATTAAACCTCAGCAACACCAAGAAATACATGCATTTAAAAATACCTACAACCTAAAAATAAGCATTTTCTTGCTTTCTCCCAAAAGCCCTCTTCTAGTAGAAGCCACTTGTTCACCTTTTATGTGCAGGGCTCCAGAATTATAGTTCTGTTCAATTCCACTGACTTTAGTGAGAAAAAACCTGAAAGGATTGGCTCCAGTCACCAAATCCCAGGTATCTTGGGCTTCAGTGGGCGTTATATAATGCTCCTCTTCTTTCAGCTTCCCTGAGAGTTTGTCATCTTTGCAAAGATTCAAAGGATGTTCCTCGGGCACATCGCATTTTTCTTCTTTCACCGTTTCTTTGTAGGCGTGCTTCTCCTGATCTTCAGGCTCTTCATCGCTGCTAGAAAGACACCAACCCGAGCCTTCTTGGCTTGGTCTCTGTTTTACTGCTGGAGGTGTTTCTGTAGAAAGACTTTTATCAGTGAACTTCAGGGGAGAAGCTTTTCTCTTGTGAGCAGCTTTCCTAGCTTCAGAGCACGGATATTGTGGCCCACTTGTTCCACCACGTGCAGCATCCGACAGTGAAGATGTACATGGTTTTTCACTGTCAGAATTTTCCTCGGCACTTTCATCACTGCTAGATACTGTCCATTTACCGTGTGCGCCTTCCTGAAGCATGTTCCTAGGGATGAAAAAACTGTACGTTTTTATTAAGCTCAAGTCTGTCTCCCTTCCTAGTTCCCATTTGTTTATTACTAAGGAACTGTGTTTTGCTATTTGGGAGAATCGCCGGGAAATTTCATAGTGTCCAAGGCTTGTTTCTGTGCCCGGGAAACAAAGAAACACGTGCAATGGGGGCAACCATCAAATGCGAAGCAGCAAATGTGAAAACCAGCACACGGAAAACGGGCTACGATAGAGGCACCCATGCGAAAGCATTCTAAAAACGAGACGTGTGATTTGCACGATACAGCTATTTCCCCATTGCTGAGCGATCCAGCGCGCTCTGCTGAGCGGATTCAGGAGCATGGGGCCGAGCCGGGGCGGCGCTTACCGGCAGCCTCCGCGGGAATACTCCGGGACCGCGGCCTCTCTCCGTCACCCCCGTGCCCCCGGCGAGCCCGTCCGCCGCGCCTCCCCCCTAAACCACGCGCCAAACTCGGCCACCACCGCCCCCACCGCCGCCGGGCGCCGTGCGGCCGCAACCGCGGCTGCCGCCGTCACTCCACAGTGAAGGCAGCGCCCGCGGCCGGGGGAGGCGCCGCGCGGGCCACGGCACCAAGGGGCCCTGGCACCAAGGGGCCCCAGCCCTGCAGCCCGGCGGGCCCCCAGCCGCCCGCCCTGCCCGCCGCGCTCCCCAGCCGCCACCACTCACCAAGCCACCGCCCGACCCGCGCCCCGGCAGGGCCCGCGATGGGGAGCGAGAGCAGGCCCAGGCCCAGGCCGGGCCCGCCCTCTCCGGCGCGGCCCCGCCCCGCCTGCCGAGCCGGTGGCGCGGGGCCGCCGTGAGGTGGTCAGGAGGCTGCGGGGGGCTGGTGCTGCACGGCGGGCGCGTCAGTGAGCTGAATGATTTAACGAGCCTTCATTTGACCTTAATATTAGTTACGGGCAGGCGCGGAATTTGCATAATAGTGCGTTCGGCGCGGTGTTAATCACTGTGTCTGAAGTGCCCCGCTAATGAGATAACTGCGTGAGGACTTCGGGAAGGAGTGGGAGGAAAGCAGGTGTAAAATTAATCAAAGGAGGAGCGCGGGATGTATCAAAGCGCACTTAGGCTGCTGCAGTGAGCTGAGCGCTCGGTTCTCGCTACTCTAATTTATTGTAAGCTTGTGGCTGTAGTTAACAAATTCTGGAAATGCCAGTACGCAACGAAACCAACCATCAGGCTACTCTTGGAGAAGCTTTCCTGCAAATTCAGCTGGTTTGTGTAATTTTCTTAGTGCTTGTCCACAGAGTTGTGTATAATGCTTTTTCCTGAAAAGCTTCATGGATAAACCCTTCGCTACTGTAAGATATGGTACTGTATTATCAGCCCTTGCTGAAGGTGTTGTGTGGGAAAAGCTCTTAGGAACGTTGGATGGTTTTGTATGTTATGAGTGTAGCCTCTTCTCTGAGTATAGGCTCTAGAAATGCCTTTTGTTTTCTACAAGTACTTCAGAAAATTTGATGGCTTCTGACTACACTTTCATCACACTTTCTCCTCGTAGTTCCTGTCTGTATGGTGACTTAACTGAGAATTAAAGCTATCCGGCATTTTTCAAGAAAAAAAATTATGCTCTGGTAGAAGCAAATTTCATGTGAAAAAATTTCATTTGTTTCCTAGAAGGCTGTACTATGTATTCTAAGTTTGCAAAAAGCTTTTTCATCCTAAGCACATAAAATGTACCTGTATGAAAAATTTTATTTTAACCTAAAAATCCAAAACTGAATGGACTCAGTCCACTTTCAATTTTACTAGAACAGAGCAGGTGAGTAGAGATGATTCAACAGGTGCCTCTTTTATTTTTCCTATACCAGTTATACAAAGAAAAAAAAGTCCTAGGTTAGGTTTATTAGTTTCTAATGCAAATCGCTTTCTTTCTGTAGGTCTTTGAAGCCTGCAGTGAAGATAGCAAAGGCTCTTTAAACAGTGAAGATTCTACTGTTGATCTAGTTATGTATTTTTGCTAGAAACCCTCAAAGGTATATCTACTTCTTCATTTATGTTCTGACGTAGATGTCTCACTATTGAGAACACTGTGTGCTGACTGGTCTACACTAATTGGAGTGGATTTCTGTAGGTGTGGTAAACAGAAATACCTACAAATCCTGAAAGTAATTTTCTAATTTGTAGGTATTTATTTCAAAAGAAAATAATCAAATCCCCGGCTTTTCTGCTGAAGACTGTGATGAGCAGAAGGTTGTATTGTATTTCATATGTGTACCAGACACATAAAGTAAATGGCTTCCTAAGCTTGCTACTGGTTTTTATTAGTGATACATTCAATTTCTTTATTCAGTGGTTTCTGTAAAAGTGAAACTGCTGCATGTCCCAATAATAAATGTGTATTCTCAAAAATATATCTGGTTTTAGTTTCAAGTAATAGTCGCCCATTTTTAGCCATGACTTTTCAAATGTAAATCTACAGCTCTACAGAAATCCTAAGGAAAGAAAGATTAATTGAGAGAAATAATGTGTTTCCATACTTACAGGAAAATACAGGATATTTTTTATGGCTTGATGTAGTTTTGTACTTACTTATTGAAGTAAGTACAAGTGAATTAAAAAAGAGTGTGAAGAACACAAAAGATTTCAGAATACATACAGTGTGCCTGTGAGTCTATCTTTCTCATGGCATGTCAATAAATGAGACCAATCTACTATAAAGTGTATTATATGTATAGAGTATAGAAAGGATGAATCATCTTTCTTCTCCAGCTTGGGCAATCTTCTTCCCCAATGACCACTTGTGACTAATTTTTTTTTTTCTTTTAATTAAACACATATTTTACAAAAACTGTCTTAACAAGGTTGTAAACAAAATTCTGTCTGTGATAATTTAGAGTAAAACCCACAAAAATGTTTTAGTAAACTGTGAAAGTGGTAATTTCTGATATATTTCAGCTGTGGGTAAACATTTTCTCAATGGACTATGGCCGGATCTAAAAATTCTTAAGGCCTCTAACATGAGTCTTAACTGCTAAATTACAAATCTCAAAATGCTCAGCTTCTTCCTTATTTATATTTTCCTAGCTATTCGTACCATATGAAAATTAAGTGTGCTGTCAAATTCCCTGGGTGTTTCTTCCAGCAGGAGTGCTCAAAACATGCTTAAGGCATTTAAACAAGAGCAGGTTCTGTGCATGAGTCACTGATGGCATCTCCTTGGAAAGAGAATAAAAGTGTAGAGGACTCCTGGGAAGACAGGAGATGCAGGTTTAGTTATTTCTTCCTGAAAAGGTGCCAAGTCACACCTGCTGTGGCTTTAGGCACTACAGTGACCACCTGTTAGACCATTTTGTCTGTGCAGCTGCACAAAAATTAATTAAGAAACCTTTGTTATAGGGCTGATTCTGTCATCTAGGGCCCTATTCTAGCAACTGTTGCCCTTTACCCAATTACTGCTCATTATGGAGATCCCTAAAAGGTCCCTGGGGAGGCAGATGCTTTTCTTTAGTGGCTTCTGCTAGCGTGCATTAGGGTTGTAGCACAGCCATGTTTTGCTTTTGCCAATGACTAGGTCCTGTGTGTGTTCCTTTCAACGTGTGTGTGGTTTTTAATCTGGTTCTGAGAAACACAGCTTTCTCTGTGCACCACAGAGGGAACGAATGCAGATGTTGCAATCCTAAAAGTTGATTGTTAGAATCCAGTTCTTGAGCGTGTTATTGTGCATATTGCTTTGTTGTCAAAATTCACAAAATCCTAGGCTATAGGAACAGCCCTTCTCTTTTTTTGGAAACTATTAAGAATGGCCCTGGCAAGGAGAGTCCTTTCAATTGCTTTTGGAAGACATGGGGAAGAGTGTGCACACATTATTTCTTAAGGTGAAACTGTTTTCAACTGCATTACATACTGACATGGTTTTTTCAGTAGAAATGGCAATTGCTTAGCATCATCTACAGCAATCAAGCAACTGAATTTTTAATAAATAGTTGCTGCATTTGTTTTTTGGTCACGTTTGCATTTATTCTATAAATTAAAAGTAATACTAACTTCATCCACTAGATGTCATGAATGAACTCTTCATTGGAAAAGGTGAGCTCTAAGAATTTGAATCACGTTCCTATTCCACTTGATTTTTCTAAATAATTTGTTACAAAAATGCTATATTGTTAGTAAAAGTATTATTTTAGTGTGGTTATTAATAGAATTTTTGAACTTCATGTAATTTTAATGTTTAAAATTAAACTTTCTGAGGCAAATAACTGGGGAAAATGTAAACAGCGATTAAACTCGTTGAACTGATACTGTATGTATATTTGCATATAAATACAGTCATTTCTGGGAACTAGCAACGTTGTAGGAATCACATCTATGTGACTTTTTTTTTTTTCTTTCTCTGACAGTTTGGTTCAGTGATCCTCTTTTCCCCAAAATTATTTGAAGTCATCTAAAATGCTCTTATATTTTCAGCAAGCATTCAGCTAACTAACTGCTTACATTTAAGCTTCCAAATGAAAAGGGGACTGCAGGAATTATAGTCATTAAAATACATCAAGCTGAAGTTTATTGCCTGGTTTAATTCTAACTGCAAGCACTCTCTACACTCTCTACACTGTTCCTGGGAGGCCAGGCCCCCAATGTCCAGAGTTTTCCTTGACCCAACGCTGCACCTTCACAGGGGGACACCTGCTGCTGAACAAGATGCCAGCAGCAGGACACCCTGAAATCCAGGGTAGGGAAGGGCAGTCTGAGCTCAAGGCTGCTTCCAGCTGCTCTTCTGACATACCTTATCAAAGCTTTCTAAGCAGGACTCCCTAGTCTGTTTACATACCTGACATGGTCATGGGGAAAGTGCTGCAGGCCAGGTGGAACATACAGCCTTAGCTAAAGTGATCTCATCATGTTTGGCTTGTCCTTTCTCCAGAGTGGAATAAGCTTAGTTTGCTCTGAAATCTGCTCAAGTGTGGTGCCCCCTCAGGTGGCTGTCTCAGTGCTGCAGCTATGTGCAGTCTTGTACTCTGATAACACAGAGGTCAGGGTTTAGACTCATGAGCACTCAGTTGTGTCAAAATACTATATAAATATAGCTCAGAGTGGACCTCTCTGCTTCGCTTGGCTATATACTCCCTTTCTGTTCCATACATTGTTCAAAGATGTTTTGCAGGTATCTCTTGGTCACCTCTTGAATCAGTTCTGAAAAAAAACATTTTTTTGTTGTCATCATGTAATTTAGCTTATTGCTTTTTATTTACTATTAATGAATCCTGGTAACACACTAATATTAATGAGCGTTAGTGAATCCTGGAAATTTGCTAAGCAACATGGAAGTGTCACTCCAGTGTTCCTGTCAGATAAAGTTGAGAGGTAAGAACCTGCCAAAAGACACTAAAGAAAATATATAGTACATAAAATAAAGATGGGTTTCAGAAAAGCTGTAGAAGCATAAATGATGCAAATGTTTTTTGCATTTCCTCCTCATTTTTTCTATATTTTTATTCAAGTTTTTATTTTAGAGAGATTTACCAAATTAATTTGATCCAGCTAGTCTTCAGTAAATAAGATTTCCAATCTGAATATTAAAACAGAAATTTCTTTCATTGTTTACAGGAAATAACAGATGTGGGTACTGATGCTCCAGAAGTTAGATTTGAATATTGTGTTTCCTTTGTGTATAAAGAACTCAAGTTTCTATACAGTTAAGCGTCTTTGTTTAAACATACAGAATTTTGAGATTTTGATATTGATTAGGATTCTATTAGAACTACATATAGACTTCTTTTTTGGATAAAAAGGTGGTTTTAATTAGAATAAAATATTTTCTTACTTAAATGCCATAGTTGCTACTGTAGTATAATATGTACAAATCACGAAGCTGGTGAAGGGTCTGGAGAGTCAGTCATAGAAGGAACGTCTGAGGGATGTGGAGTTGTTTATCCTGGACAAGAGGAAGCTCAGGCCAGACCTTATCATTCTCTACAACCACCTGAAAGGAGGTTGTAGCTGGGTGGGGGTCAGTCTCTCCTCCCAACAACCAGCAAGAGTCCAAAAGGAAATGGCCTCAAGTTGCACCAGAGGAGGTTTGGACTGGATATTAGGAAAAATTCCTTCACTGAAAGGTCTGGGAAGCATTGGAACAGGTTGCCTGGGAAAGTGGTGGGGATTGTGGAGGTATTTAACATACATGTAGATGTGGTACTTAGGGACATGGTTTAGTGGTGAACAAGGCAGTGCTGGGTTAATGGTTGGGCTACAAGATCTTAAGGGTCTTTTCCAACCTAAATGATGCTATGGTTCTAATCTCTGATTCTATAAATGAGCTGACCATGGCTATTCAAGAGATTTCATATTGTTTTGTAATACTTTTAGTGCTTCTATGTTATGTTTAGCTTGAACTTATTCTTGTCACTCAAAGTGGCATTTCTTAATAGCAACATTATATTGATTGATGACAGAGGAAAGTATTTAGTAATTTTTAGTATTCAAGCTGGTAAGTGATGAAAATTCCTATGGGTTTTTATGGGTTTGATAATGATACACTATTAACTTGGGAAAATACTGGAGTCCTACACCGTAATTCATTAAGTAAGTTTCTCATTTATATAGTCCTGCATGGGTTTTGTTGTCCTTGATGCTACCAGTTACACTCAGACTTCTGTTTATGGGGTCATGTGGCCAGTCTTATTGGATAAATTATTCCTATAACAAATGAAGTGACAAAAACCAGAAGTTGCCTTTATCAATAAATTCTGTCTTCCCTTTTGCCACGTAGCTCCGCAGGTATTTCTATCAATATATTTGAAAGGCATTGTGGAAGCTGGTTCTGTTTATCCTAGTGTTGATGCTAGAACACATGCTTATTAAGCCACACCCTTACTTGTAAATCTTTAAGTTGGGCAACAAGTACAAAATAAAGATTGTTTGGTTTGTTGGTTTTTTTTCCAAGAGAAAAACCACATGAATATCTGAACCAGAAATAGTGAACTAAGATATAAAGATAGATCATGGATTTGTTAATACCTAATGGATTTTATAATTTTTAAGATGTCCTTTCTGTGTGTTGACATAGCTTTACAGCCTGTGCTAGTAGCATGTGAATTGGCAGCTCTCCAAATCAATGAATAGGCGGGACTCTGTTATAGGAGTCATTCTATAAAAGGAAAATTGTATACTATAATTTTCTGGGCTCTTATGTTGCTCTGAAAGAGAAGGAATAAATGGATAGAAAGCTCATACTGCTTTTTATCGTTTCACTTCCATAGTTATCCAATTGAATGGAAAGCTGCTTATGCAGGCAAGTTCAGCATGTTTGGGCAACCTCTGTTATTATAGAAATGGTGCATGTACAGAACCTAGCAGTTGAAAGCAGCAAGACTGTGTAATGCTGGAAACTGAGATGGTAATAGTTCTTAATATATGATTTTCCAAGAAGAAGTAAGCAAAGAGGCAGTGGAAATCTGTACACTGGTGCACAGATTTGAATTGAGACAGCAGGTGGAGCTGAAGGAGTTGGGCTTTTGAACCAGTGCAGAAAGAAGAGGATATGAATGAATCAAAAGAAAAAGAAGTGCAGAGCTTTTGTTATGTTATTAGATAGAGGAAAAATTCCTGTAGGATACAGTAATCTTGCCTTCTCAAGAAAACGAATTTGTTTAAAATGAACATAAGTAATATATCAGAAGTTATGAGAAAAGAGTATTCATCTGTGTTGAGCTGAAGTGGGATCCCTTTTCCAAAAAACCATGCATCTGCTGAATTTTTGTATCGGGATTTTTGCATGTTTTATGGAGAGGTCTTAACTTCTGGGGGTCAGATTTTTGTTTCTTAGTTTTTATGTTTTACTTTGATTTTGGAAGAAATGGTCAATTAAGAGCTTACAAACTAGATTTACATTTTAATTTCTTTAATTTTCTATTCATTAGAAAGGTAAGATAAATGTACAAGTAAAGACTTTTATATAGCATACAGAAGGAATAACCAATTCAGTTTTGCATTCAGTTTTATTATGGGTTTCACAGGAATCTGTAGCTAGGGTTAAACATGATTTCAGACTTTGCTTCTGGTAATGATGCCAGATAGATTGTTTATGCAGCATGGATCTTTATCCAAGGCATGCAAATGCTATTGGCTTAGAAAAGTACAGGTTTCTCTCCAGTGTAAAGAAACATGAGATGGCAGGTAACAAGAAAAAAGTAGAGGTAAACAGAAGCATTGTACTCAAGCATAGAAAATATGGGAGAAAAATTAAACTATATTGAAATGTTTTCATGATTATGCTCTAACTTTGAAGATTATTATTTCAGTTTTAATTATATAAATAAAACTATTCATAATGAGTAGACCTTAGTCATACATATTTTTAAGGTGAAAAATGAAACTGACTCTTTTTTTTGGCAGGGAGATTTATTTAATTTTACATTTTTCGAGGTCCATTATTTGAAAAGTTTGTTAAATCTTATGAGCTCAAAGAAGGTTGCATAGTAATGGAACAAGTAAATATTTACAGCTCGATATGCAATGTAAGGATTTTTTCTTCTTAATATTTGAAATATTAATTTAATTCTGAAGCAGATAAGCAAAACAGAGCACGTGAAGGAAGTAAAAAGACGATATGTCCTGGATGCAACAAAGTTACATAAAGCAGCACTAGACTCATAACGATGGTGCTGATGTGACTGTAAATAAAGTCAGGGTCAGTGGCCTGCAGCGTTCTAGACTGTAGCTCTGTCTGTGGTAGTGGGAGCTCCTCCAGCTGTTAAAGGAAATCTCTGGCCATTCACCTCACCTCTTTGCTGTTACTGCCTCTCGTTATGTCTCTGACTCATATTTCCCCACTCATTTATGCCACAGGTTTTACCAATTCCCTTGGTTGTGGCTACAGTTATTTTTTGCTTGTCATAACAGACCGAGGAAGGGAAACCAAAGCAACAAGGGGGTTTTTCTCATTCTCGTTGGGAAGTAGATGTGGAGATTGCTTCTCATTCCTGTTAAACAGTAGAGGATGTCCCATCACCAAACTGAAAAAGCGAAAACTTCATCAGAAACCTCTGAGCTGATGGATTTTCAGATCCTCTGCCTTTTTCTTCCTGATCTTAGACAGGACTATGGTCCTTGAAAAGAGGGAAAGTGAAACATATGGCCGATCAGATGTTGGGATGATCTGATAAGCATGCATTCAGCTTTTTGTCATGAACTAAAAGTAGCTTTTCAAGTGTTATTTTTAGTGAGTTGTTTCAAAGGACTTAACTGTTTCAAGCACTGTACTGTTGTTTGCTTTGCTGTCTGCTGCACACAGTCTACAGTAGCCTTGTTTGAGATGCTTTATTTTCCAGGCAACTCTGGAAGTGAATTCATAACCTAAGTGATTGATCAGCTGATATTTTTCTGATATAATGCATTCAGCAGAATTAAACTGAACTAATAATTTGAATAAGTGGATTGTTACATTTGTGGAAAAAAAAATTTGAAACACCGTGTTCAAAATACTCAAGTTGTCAATGAAAAGAGTAGATTTGAAAAGTAATTTTGAATATCTTATAGTCTATATTTTCAAAGCTTTGCAAATTTGAAATTTTCCATTTGTTCAGTTTTTCAAAATGTCCACTTTTAAAATGAAAACTTAAGAGAGTTGTAGATGTAGGCACATTACTTTTGAACACAGTTCACAGTGGCAAAAGGGAATAGTCAGTATACAATCTGTTTTAGACTGTTCATCTTTATAGTGTAGCCTTTCTAAACCATTTTGCTTATGCAGTAACTTAGAGTGTATCATCATTTCATAACTGGGAATTGATTAGCTTACATGCAAACATTGTATTAAGTAGTTTTAAAAAACACCATGATTCATATTATTTTTCTTGCCTAACCTTGATCTAAAAAATAGAGGATTTTTGGCTTTTGAAGACTTCAAGATAGCTTTCAATTCCATTTCTCCTAAGTTATCTGAAAAAATAATATTTGAAGCCACCAGGTAAGATTAACAAATTGATCCATATTCCTGGATAGCAGTCTTTTTGTTGTTTCAGTTAATGAAATTAGTAGATTCTATCATGCAGCTGAAGATAAAAGCTTTAGCACCATTACTGTTTCGGTGCCTTTATTAATAAAGGTTATACACAAATTAATGTGTAAATAATCTAATAATTGATATAAGTTTTATAAATAGGATTTTAAAAAATAACTAAATAATAACTATTAACAGGTACAGAAGGTAATGTGTTGCCTGTACTGTTTCTTAAGAAGCTTAAAACTATTTGCTTTTATGTTTTCCTCCTTTAATCATGAAATCCGTGTTCAAGAGCTGTCTCAAAAAAACTTAGTTAAATGGGAGAGCATATTGCAAGGTAGTAGTGGCGAGGTTTCTTGCAAGGTGAGATTGGCTCAGAAGTATGGATGTTGAGCTTTATTTAGGGAAACAGAGCTAAGACTTTTGTCCTGAATTGATCTGTACGATTGGATTAAGACTGTATGAAAAGAAAGCCATAAGAAATATTTTGGACACAGATATTTGTCAGAAGTTTCATGTATTTGTGACACAGACTCTTTCATTACAATAGATTGTTGTAACAAATGAAGCATATATATATTCATATTTGTAGATACATTTCCTGTTATTCCCTCTTTTTACCACAGAGATCAAAATTAAATTTTGGGACTGAACTTGATTTAAAAATACCTTTTTCTGTTAAATAAAATAATGTACAATACCTAGAAGATCTTTAGAGTTTTTAAATGTGATGACTGACCAAATGGGAGTTCTAAAATTATCTGTGTATTAGCAATTAATACAGCACGCAGGGATCAGGTCTGTAGTACAAGAAGTTTATGATGGGGACCCAATATCTGTATTGAGGGAGTAATTTGGCTGAATTCTAGTCTGGTCAACAGACTGAATGATCCCTAGAAGATGGAGTCCTTTGGGTGCATGCCAGGAGCATATCCTTCAGTTTAATTTCATCTGGAATAAATGCAGTGTGTATACTGTGAGCAGTGTGATGTTCCCCATAGTACAGTCAGTGATGAAGACTGGGAAATTCAACTTAAAAAAGCGTTCCAGATCTAAAGTAAAACATAGGTAAATATTGAGACAAGGGAAAAAGCTTACTTTGTATATTTCAGAGGTCTGTGATACTGTTAAATGAAAAGGGTTTTTTATGTTTTTTTATAAAATTTTCTCTTTGGTGGAAATGCTGTCTTCAAACCTTGTCAGCTACCAGTTCCTTAATTTGGAATGCATTGTTGCATGCGTTATTTTCTTGTACTTTAAATTAAGTAAAATGTTGCGGAATAAGCAAATTCTGTGGCTAGTGTCACAAAGGCAGGAACAGAAGAGAAGTAGGAAAAAAGTTAAAGGCACATTCTTAGCTTATCTACTTACTATACAGAGCAGGGAATTTTCTGCTATGGAGTGTAATTCTCAACATATTCTGAGATGTAAAATTGAAAACAAGTGTATTCAAGCTATGCAGAACACAAGGAAGAAATAATACCAGTAATTGATTTGCATGAAGAATGAAGGGCCCCACCAGAGTCATTTAGCTTTCAGAGAAAGTAGATTTGATTTGTAGGTATGCAAAATGCTCATAATAAGGGCATCCATACATGTTAAACTAATTTTAACAAACTTGAGGCTTTAAAATGTAATCCTTTTATTTATCATTCATATATATACATTATTAATAAAAAAAAGTCTTTTAATGTTCACTATAATATAGCAGGAAAGAATAATGGATTATTCTGGATTATTATATCCTCTAACCTACCTGTAAAGAGCTGTTATGTTCAAAATCTTTATATGGCTACACAGGAGACCCACCTGGTACTTAAAGCTAATATTTATCTCACTATATACTAAAATCTTAGCAATCTAATAAGAATTATTTTTAGTACAGATTTAATAATTGAAAAAAAGGATAAAAAAATACTATGCTGCAAAATGTCTCAATGCAGTTAATTATGTAATGCACCTCCTATTACCTATCCCTTTCTCTGCAGTTACTCTCAATCTTCCACTGTCCCTCTCAGTCCTCAAGCTGACAGGTTCAGGGCAGGCATGGTAGAGTGAATTACTATTATCCCAACTTCTTCACCAGAAGGAGTATAATGTTATCTTCTCTCTCTAGCATCTACTTTGGGTTATTTAAATATGTTTGCCCACCCAGTTTACACTTTCTTCTGAGGTCTGCAAGCCCACATTGCATCCTAATTTCCACTATACGGCACATGTTATATATTTTAGATATTTGTTCTTTGCTCTGTTACCTATATTTTTCTCCAGTTCCTATGTCTGCATGTCTTTAACTGACCATAAGTGAGTTTTTAGTCTTGGTCCTCCAGTGTTAGCCTGTGCTCTATATCTTAACATCCCCTGCCTTTGCTAGTCCATATGCCATGTCTTTACATCTGCTGTCATGCCAGGCCTATATTTCTCTACATAAATATATTATTTTACATAGACAAAATTCTTGTTACTACTATCAGTGTAAAGCTACGTCTATCCTGTGTAAGTTATGGAGAACAAATTAGACATAGGCTCCTGGTCCTTGAAAGAACTGTTGCAAAAGCTAAAGCAAGTACAATCTCCAGGGCAGGTCAAACAAGTTCAGACAAAGCCTGATAAGCTTCAGTCCTTGCAAACTCACTGCAGTTTGTGGCCTGTTACTAGTAGTGGCTGAACTGAATTTACTAAAATCTCTTGAGGACCATATCTAATTTCATCTTATGCTGATAAAATAATATTTAATGTAGATGGTCTTTCTCCTCAGGGTTTGTTTTCTTACAAATGTCAGTAATACACTGCACACAGCTGTTGCTGAAGTTTAGAGAATATGGAAAGGTTTTCAGTTTATATTTGATTGTATTAACTGACTGTAATCTTGCCTGAAAAGTAGAGCAACATTTGTTTCTGGTCTAATATTGCAGTCATATTCAACAAAATGATCAAGGGTTTATTAGGCACCTGATGTGCACGTGATTAGAATGCCACTGTACCATAAAAACTCATTGTTCTTGACACAGGAGTTGCAGAAGTGGCTGCTAAGGTAAATGATATGTTCTTTTATGGTGGGGTTCTCTGTAATGGGTAGCACACAGAAGAATTGCTTTATACTAAAAAAGTATAAAGTGCTGCTGATCTTCACGTAGCTACAGGTATATGAAGTGTGTCAAATCCTTTGCAACAATTTTTTGTTATAAATAGCCATCTGTAATGGCTATGAGAACTTGTCTTTTCAAGCAGGATTCAAATTCTTAAACTACTTTACGTACTGTTTTCCTTTTTTGTTATGAATATGAATGTCCTATTTGAATTATACAATATTATTAATTACAGATGCTAAAAAAAATTTGTCCTAGCTGTAACATTTGCTCAGAAAAGTAGTTTATTTGTATGCTAAAGCCTCAGAATATGATAATGGCAATAGCAATGGAAGTAAGCTGAAAACCAACCACATGTGAATGTGGATGAACCTGTAAATGATGGAAAAGGTCTTACAAACCAAAAGTGGGCAGAAAATTCCCATACAGTTTTTTAAAGCTAGCAAGCATAACTCAGATCTTAAGGAAGAAAAGAAGGCATTCATGATCAGCTTTTTATGCTACTGTGCCTTTAGATTGATAGTATCTCTCAGTAGAGGTATATTAGTATTTTTGTATGTATTGGTACTTTCCATACAAAAAAATGATCTAATTGTCTCATATTTCTTTCATGTAATTATCTAATAATGAGAAAATAACCTGTTTTTCAGAGCCACCCCATGGAAGAAATCTTATGCTCTTTTATGCAAGTTTGATTTATAGACATGTACTGCAGAGCACAGTGAATATGAGACATTCATCTTCCTATGGCTAGTTGCTATGGAAACATAGTACACAGTACAATGTCATTCCAGCTCTGGTGATGCCTGCAGTAGTTTATCCCTTTGTTGTTCTTGTTTCTCAAGCAACTGTCTTACAGCCTTTCATATTATCACACTTCATCACCTATACAAGTCTTTTTCCTTATCTCTTGAGGACCATATCTAATAGAAAAGATCCATTTTTTTTCTCTACCTGTGCATGTCAGTGTATTTTTTTTTTTTTTCAATCATGGGTTAAAAGCTTGTCCCATGCCCCAAAATAATATACCATTGCCCTAACATTGGTAAAATCAGAATGTATGTGACCTGTCTCAGCATCTTGATTTACCATTTCCTGTCAGGGACTAGACTTAAGAATGATTTTCTCTAACCAGTATCCCACCTAAGGAAGACAGAAAGGGAAATTAATCACACTCTCCTACCTGTCCTTAGCTGGTATTTGCAAAGTGGATAAAAATCCAACAGCTGTCTCAAAATACCAACTCTGTTTCACCCTTGTGAGGGAGGAATTGGGGAAGTAAAAGGAGATACTCATAATTTGCCTAAAAAAAAATACTAAGGGTTTTATTTGGAACAAGAGTCAAATTGAATGTATATTGTATCAAGAGGCTGTACCCTAACACAAATTCCTTTTTGAGACAGTATCTGTTTCATAATTCATTGCACAGGGAACCAACACATTAATTGTGTATGTGTCCCAGGTTCTGTGTAAGTGGGTTGATACTTTGCAAGAAAACATTGAGTTAACACCTATAGATAGATAGATCTTTTGGGTAGTAGTACTAATGAGTTTTGTTTTGGTTTTCCTGTCTCTAACTCTGTTGCCAATTCTGTCATCCAATTTCTTAACAACTTACTTTGCTATTTGTGATGGGTTGACCCCAGCCAGTGACTCACTGACTGCTCCCACAGTGGGGCAGGGGAGAGAATCAGAATCAGCAGAGCAAGAAAACTCGTGGGTTGTGATGAGGACACTTTAACGAGTGAAGCAAAGCTGCGCATGCAAGCAAAGCAGAATACAGAATTTATTCACTACTTCTCATCAGCAGACAGAGGTTTAGCTGTTTCCTGGAAAGCAGCACAGCTAATCATTACTTGGGAAGATAAACTCCGTAACCACAAACTTTCCTTCCTTCCTTTCTTCTCTGTTCCCCAAGCTTTAATTGCTGAGCATGATGTCAAAGAATCATGGAATGGTTTAGGATGGAAGGGACCTTTAAGCATCATCTAGTCCAACTCCCCGGGTATGGGCAGGGACACCTTCCACTAGACCAGGTTGGTCCGAGCCTTGAGCATTTCCAGGTTTGGGACATCCACAACTTCTCTGAGCAAACTGTTCCAGTGTCTCACAACCCTCACTGTAAAAATTCTTCCTCGCAGCAGATCTAAATCTGCACTCTTAACAGTTGAAACTATTGCCCCTATCCTGTCACTACTGCTATAGATAAATCTGACACAAAATGATCCTACAAAAATTTTAAATAGAGTTTTTAGCAGTTATAACCCAAGTCTGTTATCCCAATCCTACAGAAAATTCATTAAAAATCTGAAATTTATGCTTATCACTTTTTCTGAAGAAGATTTTGCATAAGTACAGGTATGTATTTTTTCAGGTTTGAAAGCAAAACCTAGCATGCAAGTGTTGTAAAATGTGCCACAAACATGTTTATTCCTTCTAAATAGTTCAACATACATTTTTTAATTTGGGAAAAATTACTACATGAAATAAATATTTCAATATTTTAATTTATTAATTTAAATTAAACTCATATTTAAATTTTAAATTTGTGCTTTTCCTATTTCTGAGGGTATGCCCAAACAAGTATTTAAAATTATGTTAGCAAATGTAAATAAGTCACTGGTTCCTACCTCTTTGTTATCGCTCGTGCCTTTCACACTGACCTTCTTTCATTGGTCCTTGAGGTTCATGGTAAATTGTTTTAACAGAGACCATTCTTATTTAACATGAATCCTTTTTATTTTGTATTGCAAGTAGGGATATGCATGTGGTTAGTTGCCATAATACATTCATGGTAATAGAACTTATTTTAATATTTTAATGCCATAGAATGCATAGCTGGTCATGCTTAGCTGGTCATATCCTCAGGAGTCTTCTTTCAAGCTATTTTCTTTCAGATTCTATAAAACTGTGACACATAATAAAACTGTTAGAATGTGTCAGCTATAAAATAGACATCAAAGATTAATTTTTTTATTATGATTAACATCTGTGATAATAGCAGTACACCTGCCAACATGCCTCAAATGTGAATCAGTTCTTTTAGCAATAGTTATATTTATTCAGTTTGGTGATGTCTTACAGAGACTACCCACACAGATGTTGATGATTTTTTAATTGCATTGGATGATAGAAAGTGGAAAAAAGACTGACCCAACCAAACTCATTTAAAATAAATGATTAAACAGCCATTAGATGACAACAATTCATGCTCATTTTCATCCAAAGCTGAACCTCTACCCTGAATGGAAAATTATTACTTAAGCTCTTTCAGAGCATACATTTTGTTAAAAGCAGATTTTTCTCCAGAATTAAGAACAAAAGATTTATTTTCAATATAAACTGCATCTTCTATTTGAAGTGCAATTTGTGATGTACGCTGATAGACTGAAAACCTGATCCATCACCTCTCTAGGAAGCCCGTAGCAGGGTCTGACCACTTTCTTAGTAAAGAATGCCCAGTCTGAAGTCCGCTGATGGAGCTTTGAACCATTCAAATGTCCTGTCACTGGATCACAAGGAGAAGGGGTCAACACCTCCCTCTCCATTTCCCATCCTCAGGGAGCAATGAGGTCATCCCTCAGCCTCCTTTTCTCCAAGCCAGACAAGTCCAAAGTCCTTAGGTGCTCCTTACAGGATGTTCCTTCCAGCTTTTTTGTCCTCCTCTGGACACATTCAGAGATCTGCACATCATGCTAAATTGTGAGGCCCAGGACTCAAGTTGAGGCCAGAGCACTGCTGAGTACAGTGGGATGACCATCCCTACCGAGCAGCTGTTTGTGCTGGGTTTGATGCAGCCCAGCAGGAAGTTCACCCTCCTGGCTGCCGGGGCACATGGCCAGCGCACACTGAGCTGCTGCCAGCTAGCATGCCCAGATCCCTCTCTGCAGGGCTGATCTCCAGCCACTCCTCTCCCAGTCTGTACTAGTGCCTGACCCTACTCTGTCCTAGTGCAGAATTCGGCATTTTGACATGTTAAATTTCCTTCCATCAGTCATTGTCCAAAGCCCCAATCTATCTAGATCCCTCTGTGAATGTCTTCTGCTCCTCAAGAGTGTCAACAGCACATCCCAGTGTGGTACCATCAGTAAACCTGCAACTGGTGCATTCAACTCCTGCATCCAGATCATTGATGAATATATTGAACAGACCTGGCCCTAGAGTGAACCTGAGGCACACCACTGGTGACCAGGTGCCAGCCAGATGCAGCCCCATGTACTACAACCCTTCGAGCTCAGCCTTTCATCCACTTCTTCACCCAGTACACAATGAAACTGCTCATTCTAAATGGTGAATTTCACAGCTGGACTTGTCTGGAAGGAAGCTATGAGGGACAATATAAAAGGCCTTATTAAAAACCAGAAAAACTACATCCACTGCCTCCCCTTCATCCACTGGGTGGATGACTGTGTCATAGAGGGATATCAAATTGTTGCAACAAGACTTTTCCCTTGTGAACTTGCACTGACTATGCCTGGTGATTGTGGTATTCTTTAAATAGCTTCAATATCACCCAGTATGATGATCTCAATAATTTTTCCAAGAACTGAGGTTAGACTAAGTGTAGTTTCCTGCATCTTTCCTCACAGCCTTTTTATAGATAGGAATAACATTGGCTAGCATGCAGCCAGCAGGGACCTCCTCAGACTCGCGAGATCCTCGGCAGATGATGGAGTGGGATCCTGCCATAACATCTGCCAGTTCCTTTAGAACTCTGGGATAAATCTCATCAGGCCACACGTACCTGTGAACATTTAGTCAATACAGCTGCTCCCTTACAATTTTTATGTCCACAAATGGAAAGTCACTGTTCCCACACTCGTGGTCATCCGAGTTAAGGGTCTGAGTTATTAAAGACTGAGTGTTATTAAAGACTGAGGCAAAAATCCACAGAGAATACAGTAGAATAATATAATACAAATAGTATGAATAATATAAATAGCAATAACTCCTTTGCAGTAGCAAAGAAGTGTTTGCAAAGTCCAGGATCCCTTTATAGTAGGAAAAAAAAATGACAAAAATAAAAACGAGCCAGTTTATGGCATAATAAAAGAACAGTTTTATGTCAAATAGTTAACTAGTTTTCTTTGGATTTAGATTTTTTCTCTTCTCTTGCAGTCTCTGCTGCATTTTGAGAAAATTAATCAGCATCAGAAATGTAACACAATTAAAAAGGGGATATTGTAATACTACATCCTAACAAAATTTAAGTGGTAGTTTAAAAAATACCTGATGACAGCACTTGTTTTTAATGTGACGAACTAGATTATTATTTAATTTAATAAACTTAAGTGGCAAGATATACTCTTTATAACACAGCTGCACAGGGTTCCTTCATCTTTAGTATTTTGTTTAAATTAACAATGTTATTAATAGCATTTAAATGGTGTATGATGTATGTGCTCTTAGCAATCCTTATATTCCTGAACTGAACAAAGTTTATTAAAACATTTCTGTTTCAACTTTACAAGAATTTCTGTGGGATTTTTAACTGTCTTCTTCTGAGGCTTATAGAATAATGGGTGTCCACTAACTGATACCTGTGGAGCTTACAGGCTGGTTTCAGTGAGAGCTGAGATCAAAGAGAGAATTTTACCTCTGCAAGTTTTATAAAAATGGATGAGCAAAGAAGAAGAGAGAGATGCTGCAAGTTCCCCAACAGAGGATAAGGATGAGTTATATGCGTTACTGAATCTTAGCAGGAACCACAAAGTCTCAATGGATGCAAGATCTCATGAAGACCCAACTGTGGAGAAGCTTTAGATAAAGATTTCCTCAGACTCTGTACTTTGTCAGTCATAACATACAAATATACAAGGAATCAGGAATTGTTAGTTCAACCATTCCCAGAATTGTTTGATATGATCTATAACTTTACTTTTTCTTGTAATGTTTCCTTCAGAAGTTTGAAAAGCATATTGCCATAAATCCTGAAAGTTTAAGACAATAGCTGAACTTTTTAAATGTATCCACTGATTTTTTTTCCTCCAAATCCCTTATACCTTGTAAAAATTCTCTTGAAATAAACTTGTGGTCAAGAGAACATTCCCTCTGAATCATGGATTCCCAGAAAAAATAAGGTTACATTTGCTCTTGAGCACATCCTGCATCTTGCATTTTGGTACATTGATGATACTACGGAAGAGGAGTCTTCAGTACATGATGATGCACCGTGACAAGAGGCAGTGTGTACACATTGTGTTGGGGAAAATTCTGGCTGAATGTGAGAAAAAAAATCTTCATTGTTGAGAATAGCCCTGCTCTAGATTTCCTTATTTGAGATGGGGCCAGAAATTGGGTCAGATTTCTTCAATGTGTTTATACACTGCAGTCATTGTAGGAAAAGGAACTTGTAGGTAAAGTTGATTCACACTAAATTCTCTATTCCTTTGCAAAAAAAAGATCTTTCATGGCAATTTCTCATCTTATTGGTCTTTCGTCTCTAATGTCTTAAAATTTTTTAGTTCTTCGTCCCATCCCACCCCATCCCTATGGATTCACAACTACTTTTTCCTATATTTATTTCTTTGTCCATTTTGGCTATTAATGAGGAATAGGAAAAAACTTGAAAAAACAAGTGCTCCATGATTATTCTTTATATGGAACATCTGATGATACCCACTGTGATAGGCAGGTAATGGGGGAGGAAGTTACTCTTCAGATATCCTGTTATTATTGCTATGTTGCTGTTGAAAAACATTTGTTCCTAGTTCCTCAAAATTCCATTTCAGTCAGGAACTGTCCCTGTTCAGGTTCTGTGTCCTAGAATTGAACAACAGCTGAAATTGTATTCTCTGCATAGACCCTTCTAAATCAATTCTTTTTATTTATTTATTTTCAGACCCTGCCAATGCTGTTGAAGGTTTAAGTTTCCAATTCTATCATCACATGATATGGCATGGGAATAATCTGATGTGGCCTCATCACTTACATTTAGACCCAGATAGATATTAACAAGACAAAATGAACCTTTTGTAAAAATCTGATGTGCCACCAATGCTCTGGGTCCTCTGTCAGGACTACTAGGCATGACATAATCTTTTTTCTTGATATGGGATCTGCCTTGAATATACTCTATGAGAACTGCAGGTGTATTTCTGCAATATATACCTGTGTTTAACAAACTCTAAATGTTGACAAATTCATTCAATAATTTGGATCTGTTTTATTTCTCTTTCAGGAGGTTTTTCTCTAAGGTAATAATCAAGTACCAATAGGCTTAAAGCTTGAAGGCACTTTGCTGATACCCAGACTGTTGGTTAGCTTAGAAACAGAGATTCCCCTCTTTTTTTCCTTCTCCAGTTCCAAGTGGCTGCTAACAATCTAGAATTCACCAAGGCTTCCTTGATAAATAGGGTTGGGGGTTTTATCCATTGTGGAGTCTCTTGTACCAGTTCAAGTGTTTTCTTTATAGAATTTGATTATAAGAATTACAGAATAATTGATTGGGAAAAATTAAACCAATTTCAAGAAAACCAAAGCTTTACTTGTCATGTTTCAATCAATTGCTTGATTGACTGTTGAAAGCTTGTTGTCAGAATTAGTAGAAGGCATTAGAATACGTGTGCACTGTTCAAGCAGTAGAGAACAGCCCTGGGGTTGCTCAGACACATGCAGAGGTTGTATTTCTACACTCAAAAATGCATATGGAGACAAATTCAGATCTTACTATCAAGACAACCCAACACTTCATATTGCCAAATGGCCTGCAGAAACAGGTAAAGAAATTGTTTCAAGTTCTTCATGATTCAAAGTCTTATTCTCCAAGGTATTTATGAGTATTGCTGAAAGCAAGCCAATTCCCATATTCAAAATGCAGTTTTGCTGTTGAGAAAGCAATCAATGATCTTTGTAATTTAAGTAGTAAGTACATTTACCAAAGCAAAATAATTATTATTTTGTAACTAGTTTGTATTAAGTATTTTTAATTTTTATTTTTAACATATTCTTAGTCAGTCTGTCTACTGTGTTATATGTGTGTGTCTTTGTCCCCTGATTATAAACTCCTAGTACTGTTAATCTCTTTTGGAATCAAATAATTCTAGGAAATGAGCAAATTAACAGCCCTTGTTTTCTTGACAGATAGCTTTGATTTGTCTTGTCTACTGCAACTAACTGTGTGTCTTCTTTAATCTAATAAATACTAAGATGTTTGTCTTACACATCTAAATCAAAAACTTGGCATCAAATCTCTTCTTCCTTCTATTGGTTTTTATCTGCTGGGTTTTTCTCCCCTGAGTAACATTAATATGGTATATGCACTACAATACTAAATGCAATATTAATTCTGTACCTAAGTTACGTAATGTAAATACATCGTGGCATTGTCTTCTCCTTATGCATAAATATACATAATACACTGTGACTAGAATTTTTGAGCATGAGTGTTATTCCCATTTAAGGACCTAATAGATTTTTAAAATATTAATCTTAATTTTATAGTGAAAAGTAATAATTCTGAAAAAACAGTAGCATTTTAGTGCACTTTTAAAGAGTGTGTTATGTTTTATTTGGAAGAGAACATCTACTCTGTTCTTTTCCTCCTGGCTTCTTATGTTGGAAGGTTATTACATTCTTCAGACAAACATTTTCATGCTGACAATCTGTGCTTCATAAACACTTCAAATGGAGTCATGTCTGGAGTCAACTAGTAAAATGGTCAGTAAGGAGTCAAAGATGCATTTCAATAAGAAGACTTAATGAACTAATTTCTTTTCAGACCCTCACCTTAGTGTTCTTTTTTCTATGTATCTTAGTAAAGGTGTGCTATGCTTGTTTTCATGGATGTACATAGCACAGCAATACTGTTTTGCAGACTCATTCCTCTGTTTCTCATGTGTTTAAAATCCTGACTGTTTGGGACTGCAGGATTTTCACCATCAGCCCTCTCTCATAGCGAATTTCCCTTTGCTTTTGCTTATGTCTGTCACTTACAAGAGAGTAAGCAATAGTCATACCTCACATATATGCCTACCAATAACTCAGGAGGGTATGAATATTAGTAGCTTCTGAAGCCAAGTGACTAATAGTATCAGTACTCAAAGATCATTGATTTCCCCTGAGCAGTGTCTGTAGTTAGACTGTAATGGATTTGGAAAATGCTGTTCTTACACGTTAACAGTTCTTTGTAGTAATGGCTTGTAATAGTGGACATTTTTGTTTTCATCTTGCTTTATACTTGCACTTTTAGGAGTGGAATGCCTACACAGAAGCTGAAAATAACTTCTTCCTATTCTTTTATTAATTTAGGTTTTGGTAACAACAAATTCTAATATAAGTCCAGAACTCAATCATTAATGTCAAGGAATATGGTGACAATGCCATAAAACTTTATCAATGGGTTTTAATGAAACTTGATTAGGATTTTTTCAGTGGCATGAATTGAAATTATGTTATCATGCTGAGCTGAATGCATAATGAAGCCTACAGAGGCACTTACATGCATTTATTGCTTATTTAGTGCATATGTTATTTCATTTTCAAATCTTCAGTGAACTTTCAGTGTAACAAGATACCATGTACAGGCTCCTAATCTCATGTGATCTCCTTCATAGTCTTGTGACTTCATAACTGTCATGGTTTAATTCCAGCTGGAAACTAAGTACTCCACAGCTGCTTGGTCACTCCAGCCCCAGTAGGGAGGTGAATCAGGTTGAGCTAAGAACAGTTTGATTATTGAAACAAAATAAAATAATTACAGTAATAACACAAAGGAGAAAGAGAGGAATAACACCAGAGAGGAACAAGTGATGCTCAGTACCATCCCTCACCACCCACTGAGTGATGCCAGGCCTGTTCCCCAGCAGTGATTGGCCCCTCCCAGCCAATTCCACCAGTTTATGTACTGGGCATGATGCTCTGTGGTATGAAATATCCCTTTTGCTAATTCAGGTTCTCTGTCCTGGCCATGCTCCCTCCTGGTTTCTTGAGCACAGCTCACTGTCAGAGTGCAGGAAACTGAAAAGTCCTTGACTTAGGGCAAGCACTGCACAACAACAACTAAAACATCAGTGTGTTATCAAAATAATTCTCATACTGAATCCAAAACACAGCACTGTACCAGCTACTATGAAAAAAATTATCTCTGCCAAAACCAAGCCAATAGTATAAGGCTGCAGTTTAATAGGGAATCACGATGCATTCTTGATAGTTTTTAAATTCATTTAGATTGAGTTTAAACTTCTGAAAATTCAGGAAAATCCAGCATGATGGCCGATGTCCAGCTACATCCAGCTGTAATTTACCTTTGGTGACCAGAGGGATATGGGACCTTTGATTTGGCTGGCTTGTTTGCTGCCAAACCATGTTCCCATATGAATAGTATCATGTATTAGAGAAAATCTTAGGCACAATTGTTGTATTGATGGAATTTCTGGTTTCTACTACCTTCCTCCTCAGCCCTTTTAATGTTTTAATGCTTTTTAATCCCACGAGGACATTTATAAAGTGAAACAAGATTTTTTGAATAAATAGAAAAACTTGATTGAGATGAAGTTCTGTGCCAAAGAATAAAGCTTTCTTTTTTGTGTCAAAAGAGTGATTCAAGGCTGACATATCATATAACTGGAATTTATTAAAGATCTGGTGCATTGCCTGCGGATGGTGCCATTTGGAGTACTTTCACAGAGGGGTACAGAATACTTTTGTCAGTGCTTGAATACAGTATTGATTTAAGAGGTCAATCAGTATTGTATAATTCAGCGCCAGGTTAAAGGCAAAGTTAAAAGCCCTGTGAAGGGACCGTGCATGTGCTGACATGTAGAAGAAAGACTTAAGAGCAGGTAGCTGAAGCAAATTGCAACATGCTGCCTACTCTGGAGTAGGGAGACACCTTGGCTTTTCATTCTATATGGTGATTTTTGATCAATACTAACTCTATTTTTTCTTTCACTGTATACAGTTCTGGTTTTCTAGGGAAGTAATTCTAGTGCATTCACACTTTCTGCCTATCCTGTCTTAATTATTTTAACACATTGTCCAATCTCAACCAAACTAGAGACAAATAGAAGCTAAACTTTCCTAAGTTTCTATAATTCAGCAACATGTATTGTTTTCCAGCTGAGGCAGAAATTCAGTCTGAGAAATAGAAGCAAATTATCTGTTAAGCCTGTATTTACTAATTTCTTGCATGTATATAATTTTTAAACATAGCTAAATCTTCAATCAATTATGGCATATAGTGTCTGTTACTCAGCCAAACAACAAGGAAAAAGAAAAGGGTGAGAAGCATGAAAAGAACCAGAAATATTGTAAAGTGAAAAGTCACTGAGGAATCAGGTTATTATGGTAGGTAGATGAAGCAAGTCTATGGAAGGCTAGATTCATTATTTCTCCACTCATTAAACATCTTGTTTCTGCTCCTCTAAGTAATTTTTTTTCTAGAAGAGAAAATTGGATTGATGCTGACAGCATCTGTTATTGGCAAGGCTAATTCCTTAGGACCTTATTAACCCCTTTCTAGCCTGCTATAACCCTGAGTGGCTTTTGAAGAGAATTTATTAAAATATTCCATGACTCTGAAAGAATGTCAGAGAACAAAAATGAATAAAGTTACAGGAGACTAAAGGATGGCAGATGATTGAATTTCTTTCATATTCTGTAATAGTTTATGGCCAAGATTTTTCAGTTTTTAGTGTTAATATGAATGCTTGAAAGTAGACACCTGTGATGTCTCTACAGGAAGTCTTAACAGTCTTCCAGAGAAAGCTGACTGAAGTTAACCTGTTTGCTATTCTAAGCATCTTAAAAGAAACATACAGTACCAAAATCTTCTGTTTCCTAATGGATGAAGCAATTGGTTCACCCCAAACATCCTGTATTTTAACTCCTACATTTGCTCCTGTGTCTTAACGCCATCAGATTTACTCTGCTCTCTACCTCCATGACTCTGTCATATTTATGAAACAAGGTCCATCTTGGGTACTAGCTTGTGGTGTCTTCTACCGTTCCTGCAGGTCTATTTTTGAAGGTTTTTCTCTTTTTTGTATTCTTGACTTTGCACCTGTGTCCAAGTTAACAGATAGTTTTCTTCATACAAAATATTTTGTGTATTATTTTTCTTTTT